>JAWZYV010009211.1:0-10986 GCA_038373885.1 Cheiracanthium punctorium | reverse complement strand
ATTTTGTTTAATTGAAAACGAAGTTACATTGAAATTCATTCTGGGAGTTGCTCTTACAGGGTGTTTTTAAAAGAGTGTAGTGACGTCATCTATTGGAATAACGCTTTTTTAAAACAGCGCACCCAACTTATAAACCACACTAAAAATGTTATAAAAGTTGTAACATCATAAAAAATCAATTCATGAATCAACACATAATTTTATGAAACAATGCCTTATATATGCATATGGATATAAATATTTTTTAATGAAAATTACTTTAAAGAAACTTTACATCGTAAAAAGTCAATGTGAAATGTGTACTTGCAAAGAGCTCATGATTGCTTCTATGTTCGGATCTGTATTGGAAATCGCAAGTCGTAAGTCATCCTCTGGATCCAATCGAGATCGATGTTTTGTTTTAATGGAAAATAATTTTGAAGATCACTATGCATGATCACTATGCATGATCCATTTGCAGATCACTATGCATGATAACGCGGTTTTGAAGCCCCGTGATAGCGATCGCGAATATCGCGCTCGTAAAATAATAATTGTCAGTTTCTTCTCTTGTATTATTTCAGTTCTTTGAAATGAATCATTGTAGATTTTTCATAAATTTGAATCTCTTTGAATTGGGCGACCCCCAAAAATTTTCTCGCGACCCCTCCGGGGGTCGCCACCCACGGTTTGCGCACCGCTGCTTTAACCTTCGGTGCCCTAGCCATGAGAGCACAAAACTCTGACATTTTTACTGTTGTCAGTCATGAACGATAAATCGGATTTCTGTCAAGATACTTGAGGGTGATATAGTTAATTTTTTAGCGCATCATTTCCCGTAAAACAGCGGTTCTCAACCTTTTAACGTTGCGGTCCCCCAAAAAAGGCTAACATACGGTGCAGCCTCCCCCCTCTCTCACATTTTTCAGCATACATTTAGTTTTTTAATCTTTAACAATGAACATTGAGCCGAATTTTCTACAAAATGGTATCACTAAAGTTTGAATGAACATTTTAACCCTTTGAGGCGCAACCCTTTCCAAATGCTGGAAAAGGGCGGCCGTTGCCATCGCTCGACCCTTTTTGACGCAGCTGGCTGTCAAGCTGCGTCAAAAAAGGTCTCTAGATCTGTGGCACGCGATGAACGTTTCGATCGTTCGCCGTCTTGCTGGTCGTTAAGTCGAGCGATGGCAACGGCTGCCCTTTTTTCAGCATGGGGCCATCTATGCAGCTGTTCTCGCATTCTTCCATTTTTAAGCAGATGTCAGTACTGTTTATTAAAAGAATCCTGACCATTTTTTGACGGAAATCACGTGCTAAAAAGTAAAGGATTCTCGTGGAGCAGGGGCGTAGCCAGAAATTTTTCATGGGGGGGTTACGACTTCTACAACTCATATATATGTATACGTGTGTGTGATAATAGAGTGAAGAATATACATTTTGTATGGCAAAAAATTCCTCATGGGTGGGGGTTATGACCCCCTAACCCCCCCCCCCCTTGGCTACGCACCTGTCGTGGAGCTATGTCACACGCAACTATCTTTACAGAAATCTAATCGATTCTTCGTGACTGGCAACAGTCAAAACGTCAGAGTTTGGTGTCCCAGAGCGGGAACACTGCGTGTTAAAGGGTTAAGCGAAAATAGATATATTTTTGAGTAAAAATGAGAATAAATGATTTTTAAAAACATGCATCAGTACTTGCTGTTCTGTTTTTCTCGCCCCCCCCCCCGGTAAAAGCTCCGCGCCCCACAGGCTTAGAAACGCTGTTGTAAAAAATGTCGATTATTCGTAAAATTGTCGCCAATTGCTGTCCTCTGTTGAAAAATGGAGAGTGCGATGGAAATGCATTGATATAGAAGAGCAACTGGGTAGATTGCCCAATGCCGAAAAAAAGGGGTAGCTGTTGCCACCGCTCGATTTAACTACTAGCAAGATGGCGTTCGATCGAATGGTTCATCGTGTGCGCGCGCACAACCGGCTGTGTTAAAAAGTGGTCTCTGGATCTGTGGCACGTGATGAACGATTCGATCGTCCGCCATCTTGCTGGTAGTTAAATCGAGGGGTGGCAACGGTCGCCCTTTTTTCGGCATCGTCCAATGGTTGCCCCTCAAAGGGTTAAATAGCTGTAACTTTGGTTCTACGTAAGATTTATATAAATTTTAAGCTGTTTTGGAAAAATAAAAGATGTCATTTTAATGTTCCAGCAAATTGGAAAAATCGCTATTTTCATCCAATATAACTTTTTTAACGGTACCTTAACTAATAGTTATCTTAACTGTACGATTCCCTTAACTAAGTGGTTTTTTTCTTGCGTAGGATTACGTCAAAGATATCGTTTACAGAACTACATGTACTAATACTCAAGAAGACACAATTCTGGCTATCCGATATCTGGTTACAAAATTATACGAAACGAAAGTCTAGCCTATTTTGTACATCGGCCATCATCCAAATACCCGGTTCGTACATTTTCGTCCAAAATTCCATAATTAAAATTATCCTTTCAAAGGAGATAATTAAATTGGCTTTTTCTTTTCAAAGTTAAACAACGTCCAATATTGTTTACCATTTTTCAAGGTTCGTTTTATGTATTTCCTTTATTATTTTTTGTGCATGTAGTAGTTTACTCGGGTTAAATTACGTTTGTACAGAAAAATAGTGAATTGTTTACAAAATCCTGTTTTAAAAAACAGTCGCTTTTATACAGGGTGTCTCCAAAAATTGGTAACATGGTTCAATTCTTTATCTGTTGGAGATAAGTGAGCAATGTAAAATCCCGTGTCTCTACGTGGAACTGTTAGCGGGAATATTAATTTTTGAAAATGATGACTGACACCACTTTACCTACTGTGTTGGTGTCCGTTTTCAGGCGAAAAAATCTTTACGTTAGGGGACCCATTAAGTTGATAAAAGTTAATATAGTTGATAAAAGTTGAATAAAGTTAAAGGAAGATCCCATTGTTCGAAAAAGGAATGAAACGGGCTCATATGTGTAAAATGAACAGGTACAGTTTTACCTAAAATGATCGGTACTGCTTTATGGAATGAGCAATCATTGAGTCTTTTAGGGGGGTCATCCACATATTACATCACGCTTTTAGAGAAGGAATTTTAAACTGCAAAATAGGATGACTAAATAATGGAATAGGTTACTAGGGTGTGGTCACTTTTACTAAAAACTGACAAATATGTGTTACAGCAAAATTCCAGCTATATTAAGATTTGAGGAGTGAACTGTGTCTATCGAGTCACTATTAATATAAATTAACTTCATTTGAAAAACTAGTTACATTTTTCTCATTTTTGAGACATCCCCTTATTGCTTGGCGACCCATGCCGAAATTTTCAAATGGATCTATCTCGGAAACTCTTCCACGTAGAGGCACGGGATTTGTTTTATTCATTTTCTGAGGCAATGGGCAAGATTCTTCTAAATATAAAAGGGGTAGGGAAGGAGGGACCGTATAAAAATTGAATTTCGTACTTTAATATGTAGAGGAGAGGAGGTGATTATGGAATACCATTTACATTTCTAACTGTAACTCCATAGATTTTTAAATAAAATCATAGATTTTTAATTAAAAACATGAGTACATGCTATAATGAATCGTAATGAAATGTCAATTGCAAAGAAATACACAATTTATTTTGTTGTTATAGAAACAAATATTTTTAAAAAAAGTTACGAATGGAGTATAATATGGAATAGTCGGGTCATATGGAATAGATGGTTTAAACCGATGAAAAGTAATTTATATTGCTTCATATATAATTATTTGTAACTATAAAACAAATTTTTATGTTTTGTAGTTTAAACCATTATACTGGAGTCATTTCTGCTTCGAGTCGATTCAGAAAAGTTGTAGATATAATTTTCTTTCTTTGCTCCGATACAGTCATGGTGAGCCCACAGAGAACAGCTGGATCTTTGAATCCAAACTGATCGTCGATGATCATTAGAGAATTTTTCGTGACAAAAGATGCATTCAGCGTCTTTGTTTTCCGAGTCTTGAGTGGATGACATGAAACCCATTACAACATTACCCAGTATTCCAAAATACCCGACACGCCCTCTCGGAAAACGAACCTCTAAAACTAATTGGCAAAACACTGTCAAATAACAAATAACCACAGTTCAACAAACTACCCTTTTCTTAGTGCACATTATGCGTAACATGCATGTTCATGTCACGTGTTGACTAGTAAGTTAAAATGGTTGAAAACTTATCTACAAAAACTCTTGAAAATCACAAAACACACTTTGTTCTGTAGCGAGTGGTACGGCAACAGAGAGCGGTCCACTCTTACTGCATTGTAAGAAGGGAATCTTTCTTGAGTGGTTCATGGTATTCCCTTGTGGCAATAGCAACTAACAGAGCCAAAAACTCGGTATTCCATATTTCCCGACTATTCCATAATCACCTCCTCTCCTCTATATAAAACCACCAGTAGTAAAACAAAATGCCCTATGTATGTCCTAATCTTAATTGGACGAACTTTTCTAACTGGAAGATATGTTTCGATCACTGACGGTTTAAGAAATAATCGCCTTAACCGCTTTAACCGTCGTATTATTTTCAAGAAAACGGTCATAAAAGTGCTTATTTCTTTTTTATTCCAGAAAATTGTATAAAACAAGTGCATATATACTATATTTATTCATTTTAAGGTTTTGGACATTTTAAGCACTAGAGAAAAAAAAATAATTTTTAGGAAAAGCCAACATTCAGGGTCATTGTGACTGAATGCGTGTTTTGTAGTAAGCAGAGAATCATTAAAAATACATGTTTTAAACACTAGAAAATTTTATTAAACTTACTACGTAAAATAAGTAAACATTTCTAAAATTTTCTTTGAACATAAATTAAAAAAAAAAAGTAAGCTAAGATTGCATAATGCATATCACAAATACACGTGTGTTTGAGTACTGCTACCATGTATTTAAAAGTAAACTATCTCCGAATTAAGTTAAAAATACTCTGGTATTGTCATCTGTTATGTAAAATTATAATTACAAAAAAATCCGTGCATCAGAATTGGAACGCTCTTATCTTTCTGCCGCATTTTTTTGAACAGTATTGCCCGGAAATTTGACGGGCACGAGAAATAGCGGGAGAAAGCTTAGCCCGTGATTTTGACGGGAGCGAAGATTAAGGGGTTAACATCCATTTCAAATCACCCGGTATAGTTAATCTCCTCCCTGACTCACTCTTCAACAATTCCGGTTAGACCATTTCAAAACAAAACTTTTACCGTCATTCATTCAAACAGATTCAAAACTTATTATCCAAAACTTTAATAAAATTCAAACCGTTTGTACGATCCGCTTGAAATTTTTCATAATCATGAGGAAAAACATAGTAAACGATCTACGAAAATTCCCCCGTTCCCTCATTTTTAGGCTAATTTTTTCACTCTTTTCAGCTCCCTTTTATTTCCGAGAGTCAAGAAAGTGAATCATTTGCGTGACAAAATGAGCTTTTCCAGTGAAAATGACGTCATACACTTGGGATACCAATTCGTTTAAAATAGTTTTTTCAGATTGCAAAAGTTTAATTTTTTCTCCCACAGAAATCGTCTGCATGGATTTAAGAATGGCTGTGTGCACAAAACGAAATATTTCGAACGCAAAAAAGTTACCGCACGTTTCCACTAGAGCATGACATTCGATTGGGGTTTATAATAAAGGTTGAATACGGAGTAATAACTACTATATAAGTACTATAACTTTTAATATAAGTACTATAGTAATAAGTACTATAACTTTTAATATAAGTACTATAGTAATAAGTACTGTAACTTTTGAATGGCAACATTGAAAATCATTGTGTTTCTGAGGAGTGCCAATAATTTTTCCAGCGATTATAAGTGGAGTCCGCACAGGTGTAGTATAGCTCAGGACCCGTAAAACACGGATTCCCATAACAAAATATCTTCCGTGTTATGAGGGGGAGGGGATCTACTGGAGTGTGAAGCTTAAATTTTTATGTACCAATGAACATGCAAGAACCGAGCAGTGTGTAGCTCAGTAACATTCTATCGGATCCAATCTTCGGGTTTTGTCTGTTGAAATGATGTCTTTTTTACGAATAAGCCTGATGAGGGGCCGAATGCCTCATACGAAAAGCGAGCGTGGCGAGTCTGGGGGCCTTGGCCCCTAGTGTTCTACAAAGTTAAAGCATTTGATCATAGCAAACTATTTCAAGCTTGTCGGCTTTTGGTGAAATATCGCCCAGTTAAGTGTCAGAATCAAATCTTTCAAAAGAAACCTACATTGGCGATATCGGAAATATTTGGCTAGAGATCGCTCAACCATCCTATTATTGTAGTTATTGTATCTCTTTCAAACAAAATAAATTTAGATGGAGTGCGCCGAAAGTATTTTTCATTGAATAGATGTGCAAGGAAGTCATGTGTTGTCCACATCAGATTTTTTTCCCCTGCTGTATTTTGAAGTTTTTATTCACTTTGCATAGCCCACATACTTCCAATAGAAAGAGAATTAAATTTTGTTAACTCTTTGAGGCGCAACCCTTTCCCAATGCTGGAAAAAGGGCAGTCGTTGCCATCGCTCGACTTAACTAACAGCAAGAGGGCGGACGATCGAAACGTTCATCGCGTGCCACAGATCCAGAGACCCTTTTTTTTGACGACAGCAGGCTGTGCGGCACAACCAGCTGTCGTCCAAAAAGAGTCTCTCGATCTGTGGCACGCGATGTACGTTTCGATCGTCCGCCCTCTTGCGGGTCGTTCAGTCGAGCGATGGCAACGGCTGCCCTTTTTTCAGCATGGGGCAATCTATCCAGCTGTTCTCGAATTCGTCCATTTTTCAGCCGATGTCAGTGCTGTTAAAAAGAATCGTGACCATTTTTTTGTTACGGGAAATGACGTGCTAAAATGTAAAGGATTCTCGTGGAGCTCTGTCATCCGCCACTATTTTTATAGAAATCCAATCTATTCTTCGTGACTGGCAACAGTCAAAACGTGAGAGTTTGGAGTGCCCAGAGGGGGAACACTGCGCGTTTAAGGGTTAAACACCTTCAAGGGGCAACCAGTGTAAGAATGTACGACTGGCGTAATTAGTTTTGTGCACTTCTATTGATTTTGTTATAAAACCCGATTCATTGATTATTGTTTGAGAACATTCAAGAAATCAGAAAAAAACTCAGTAGAAGAATTTATTGTGTGAACTAACAAAAACTTGAAATAAATCCTGAGTCACTTTTTTTCACTGAGAATTTGTGAATAAAAATCATTCTTTTAATGTCGATAATCCAATTGGCTCTTCCATTTCAAAGACATAAAACGAACAACGGTGGATTTTATTTTACAATTCTTCAAGAGCCGTTTTTCTATTGTTATTTACTTTTTGTGCATGCAGATAGTTTACTGATGTCAACTTAAATTTGAATAGAAAAACAGTGAGTTATTCAGAAAATTCTTTCATTTAAAAAAGATTGGTTTTTATAGTTGCCTATTACTATAACAGTGAAGACATACAAAGAAATCAAGATGGAAAATTATAGAATTCTTAATTTGTTTATAGGAAAATAAACTACAATGATAATGAAATTCGTCTAGTGTAGCGTTTGAAAATCTACTAAGTATTTTTTTCAAGAAAGTTAATAAGTATTTTTTTTTTTTTTTTACAATATTCATCAAGCATTTTCCAATTGTGCTTCACCGTTTTAAATAATAGTGCATCATAATCCATGAGTGTGCCGAATTTGAGTTTCTCGGGTTGATTTCTACTTTAACGCCGACTCTCGCCAAGGCGGAGATGATTAAATATATGCAGTACCACGAGGATTTTTTATATTGATGTGGTAACCGTAATTTAGAATTAAAATGTCGGTTCGGAGCAATACGTAAGTACAGCATTCCATTACTTATTTATTTATTTTGGTTTGACAATTACAGTAAATTTAATAATTAAGTGTCTTCAAATTCCTTAACCAGTGCGCTGATCGCTATTTCGTTCACTTTAGTCTTCATCTAGTTCTTTTGGGAGCGTTGAAACTCGCGCATAACTCCATAGAGACCCATGAATGCAAAGCTCGCCAAAATGCGGGGATATTTTAGGTTGGCGGGAGTTGGAGAGGGTGGGGGGTTAAAATAGGAATCAACTTTTTCTTCTTTCATAAAACACATCTTTGGAATCGAAATCTATCTTTAAATCGCGTTCTGAAACTATTTTGCAATCTTCGCTAAGCATATTTGCAACTATACTTCACCATTTTAAATACAGATTGGAATGAGAATCATAATCCACGAGTGTGCCGTGTTTGTTTTCTTGTTCTATAAAACACATATTTGGAATTGAAATCTATATTAAAATTCTCAACTAAAACTATTTTTACAATCTTCGCCAGGCATATTCTAAGCATACTTTTCAAGCTTGGTTCGGTTTTGAAGGATTATTTTATGGCACCAAACTTGGCGATCAATTATAAAAAATTGCAAACCTTCTGCGACTTTCAAGATTTTAATTTCCACCCCTCCTGCGTTATCTGGCAAACACATATGGAACGATCTCCGCCGTGACAGTTCATGTCTACAAAACCTGTCTACAAATCATACGCAGGCAGTGTGTGCAAAAGTGTCAGCAATGTCAGCGAATTTTGGTGCAGCTTTAGAAGTAGGTAATGCATAGTATTACAGAGTAAGATAGTATTGTGCTGTAAACGGATGCTAATATATATGTTCTTTTGAGTGCTCCTGTAGAAGAACTATTAATGATTTGTCTTCTTTAGTCTTTCTTGTTTTGATTTGATTATCGGGGCTTCGGCACTTCTCCTTTGCAGCATTTTGTACCACCCCAAATCCAGATGAGATCGACAGCGGCCAGTACCCTCTAGAAATAGAAAGCCTTATAACTGAAGTTTTGACGTCATGAGTAGATCTTCTTATATAACGTCATCCAGGGTTCGCGATGTCGATCGCCAACGTCGCAAATAGCGAAAATGAAATTAGTTTGGCGAAAGAAAATACGCTTTGGCGAAAATATTGACAATTGTTTTTCTTAATGATGTCCGAAAAAATCTAATTTGGCGAACGAATGGGCGAAATGTTTAAAAGCCAGCGCAGCCCCTGACGTCATCACAGTTTTACCTTTACAAAGCATATCTGTTTTAAATTTGTGATGAATTTTCACACTCATAAAACTTTTTAATAATTAGATAGAAAAATTAATTTTAAAAGAAATGACAATTTTTGACCATCACTCATTCTATGATAGGATGCAAAAGTAGATCGCAATGAATTATTTTGCATTATAAAGGTATTTTAATTTTTATCTTCAATTCAAGATATTTTCTAATATTTGTTAGCATCCACTAGAAATTGTAAATAGTCTTACTTTTAGAAGATACAACTGTGATGACGTCATTTAAGAAGATCTACTGATAACGTCAAAGCTTCGGTTGTTAGGCCTCCTACATCTAGATGGAACGTCAAATGAACAAAAGAGTCTTTTGTTCGTTTCTACCTCATTCAGGAGCCAATAGATGGCAGCACTAACGACAGTGAACGAGGGGACTTCTTAATTTTGAAGCAAGACCCCCCCCCCAAGGCTTACGTTTTGCCACCCCCCCGAGGTATCGTTTTGTACGGGAACTTGGAGGATATTGCGACCACGACGTATTTAACGTCGTCATTGGCGAGCACGGCGGTCTTAGGTTGGTCCCCACTCATCTCTAATAGATAAAGAATTAAATCCCGCAACCACCTTTTTGGGACACCCTGTATATTAAAAATTGAATATGAACTTATTTATTTTAGATGGACAAAGATGAACTATATTGAGTGTAGACATATTTCCGTCCAACGTTTATTCTAAGGACCGATGTCATTGTCTCCACAGTGGCTTTGACTTCTAGTTTACAATAGTGTATCGCACGATTAATGCAAATAATATACATCCATTTCATGGCAATCGGCGCCCGTGTACGACAGTTTGTTGTACAGCAACCCGAAATCTTGAACACCTCGTAAACGTGTTAGGATGTGTTACGAATGCCTTACGCATTTTCTCTTAACCCATTAAGCGCCAAAGCTCCCGTTACGGGAACATCTATTATATATATTTTTTTTCTTAAAATATTTTAACGCAATTTGCGAAATACACATTTTATATAAACATTTCCACTATATAACACACCCTATAGTGTAAATGTTTGTATAAAATGTGTATTTCGTAAATTGCGTTAAAATATTTTAAGAAAAAAAATTTATATATAATAGATGTTCCCGTAACGGGAGCTTTGGCGCTTAATATGTTAATTCGATCATTAATGAAAATCAAAATGAGTATCAAAAATGTATAAATGAAAAATTCCACTAAGCTGAAAGAAAATTTGTCTCCATTTTTGTAATAAAAGAAACGAGAACACGCATTATTACTTTTCGAACATGTGCCATGTAAGGAAAGTATTGTAATCATGAAAAAATTCGACTTCCAGGTTTTGGTATATCTACAGGTTTTAAGGTCTTCTGAATTCATTTATGCTGTTTTTACGAGATGTATGTATGTTTGTGTGTTTGTGTGTATGTGAGTGAACACGATAGCTCCTAAACGGAGCATTCGATGGAGCTCCAATTGGGCATATACACTCATGTCCATAAATTAAGGATAATTCAGAATCACACAGAAATTGATCTCTAAAATAAAAATTTCACCTGTGGAATGATCACACACATCTTGTAGAAGAATATGCAAATTACAGGAAACCACCAGATGGCGTGGATGGTACGTCACAATGACGAGAGTGTAAGAGAGGGGTATATAAGGAATGGTGGCAAAGAAGTAAAATTGTTCACAAGCGCTGTGAAAGCCTTTCAGTGCAAAAACCGCATAGTTATGGCACAAAGGAGGCATTTGGATGATGTTTTACGTGGCAGAATTATCGGAAGACTGGAATGTGGACGTACCCAGCTGGAAGTATCCGAGGAACTTGGAATCGCCCAGAGTGTCATCTCCAGGCTTTGGCAAGGATTCCAAGAGGA
>JAWZYV010009202.1:0-329445 GCA_038373885.1 Cheiracanthium punctorium | reverse complement strand
TCGGTTTGTTTTGCAGCAGTTAATGTCCAAATGAGATCGGTTTTGTAACAAATGAGTTCAGAGGCAATTTTCTTAACTTAAAGTAATCATTACCTAAAACTTTTAAATATTGTAACGGGCACTATTACAATAAAATTATGCAGAAAATAACAGGACTTTAATTAGAAAACCGTAAAAGTGGGTGTCACTAACACAGGACGGAAATTCCGGAGGGATGGACAAAATTATGGATTTCTAACGCGTTTATATTTTTACGGGCACTAGGATTTAGTTTTAACTTTCTGGTGTATCTTAATTGCAAAAAGTAGAAATTAATATAATGAAATATTTACAAAGCATGGGGCCTGTATTGGGCCCTATAAAAATATTTGTACAGGTTCCATCCTTTGATATATATTTCATTATAATAAAGCATCGGATAATTTTAAGCTTATTCAAAACTTAATTTTTATTTCAAAATCAAAATGATTATAAAATCAAATTTTGAATACCAGCAAATTTATGGTAATTTAAAGTTTAACTAGGAAAAAAAAAAAAAAAAAACAGGGGCAATGCTTTAACTAGTTCGGTTATGAGTAATCGTTTTCTAAACGTAGATCTCTTGTAGCATGTCAACGTTTTTGCGACAGTGATAGAGCTTAACTATTGTTATGGGGGGGTAGGGGGAGGCAACATTTAACTATATATGGCTATATTTAGAACATGGGTGATCAGCTACGCGTATTTAAAAAAATCTTAAGCTTCTAAGCTAGTGTGGTTAAAGTTCGTTACTACGAACGTTTTGAAAACTCTTCGAATTGCGACTCTTCGATTATGACAATTCAGAGTATCAGTATGTGTCGATCTGTAATACTTTAAAACTAGATTGTAATGTATTAGAACTAGGAATGATGAGTGCTCCATCATTTTGAGTAAGGAATTTGGCTTGGTTAAGTGTTGTTAAATATGAACTTCATCGTAATCAAAGTCCATCTACTGCAGTTCCTAGTAGTACTCGGAATAAGTACTTTTTGTTCAAATGATTTATATAAGGAGTTTAACTTTTTAATTCAAAAGCGTTGAATTAATAGCGTAGAATTGTTATAAATAACTGTTCCCAAAAGTTGCTCAAAATTATATTTTTAAACAAAGATAATTGAGATTTGAAATGGGCATTAACCCATGCTATAATCCTGTAACCCTCATTTAAAATTATTTTAAAATGACTTTAACCTTAACTTTACAGGATTTAATCTTAACTTTACAGGATAACTGATGTCATTATCCAAAAGTTCTGTACGTTCAAAGTGAGGAACGTGAAGTAAGCCCGTTAGTGTTAGGTTCTATTTTCAATTCAAGAATATAAAAAGTACTTTCTTACATTTAACAATCGTGAGACAACGGATTTTTCTGTGTAGAACTACTTGCTATAAATTATCGAGATAACTCAAAGGTGCTCGTTCTTGGTGTTATATACATTACTTGTAACGCAAATGCTTGCCAACAGATGGCAGTGTCTGCAAACATCTAAACTAGAATAAACAGAATGCAGCCGCTGACGGTTAGTCAGGCAGTTGCTTCACGTGCTCCAACTCAAATGTCAATCTTAATGAATCATCTAATAATTCTATTAATTATGCTTTAATCTTATACTATAACATACATCATGGTGTCAGACACGAACTGCGCCCATTAAGCTTAAAAAAAAAAAAAAAAAAAAAAGCCTTGGAATTTTAATCATTCAAAACAGAAAACGGCATGGCTAACAATTTGCCGACGCTTCCACCCTTTGATGCTGGCGTGAATCCCCTGAATCCTGGAGAAACTGGAGGCAAGATTTCGAGGATTATATTGAAGCACTTCGTTATGGGCAAGAACCCGAAAAAACGAAGACTGCATTATTCCGGCATGTGTGTGGAGATGAATTAAAACAACAATACCGAACACTTGATTTGAAGCCATTAGCCGGCGCCACTGAAGTGACCTTGACACAGATTCTTCAGGCGTTTGATAAACATTTTGCAGAATTCCAAAATGAAGTCTTTGCATCTTTTAAATTCCTTGGAATACAACAAGAACAAGGTGAAAAATTTTCAGAATTTTATCTCCGGCTGCGCGGCGCAGTCATGGATTGCAACTACGGGAGTATGACTGATCGCATGCTTCGCGATAAAATAATTCATGGACTGTCAGACAAACCTTTACAAGAACGGCTTATCAGAGAAACCAGCAGTAAAACTAAAACGCTGCAGGAAGTACTCAGCGAATGCAAAGCAGCTGAACACAGTCGCGCCCAAGCAAATGAAATGAATGTAAACATAAACAAACAAGCCGATAAGCATGCAGCTATAGACGTCATCGGCCGCGGGACGCTACGGAGACATGGGGGAACAGACGGCGCGACGCGATCGCCGAGAATCGAAGTCAAAACAAGACGGGAAGAAAAAGTGCAATTATTGCGGACATAAACATGAGCGCCGGAATTGTCCTGCCTACGGAAGCAGATGTAATCTGTGCCAGAAAAAAAACCACTGGGCAAATATGTGCAAATCAAGCAGTCAACAAAAATTACGTTCTGTAAATGCTGTGGAATGCCTTAGTGATGAAAGTGACTCTGAGTGCACGTATCTGGGAGAGCTCAAGTCAGTAAACATGCTGAATAATAACAAAACAGACTCTGTCTGGTTTCACACAATTTTAGTTAATGGTAATTTGGTCAACTTCAAGCTAGACACAGGAGCACAGGTAAATGTGATCCCAGAGTCAGAGCTATCAAAATGGCCCAGCAAACCAACCATAACTTCTACAAAACAAGCAGTGCTTGATTATAGTGACAATCCAGTTCCTATCATAGGTGAATGCAGTCTTAAATGTACAACTGAGAAAGCAAATATGAATTGTCGCTTTGTTATAACCTCACTAGAATCTAGTCCCATTCTTGGCTTACAAGCCTGTAAAAAGCTAGGGCTAATAAAGCGTGTATATGAAATTCTGCCAGGAGGAACACTTAAGAAAAAGGAAACTCCCAAAGATATCATTAATGAATTCTCAGATGTGTTCAACGGAATAGGAAAGCTTAATCACACAGTAAAGATTACATTGAAGGACAATTATACTCCACATGTAGCAGCTCCACGAAAAATACCATTAGCACTTCATGATAAAGTTAAAGAAGAACTGCACCGTATGACTGAAACTGGTATCATTGCAAAGGTTCATGAACCTACCGAGTGGGTCAGCAATATGGTTGTTGTGGATAGTCCAAAAAAGCTTCGCATTTGCTTAGATCCTAGACCGTTAAATAGAGCCATCCAACGACCACACTATCCAATTCCATCAGCTGACAGACTAATGTCAAAATTGCAAGGTTGCAAAATATTTACAATTTTAGATGCCAAAAATGGATTCTGGCAGCTGCCCTTAGATGAAGCCTCCTCTTATCTAACAACATTTACTACACCCTGGGGCAGGTATAGATTTTTAGTGCTGCCATTCGGAATCAATAATGCTCCAGAAGAATTTCAAAGAGCAATGGATGAAATTTTTGAAGAAGAACCGGCAATCAGCCCATACTTTGATGATATTGCTCTTGGGTCAACTACAATAGATGAGCATTGTCAGCTTCTACGTAAGACGCTTTCTTTGGCCAGAAAAGCAAATTTGAAGCTAAACCTGGAGAAGACACAATTATCACTCTCTAGAGTAAATTATCTGGGTCATGTTGTTACGGATGAAGGCATAGAGGCGGACCCTAAGAAGATGAAGGCCATTAAAGAATATGTGACACCAAAGAATCGAGAGGAGCTACAGCGATTCTTAGGAATGGTTACCTACCTTTCCAAATTTACTCCATATCTATCAGATCTCACCCACTCACTTCGTTCATTACTGAAACAGGATAACGAGTGGCTCTGGGATCAGAATACGCAAAAAGACTTCGAAAAAATCAAGGAGACCATTTTAAAAGCACCTTGCTTACAATATTTTGATGTTACTAAGCCAGTAACTATATCTGTGGATGCAAGTAAAAATGGTATTGGAGCAGTGATGCTACAAGACTCACGACCAGTAGAATATGGATCTGTATCTTTGACAAATACGCAACAAAGATACGCACAAATCGAGAAAGAATTGTTGGCCGTAATCTATGGCTTGGAACATTTCCATTATTATACGTATGGGAGACCAGTTGTTGTACAAACTGACCATAAACCACTAATTGGGTTAAATAAAAAGTTATATGATTCAGTATCCCCGAGATTACAGCGTATGCTGTTAAGACTAAACAGATATGATGTGAACTTAACATATGTACCGGGAAAGCAGCTCCTCATAGCAGACGCACTGTCAAGGGCTCAGCTACCTGAATTTATGAAAGAAGAAGATGAACTTCAAGACATACATGCAAAAATTTGTCTCTTAGCTTCAGCGTCTGATCCAAAATGGACAGAATTCTCAGAAGAAACCTCTAGAGATGCTGAACTGCAAGACGTTTGGCATCATGTGAAGACTGGTTGGCCTGACAAAGAGCATACAAGATCGTCTGCAAAAGCTTACTGGCATTGTAAAGAGGAAATCCATAGCACAGCAGATGGTATCCTCTGTCGAGGCCAGCGATTAATAGTCCCAACAAACTTGAGAGGTGAAATCATGAAGAAACTGCATATGTCCCACCGGGGAGTAGTCGCATGCAAATCTAGAGGCAGAGAATATTTTTACTGGCCATCGATGAACAAAGACATTGAAGAATACATCGGAAAATGCCAAATATGCCAAGCAAATCAACGATCAAATAAAAAAGAAACACTTTTGAATGTACCATTACCTAAAAGACCATGGCAAAAAGTTGCATGTGACTTTATGGATCTGAAAGGTCGAAAATACATAATTATAATCGATTACTTCTCTAAATATGTAGAAGTTCAGTTGATGAATGGCACCACCGCTACAGCCGTGATTTCAGCAATGAAATCTGTTTTTGCCCGCCACGGTATACCAGAAGAATTAGTCAGTGATGGGGGACCTCCATTTGATTCTAAAGCAGTAAAACAGTTCTTGACAGAATGGTGTGTTATACACACTATAACATCCCCTTATTTCCCGAGATCTAACGGACAAGTGGAGAGGGCAGTTCAAACACTAAAAAACTCTCTCATAAAAGCAGATCAAGAAGGAAAAGATTTATATGTAGTCCTGCTGGACTACAGAACACAGCCTACAAATGATCTTCCATCCCCAGCTGAGCTGTTGATGGGTAGACGCTTGAGATCCTTCCTGCCAGCAAGTAGTGAGCTCCTTAACCCCAAGTACTCTACAACAGAAGCAAATAAAGCACTGAGAAGAAGACAAGAAAAGCAACAAAAATATGCTAATAAACATGCAAAACAGCATTCAGAACTCGAAAGAAACACAGTGGTGTGGTTCTTCTGGAAGGAAAACAAACCTTGGAAACGTGGCATAATCAATCAAGTGGGCCCACAGCCACGCTCATATGTCATAAGAAGTGAAGATGGTGGAAAGTATCGACGAAACCGTTATCATATTCGTGTGGACAGGTCGGGTGATCAAAGCACGTGGACATCTAAGTCAACTAGAACAGTGGAAGATTTGTATCCAAGTTCCACGCAGGAGGAAGAAAACAAGAGCACTTTTGTTCCTCAGTCAACAACAAACAGTAATCCAGTTCCAGCTCAGTCTGTTAGAAAATCAGGCAGAACAATAATAAAGCCACAGCGCTTTAGGGACAATTGATATGACAATCTTTACCTTTAAAACTGTTACTTTCACTTACTGTTTAACTCCAACTAAATTACCTATATTTAAATCATAATAGCTTTCTTTCAGATAATGATTCATGTAAAAAAAAAAGGGGGCATGTTATATACATTACTTGTAACGCAAATGCTTGCCAACAGATGGCAGTGTCTGCAAACATCTAAACTAGAATAAACAGAATGCAGCCGCTGACGGTTAGTCAGGCAGTTGCTTCACGTGCTCCAACTCAAATGTCAATCTTAATGAATCATCTAATAAGTCTATTAATTATGCTTTAATCTTATACTATAACATACATCACTTGGCAAATGAGTCGATGTGATCTTCCCTTCCTTCTCCCCTTTGTAATTAAGGAATATAGAAGTAATGTTATTGTGACTATCGGAACAGTACCGATACGCCATGCATGGTTCATACTTTGTCGAAACAAATTGTTTTGTCAAATGAAAAATTAAGTTTTGCACATGAATTATGAGCGTTTTCTTAAATATTCTACTCTACTGATGCGTGTCCATACCAGCTTTGCTTCATGAAGAGCATCATCTGCGAAATCTTTGCAAACGGCGTCTACAGTTGAGGACAAAAACTTGCCTATACTGTTGTACGGGATGGAAGTCCTAATTTGTGCATATAGTTTCTCTAGAATATAATCGGGATTTTTTTTTTTTTACAACTTTAATTTCTAGTCAAAGAAATTATTTAATCAAGTTTGAAATTGTTAAACCAAACTTTCTGGATCTTGCAGCATACTTCATAATAGTTTTACAGCACTAACTAAATACTTGGTTAAGTCTATTTCAAAAGTAACTATTATAGAGTAAGTTTAATAGGGAGGTGCTTAAATTTTTTTCATTATAGCTAGAGAGTGGTTGCTACAAACAACTGGAAATACAGTGATGGTTAATGTTATAAATGCATAATTTGCACTGTCATATACTTCTGCAAAATGAATGGATTAAATTTGTACCTAATTATACGATAAGGTGTTAATTTATGCAAAAGTTCATGGGTGTAAAATATGTGAATTATCTAGTTTTTCAAATACTGCCTTTTTATTATAGTTCTTTCTGATCTTAGTTACTATGCAACAAATCTTGAAATAAGATTTTGTTAAATGAAATTTTGTTTTAAGATTTTTTAAAGTTACTAGAATTTTTTTTCTACAATCGAAAACTTGGTGTACAAATCTTTATGCTTGAAGTTTCTAGCCCCTGAAAAATACGATTATGATACTGCATGCACATATCTTTGCTTTTGTTTAGATTAGTCATTCGCTATGAATTAGTCCCTGACAAAGACTTAAATTTGTACCTAATGCTACTGCTGTAATAAATATTTTCTAGAATACTTTAGAATACTGCGTTTTCTTTTACGTAGAAGAGGCGTGTAGCACAAATATATAAGTAATACGAGAATTAGTTATTTTCAAAAATAGATAGCCCAAGTTTTTGTCGAGTATTGTCAACATTTTTTGTTTTTGCAATGTTATCCAAAGTGAAATGCATTTTTATGGAAATATTGTTAATGTGCTTTCTTCCTTCATGAACTTTTCAGAATAAACTGATATTGTTAGAAGGTAAGATTCAATTAGGAGTATTTGGCCTTGGGTCGTCCTCAAGATATTTAATATTGAATTAAAGCGTGAATCTTACTTTTATGTTGCGTTTCGTTTTGTAAAAACTTTAGCAAAATAAGGTTTAAGTTGAATCAGATTTCTGTCAAACTGTCTGTTCTGTTTGCTGATTAGTTTATCATAATTGATTTATAATAGTTCACAAAACAAAGTTTGAACTAAAAGCTCTTTCAGAATTTCATTCAAAGTTATTCTTTTTATAAACTTTGGCTATGTATCCAGTTCGACTGTTTTGAAAATCAGGAATGGGTATTTGAGTTTTAGAATTTTGTAAAATTATTAATGTGGATGCAAAACCGAAGATATTGTATAGATTATAGAGTATATAGTACTTAAAAGCAGTTACTATGTTAGGATGTTCTCTTTGACATAAACTCTGAAATTCTTGTTCATTGTTTTAAATTGAATGCTGAATTTTGCTGGGTTTTCAGTTTTAAATCAGTTCTGAAATCAATTACTTAGAAGATTTATCATGATGGTACTTTAATCCATAGATTGTAATTTAGCATTGAATGATTATTTTCAATTTCTCTGTGTAGTCTGAACAAGAAAGTAAACTACCGTCCGGATATTTAAATTCGAAATTTAATTTTTCAAAATTGCCATTTGAATGTATTAATTTTTTAGATTACCACCATAACTGTAAAATTATACTGTCTATGAAATCGGTGATTATACTCTAAAAATTTTAATGTAACCAGACACTTTTGTAACATTTTAAAGTCTGAATGAATACATCAATATTTTTCAAATTAAATTGTTTCGATCTTCGCATTGTGAATGTGCCTCCCTCCTAGCCATGAAAAAGTATTTTAGCAATATACCTTCAAAAGGAATTTGACAATCTACTATTGGGGGTCACCATGGCTTGGTGGATACTGAACATGGCAGACGGCTCAAGTGTGATAGTTCAGAGATCGAGCCTATCTAGCTGGAGTTGGGGCGGTTTTCTCCAAATGCAACATGATACTCGTTAGAATCCTCCGTACAAGGTATCCCTCCCTAGCCGGGTGGCCCTAGATCAGCATACAATGCAATCTTATATTGGAAGTTTGGTATTTAAATCTATATAAACCTTAAAATAACAGAATGGAGTCTTCAGTTAACTTTTGTTTCTATGAAGCATGCCTGTCTTTTTGTAGAAAATGTAGAGTTCAAGAAACTCCATTTTCTACAAAATACTTGTAGAAAATACAAATTTTCATACTTGTATGAAAAATTTTATTAGAAACTTCTTGTATTGCTTGAAAGTCTTAATGTTATGCATATTAGAGAACATGTACTGTTTCACTTCATTCTGCTGTAATAAAGTCTGTTTGAATGGAATACATGTTGTCACTATTTTCTTGCTCTACTGTATAAAATACTGAAATTTAAACTAGGATGTATCCACAAAAATCATTGCTCTATTTCATCTCCTTCCTGGACAGATTTTGAAACGAGTGTTATGGGGTCATTTTATGGAACAAGCATCATTTAAAAGCATCTGAAAAGACTCATGATTAATAAATTTTACGAAGATTTTTAAAGTTTGTAGACAATGACAGACCGACTCTGCTTATCGAAACTACCGGAATGATTTCTTTTCGCAGGATTTTCTCTTATGGGTTGGTATTGCTACCAGTTGAAATTTCCTTTCCTCTTGACCAGGGCTTTTTTACCGCATGGGCAATTGAGGCATTTGCCCGAGGCCTCCAAATTTTTCTTTTAAAATACCTCTTTACTGTAACAGTTTGAATTAAATATCCATAGAGAGTTGGGGGCGAATTTTTAACTATTTTATAAATCATGAATAGGGATGGATGCAAGACGAGACCGAGATCGACAGCTTTTTTGCGAGACGAGACCAAGATTTTAAGCTGTTTTGCGAGACTCCTATTTTTCGTCTCGCGTCTATCCCTAATCCATAAAGTTTTAAATTGTTTACTGAATGCTTTATTTCCCTTGGATGAAAGTGAGTCAATTCATTATACTTGCGTAAAATCACGCGAACGAGCTTGTGTCAAACTTTACATGGAATGAATGATATGTATTGAAGATGATTGACTGAAAAATAAGGTAAATAACGGTGAGCTAATGAATATGAATTATCTTTGCTTTTCATGATCTCCCTCTCCTAACCAACAATCTTTTTTTTTTTTCAGACTTAAGTTCTCCAACCTTTTTTCCCACTCATTAAGAGGCATAAATTTTAGAAAAACTTTTTAAATTTATCTCTGCATTTTCTAGAGTGGACCCCGAAATATCTGAACTTCCGGGGCCCATGATGTCATACTCGGGCCTGCTCTTGAGATTTTATCGGGGAACGTGTGTGATATTTAGTTTTGCAGGAGTGATTTAATTACAATATGCAGAGTCTAGCTTACGATATTTTACTCCTCACAAAAATTACAATGTTAGAGAAAATTTCCTCTACTTGGCTTAGAAGTTTCACTATCGGCCAGACCCGTTTTCGAGGCATTGACTCGTTACGACTAGCGTTCAGGATTATCAGTTTTTCAGCTTCGCCCTCTAATGCCAATTCTTAGAGATTGACTCATGTTGCAGATAAATGGTCCCCACTCCTGTGATATAAGCAAACCATATTTCGCTGGAGACATGGAGTTTTAAGCCTCCTGATTGTTTGGTTCAGTCTGCGCCTTTCGTGATGTCACTTAATGACGACGCTGTACTTATTACTTCCTTGTACGTAGTATAAGGAAGTAATGTGATCCCGAAAAATTTTGGGGGCCAAATTTCGACATAAAAACCGATTTTGACTACCTCTAAATTTAATTTAAAAATTTTTTTCGATGCATCTCATCGTAGGCTAGCATGCACGATCATATTAACGCGTCTGCAACTCATTTTGACCAGTGGCGAGTCTACTGTGGCCAGTTTTTCCATGCCGTCTGTACGTACGTACGTATGTACGTACGTACGTATGTATGTATGTAACTCGCATATCTCAAACTATGGGTCGTAGAATGTTGAGATTTGATATTTAGGATTGTTCTATGATCTAGTTGTGCACCTCCCCTTTTGGTGGCAATCGAATGGATAGTTTATGTACAGGACCGCCCAAAAGATTCGAAATACATTACGCTCTATGGGCCGAAATTCATTAAACTCGCCTAACTCAAAAGCTATTAGGCGTAGAATGTCGAAACTTCATATTTTGGATAGTTGTAACATCTAGTTGTGCACCTCCCCTTTTGGTTCCATTCGACTCGATAGTTTATCTACAGGACTGCCCAAAACATTCGAAATACATTACACTCAATGGGCCGAAATTCATTAAACTCGCATATCTCAAAAACTGTTAGGCGTTGAATGTTGAAACTTTATATTTAGGATTGTCGTAACATCTAGTTGTGCACCTCCCCTTTCGGTTCCATTCGACTGAATAGTTTATCTGCAGGACCGCCCAAAAGATTCGAAATACATTACGCTCTATGGGCCGAAATTCATCAAAGCGTTTTTTAGAGGTATTGGGATATTTCAAACGACTCAGAAGTGATATATGCTGTAAAGAGTTAGAAAATGAATTTCTCCATTAAAAAAAAGTGTCTTTATCATTTATAGTTCTGCTACAGGAACACTCAAAAGATTTCCAATACATTACGGCCAATAGCAATTTTAGGGGCATTCATCCATTTCCAGCACAATACCGTCCTACCACATAAGTTAGGTAATGGTCCGACCACGGTCACGTGCCTCCCTCAAGAACTGTGCCAAAAGTCGCCAAGCTTGGCGACTTTTGGTGTACGTGTGTGCATATTTAACTCTCAAATCTCAAAAACTATTATGAAATTTCATATATAAGAATGTTGTAACATCTAGTTGTGCATCTCGATTTTTGGTTCCAATCTACTGGAGAGTTTATTTACAGGACCACCGAAAAGAATTTCAGTACCTTAATGTCTATGGACATCTTCATTATAATACAACTGTAGACAGTCATTGTTTGGTACATGCCCAAAATCTCGCCGTCTGTCCTCGACCTTGGCGAGTTTTGGCGAAATATCACCAAATTTGGCGATAGTCAGTCATTTGGTCCATGCCCAAAGTATCGCCATTTGTCATCGTTCTTGGCGAGTTTTGGCGAAATATCGCCAAATTTGGCGATAATCTGTCATTGTTTGGTTTATGCTTAAAATCTCGCCAAATGTCGTCGACATTGACGAGTTTCGCCGAAATATCGCCAAATTTGGCGCCAAAAATTATTTCCTATTTTGTATAACTCTAAAACTTTAACCCGTAGATTTTTTAACTTTGTATTTAGAACTATTGTAATACCTAACTGTTTTCAATATCTTTTTTGACAGCAATCGACTGAGAATTTATTTACATGGTGAGCCAAATGACTTTGAATACATTGAGGTGTATAGATGCATTCAACTCATTGAAAGTCTGTGGTCAATGACTACTTTGGCTATCCCCAAAATCTCGCTGACTATCTCAAGTTTGTCGGCTTTTGGTGAAATATCGCCAAATAAAGTGTCAGAAGGAAATCTTTCAAATTGAACTCAGCTTGGCGATATCGAAATATTTGGCTAGAATTCGCTAAACCTTACTATTATTGATATTTTATCTCTTTCAAACAAATAAATGTAGAGGAAGTGCGTCGAAAATATTTTTGATCTAATGGACGTGCAAGGAAGTCATGTGTTGGACACATCAGATTTTTTTTAAAATAACAATTCCACAACGATTTTTGTTTTCTAATGTCTGAAATTGCAGGGAAGCGAAATTTATTAGGTTGTAACGAAAGTTTTCCGCCACTGGAAGTATTGTCTGCACAAACAGTTCATGTTGGTGTCTTTGCCAATATTTTTTCATACGATTTTTGTTATTTAAAGAAAAGACTTGTTTTAGAGCACTGTGTTGTGAAATCTGCAAAACAATATCTTTGTGATTAAGTATAAGGTCTCTGAAATAGAACTATCACGCTACCAGATAGAACCATCATTTACTCTCAGTTCTGTTGCAAAAAGTCAGCAACATAATGACACCGAATCATGTGTACAGCTTAAGGTACTACTGTTGTATCATACGACATTGTGAAGATTTGGTACCGAAAATTCAAAAGCGATACTAGGACATTTAAGAAACAGAGCAGCACTCTGGCCGCCCTACTGATGCTGATGAGGCCCGCCTAGGAGAATGTGTGGAAGAAGCTAAAATATTCATCCACTCCAGAGCTAGCTAAAAGAGTTAAGAGTTTAGTACCATGTCCATTGGTCACGCAAGGCATCGTATAAACTTGACATACAAGATCAATCGCTCGGTACCGCATGAGCTGACTCAAGCAAATCTGGCGGAAAACTTTCGTTACAACCTGATAATATAGCAATTTTTTAAACTTATTTTTATACACGCCAATACACATTTTTTTTTTTAAACTTTAAACGAGAACAAAGTGCAAAATTCTTAAAATCTATTTTTTCTTTTTTTTTTTGGATGGGGATTTGCGTATATTTTTCTACGCTCTTTTAAATTATACTTCCATCTATCTCACCTCTTTCCCTTTTTTGCATGCTTACATAGAAATAAAATTAATGTAAACACATTAAAGGATTTTCGTCGTTCGGAAAAATTCCTCCGACCGACGCAACACCCTCCCACACCTAGGCAGATGGCCCTTAGCCATTCCTTAACAAAACACAATACACTAAATCCGTCAATTACAGCGCGAGTAACGAAATTTCAAAATTCCCAATTAAGTCGCCATAGCTTAATATAATCAGATTGGATATTTTTCGAGGTACTTACTTATAACCCAGGCGGTCCACCAAGACGAGCAATTTTTCGCCAAGATAAATGCCGGACACATGAAATTATTGATGATTCGGAATATTATTTTCGACAGTTTGCCAACAAATTTGAAGAAAAATTAGTTTGGCGTTAAAAAAAAGGCCAGTCGTTGCCATCGCTCGATTTAACTACCAGCAAGATGGCGGACGATCGAAACGTTCATCGCGTGCCACAGATCTAGAGACCCTTTTTTGACGACAGCTGGCTGTGTGTGGGCACAGCCAGCTGCGTCAAAAAGGGTCTCTAGATCTGTGGCACGCGATGGACGTTTCGATCGTCCGCCATCTTGCTGGTAGTTAAATCGAGCGATTGCAACGACTGGCCTTTTTTCAGCATTGGGCAATCTATCCGGCTGTTCTTGCATTCTTCCATTTCTCAGCAGATGTCAGTGCTGTTAAAAAGAATCGTGACAATTTTTTTACGGGAAATGACGTGCTAAAAAGTAAAGGATTCTCGTGGAGCTATGTCACCCGCAACTATTTTTATAGAAATTAAATCTATTCTTCGTCACTGGCAACAGTATTTCTATGCAATGTCGTAGTAGAATTTCGAGATGCAAATGAGGCTTTTGGAATGTCATTGTAAACATCAATTATTAGTTAAATACTGCAAAATCTGTAAAATTAGGTGTTTTCTTTTTGGCGTAAACAAGTATCTCTGTTTCAAAAAGCAATTTGATATATTTAGATTCTTTATTTTAGATTTTAAGTTTACAATTTTATATTTAAAAACAACTTCTTTCAATATGAATGTAATTCTTTAACTGTAAGAAATATTGATTGTATGTAGTTCCTCTACGTCTTTAATGGTGCATTTTTGTGTAAATCAACCTAAGCCTTCGTTCTTTGAATATGAATATAACATTTAATAAATCAAATATGGAAATTTTTGTCCATTAATTTCATCAGAAGTGCTTATAATTTAAAGAATACTGAAATTTGAAGAAAAACTAAATTATATGAAATGCGTGTAAAGAACATAAATTGTATATTACAACTAATTACATAAAAGTTCCAGAAACTAAAAAGCAATTTATTAAAAATGGCGAGACTTTTTTTATTTTATAAATGTTTAAATCAGTATACTATTATAATTATTATTATTTGGTAATTCTGTAATCTAATGGTTATCAATCTTTGGATTGCTACCACAAATGGGGTCGCAAAAAATAACCCTGGGATCAAAAGGTGGATTTAAACGGAATCGAAAGGTACCGAAATATTTTTCCTCTGAAAACAGGTTTCCGTTGAATAAAAGTGTCTTTAACAGAATGAACTTTTTCCTTTCAAAACAAATTTAAGTTTAAGGTTCAGTGGTTTTAGGTATGTTTTAATATGCGAAGTGTAGGTAGTTAAAAGTTTTAAATAAACTGAGTTATGTTATCATTATTCCAGTACCAGCAAAATAAAATGAGTTTTAGTTTCACGCGAACTAATTTACTAATTTTCTACGAGCCAGTCAAAGCAAACTATTTTTCAATTTTACCAAAATGTAAAAGTAAAAAAAAAAAAAAAAAAAGTTAATAATTTTCCATATCTTTTTTTCAGTTATGAATGTTAGCTTTAAAATGTAATTTTCGGTTAAAAAATACAATTTTAAAAGGGGGGCCCCATACTCGGAGACCGCCCGGGGCCTCACTTAGAGTTAGTCCGCCACTGTACCACAGTATTCAGTTTCATACTAAACTCTTTTCATTTTGAAGCAGCACAATTTTATAAATACAGATTGGACTTATAAAATAGTTACCATAATTACTGCTCGTATTTCCAAGTTAAATTACATTCTAAAAAGAATGTGGATAAGAAATAACAGTACAATTTTTATCCAGCACATGGCTGGGGGGGGGGGATGGGACCCTTCTCTGATCCTGGATCAGGGCCGTAACAACGATGAAATGTTAGGTAGAGCTTAGAATCTAGTTCGGGGGGGGGGGGGCTGACCAAATATAAGTATTAGTAATCGAAGGGGCGTAGAAAGAGACTTTTCAGTTTTTTTTTTTTTTTTTTTTTTTTTTTCTACTAGAGTATATGCTTCACAAAACACAGTATTTTAAAAATATTTAACATTCATTATCATTCATTATGTTAATAACTTTTTCATTGAGATTCCATGAAAAATATTCAAATGATATTTTGAGCGAATGCAGTACGGGATATCGGCTAGAGTCATTTTTTGTGCAAGAATAATTTAAAAGGTACAGTTACTAGTTAATTGTACCTTTTGTAGTACATTAAATGCTACCCAATTAAAGATCAGTAAAATAAATTTAACTATGAAACTTTGGAATGAAAATTTACTGAAAAATGCATTTATTTTTCATTTTAAATATCTAAATAAAGAAAAATATAAATATTATGCAAGGTGATCAGTTTAAAAGAGAACCCCTTGGTTTTTCTTTTTACCCTTTAATCTGAAGGATGTATGAACTATTCTAACACGAAAGTATAATTGTTTGAACTTTGTTTAAGTATTTACGTGTGGGGGGACCCTTTCCAACACTGTTTTACTGTTACAACTTTATGTGTCAGGTAAAACAAAAATGGAGACGTACCATGTCACTTAATCCCGTGTTGATTTTATTTTTACAAAATATAATTTAATTCAAATTTTTTACATTAACATTCCTTACAGCAAATATTAAAAATGTCCACCACCATTTTGAATGCAAACACGAACATGCTGAAAGTTTTAAGTTTTTACTCCTCCTCAAAATCGTTGCCTGGAAAACAGAATTAAAGGAAGAGCGGTAGTTTTGTGTTCTGGGAAAAATCCAAAATCCGGTGCTGCATGCAACCAAGAGCAACAAAATAATTAACTGTATTTATAGAAATCTAACTATTGTGATGAGAAATCCCCCCCCCCCAAACGAGGGATATTTTTAATGATGTGAAATTTAAAGATCGTTAAAAACCACTCGTTTGTATTTATCAGTAAATTTACAAAAACCTTTGAAAATCTTAGGGGGAGAGGGGCTGAAAGCCTGTTAGGTAGGGCTCAGCCCCCATAGCCCCCCCTCTGGTTACGGCCCTGTCCTGGATTCAGGGCCAGTAATCGAATATGGGGGCCATGGGCGTAGCCGGTGGGAGAGGATTTGAGGGCTTGGACACCCCCCCCCCCTGAAATGAGATAGGCACGGGAAAAGGGTTCTTATCCTTATTACTGCTTTGTACGAAGTAAAATGAAGTAATGTGATCGCGAAAATTTTCAATGTCCAGATTTTCTCAATCTGTTAATATAGTTTTTTTTTCGAGACACCTCATCGCACGTGTATATGTATTCATATAAATGCATGTACAATCCATTTTGACCAATCACAAGTCCACTTTGATTAGTTTTTCCCAGACGTCTGTACGAGTAAGTACGTACGTATGTATATGTAACTTGCGTATCTAAAAAACTATTAGTCGTAGAATGTTGAAACTTTATATTTAGGATTGTTGTAACATGTAGATGTGCACCTCGCCGTTTTGGTTTCAATCGACATCGTACTTTAGTTACAGGGCTACCCGAAAGATTTTCCTTACATGACGCTCTACGGGCAGAAATTCATTAAAGTGTATTTAAGATATTAAGTAATTTCAAATCAATCAAAAGTGATATACCTTGTTAAGATTGCAAAATGGGTCTCTTCATGGAAAATAGTGTCTTTATCACTAACCCATTTGTGACTAGATATTTTTGCGATTTTCTTCGATTTTTGCTAATACCAGCAATAATAGATAAATTTCTGATGTCAACTTCTTGAACAAGGGATGATTTCTTTTAAAATCATTATGTATAAAAATTGATATGTCAACATCCTACTGGGTCATGTTAAAATATTTTGTGCAGTTGAGGTTCAATACTCGTGAATAAAGGCTAGGAAAAATAAATAACGTTTTCGACTGATAGTGGAAATGTTGCCCCAAAAAAGGGACACTAGGCATGAATGGGCCAATAGTTCTTCTATAGGAACACTCAAAAAAATTCCAACACATTATAGGGTCAATGGCAGTTCTAGAGACATTCATCCATTTCAAACATAACACCATCCTATCATATACACTCAGATAAAGGTCGGACGATGGTCACTTCTCTCCCTTAGAAATTACGCCAAATGTCTCCAAGCTTGGCGACTTTTGGTATACGTATGTATGACGTATTTAATTCGCATATCTAAAAAACTAATAGTTGTAGATTGTTCAAACTTTATATACAAGACTGTTGTAACATCTGGTCGTGCACCTCGATTTTTGGTTCCAATCTACTAGTGAGTATATTTACAGGACCACACAAAAGAATTTCAATATATTAATGTCTATGGACATTTTAAATATATTATGTCTGTAGTCAGTCACTGTTTGGCCCATGCCCCAAAATCTCGCCATTGGCCATGGACCTTGCGAGTTTTTCTGAAATATGGCCAACTTAACGCCGAAAATAATTACCTATTTCGCATCTCGGAAACTTTCCACCGTAGAATGTTGAAAATTTGTGTTTAGAAATATTGAAACTGTGAATCTCTTTTTTGATTGTGATTGACTGAGTAATTTATTTACAGGGTCATCCAAAAGACTTTAAATACATTAAAGTCTATGGATACCTTCAATTCCTTAAAAGTCTGTGGATGGGGGCCGGCAGAATATTTCCCAGGGGGGCAAAGACTACTCAAGGGGAAGAGGCAAAGACTACTTCAACGTATGGTTACCATGTTGGAAAGAACAAAAAAGCAAGGGAAAACACTGCATACAAAAATCCAGGGGGGGCATTGCCCCCCCTGCCCTATGCTGCCGGCGCCCATGAGTCTGTGATGAATCACTATTTCAGCTATGACTAAAATCTCGCTAACGATTTCAAGCTTGTCGGCTTTTGGCAAAATATCGCCCATTTAAATATCAAAAACAAATTCAAATTGAACCAAGCTTGGCAATATCTCAAATATTTAGCTAGAAATCTCTAAATTGTATTATTGCAGTATTGTATATCTTCAAATAAAATAAGTTTAGATGAAGTGCACCGAAGATAATTATGATTTAGTAGGCGTACGAGGAAGTCGTGGTGTCCACATCAGATAAACTCTCCCACAAAATTTAATAAAGTAACTAAAGGAAGTTTAAATTTGTCATTTGTGCGATTCTAAATAACTCCATGAAATTACATAATTTGGCATTTTTTATGAGAACAAAATAAATAAAACTCTTTTCTTCTGCTGAACCACAGAGGAATTTAAATATTTAAACTGAGCATTTCAGATTCAATAATATGGATCAAAGCTCAATATACGATGTTAATAAATAGTTTGTATGCTAAATGAAAAGCGAAAGAAAGCAATTTTTCCCGTGCAAGGAAAACACCTCATTTGGTTAATGTGATAAATAGAGCACATTAAGAGGTTATTATAATAAATACAAATAAAAGTTTGGCCATTTATAATAAGCTCTTGGATATATAAAGTTTCAATAAGTAAATTTATTGAAACTCCAATTGTAACATATCTGATTATCAAAGAGAGACTTAAAAATTATATCGCTGTTTTCTTACTAGGCTAAAAAAAAATCTGGCTCTAGCTGTTTCATTCCCAAGATACGTTTTATAATTACTTATAATCTGGAATTGGTGAAGCGCCAGTGATTCCAGATTCAAGAAGTCCTACTATAATAAATTTGCAGAACTGATAAATGAAGGTTTTTGCAAATTACTTGATAAGATAATCCACTTCCATAGCTGCTAAATTATTTCATCATGAAAATATTAAGGGTTTCATACTTCTACCGAGAGGATGAAAAGTCTGCCGTTTTAGCAAAGTTACACATGATGATTAAAATCTTTGACACCTTCAACAAGATACACATGATGGTTTTTGGTTCAATATCCATTTACAAAAAAGAAGATATAAACCTCTTTTGCATCCAAAACACATGTTATTTGAAGGACATGAAAATCAAACATTTGTCAAAATGCATTAGGGCCAAGATAGCAAAGTAAAAATTGCTTTAAGAAGTAGATGAATGAGAAATATTAATAAATACCATGATATTCAAGGCTTCCCTCAACCCAGAAGAAAGAAGTAAAAAAAAAAAAAAAAAAAAAAAATCATAGACTTTTAACCTATAGACATTCAACCTAAAAGAAATTGTCTACATATTTTCCAATAATTTATCTCACAGTTTAAATTCCTAATTCCATTTTGCCAAAACTGGGAGTAGAAAAAAATTCAGTTATAAAAAAAAAAGCAGGGAAAAATGTGTACACTGATTATACATCAAATAAAAACAATTCAAGTTGTTTTATAAAAATTACTTTATTAAGTCAAAAATAAAGGAAAAGGAACGAAGTAACTTTTAAACATGACTATAATGCTGAAAAGAATGAATTATGCCACCAGTTCAAAGTTCAAATCATCTATCTGGATAAAAGAAAATAATTGAAAAATAAAAGTAATGGATTATATTACATATTGAGCCATTAATACATTTTTCTTAGTATTGAAAATTGAAATGAATATCATCAAGAGGACAGATAAATAAATTTTAAACATAACATTAATTTTCAATATAGTCATGACTAATTCAAAAATTAAAATTAGTCCTGTGTTGAAACCAATTTCATGTGTTACCAGCTCATTCATAGAATAATGATATATTTCTGGCAGTAAAACTATTTAAGAAACCATAAATGATAGCTTAAATATAATCAATCCATGTATTAACACAACATAAATCCATAATTCAACAAAATCAACAATGGTTATACTGGGCAAAATGTTCAACATAATATAAAAAATGTCTACATAATACAATAAATAAAATTTCCCCAATATTTAATATACCTACATATATATATATACAGGGTGTCCCTAAATACTGCTCAAACTCTGCACAGCCAGATTGCTCATTGGGAGAACATGAAACATTGCCAAAGAACTGCACCTCTACAACCCACAGTTTTCAACAAAAAAGCAGAAATGCCGCATCCAGTGTACAAAAAGAGCCTTTATTGGAAGCATGAACATGGATTTTTTGCATATGCTTTCATAAAATGATGCTGAAAATGTTCATGGGTTACATGCATCCACCGTGTTATGGTTAACTGCTCATGTTGCATCAATCTTGTGACCACATAAATGCACACAGCATGAAGGAGAGGGACTGAATCACTTTTTGTTGTAATTATGTCTCATTCGATCCATTCTTTCAAACGTTTTCACTGGAAGGAATCCAAAAGTGCCAGACTTGATGAGCGCAGAGGCTATAGAACTGAGTACCCATATCTACTCCAATGTCCAATTGAATGCTTCTAATTCTTTTTCCGTGCACCGGATGTGACATCATACTTTGTTTTTCCTTTTTTTTCTTGAAAAGTATAGGTCAAACAGGTACAGTTCTTTGGGCATTTTTTATGGACTCCCAATGAGGAATCTAGCTGTTCAGAGCGGTACTCATGGAATACCTTGTATATACATATATATATATATATATATATATATATATATATAGGGTGTTCCAAAAATGTGGTAATGGGCTTTAATTTTTTATCTATTACAGATAAGTGGGCTGTGTAAATTGAAAAAATGTTCAAAATAAAGTCAGAAATAATACTCCGTTAAGAAAAAATTCCTCACATTAATTTTCAAAAAAAGTTACACTTTTTTAATTTTTATGTGACCCCCATATGAAACAATTCCCAATTAGTAAAATGTGCCCCATACACTAAAGAGGTGACATATAAAATTTGAGAACTAAATCTTAAAAAGTGTCAGAGATATGAAGATCAATATAATGCTGACTTAAACCACTTTCCAATGGCTCTCGAAAGGAAAAAATCATGTCTTATGATCGCATTTCAGGGGTCATAAAGAAATTACATAAGAAATCTTTTTTTTTTCCGCTCTAGGAATAAACATTTATACACAAAATCATGTATAGTCCCCAATCATCTTTCTTTAAAGATAATTCTGCAACTCCAAAGATATATTTTTGTATGGGGGTCGTATAAAAATTTAGAAAGTGTAACTTTTTAAAAATGAATGAGTGTGGATTTTTTTCTTAACAGAGTACTATTTCCAACCTTATTTTGAGCATTTTTTCAATTCCCACTGCCCACTTACCTCTGATAGATAAAGAATCAAAGCCCGTTACCACCTTTTTAGGACACCCTGTATGTACTTTTGAAATTCTTTAATCCATTTCAATTAAAAGCATGCTTTTATTACAAAGAGTTTCATGTGCACAAACACAAGCTTTAAAGCGAATCTGCTCAGTCAATGTTAGAGCTGTAGTCTTTCACACCATTATGTAAGTTTGTTAAATATAGATGAATCTGAATAGTTTTTAAATGTTACATTTTTTATTTGATTTTGGGAATACAGATTATCTACACGAGGGATACAGCCCGAGGGGGGTGGGGATTCATAGTGCTATTAGCATTGTAGCCATCATAGACCTCAATTCCTTCAATTCAGCAATTTTTATCATGTCTGAATACTATAATGATTAAAAGTATCACATATTATAAAACATGGCTACAGCAAAGTTTAAATTACTTGGAAGTGTTTCTGTACCTTGATGTTTTCAATTATTACTATTCAGAGTGTGCAGTAAAATCTGTCTTAAAGAGAATGAAAAGGAGCTGAAACATGCTGAAGTCGGATATTTGTTAAACAAAGGCACATTTCAAATCAAGAAATATAGCATAAAGGGCTATAAAATACTTTCAGCTAAGGCAAGTTTCTGCTTAATGGAAGATTCACTAAAGGCAGGTTTTAACCCTTCAACGCGCACTGTTCCCGCTCTGGGAACACCAAACTCTGACATTTGGACTGTTGCCAGTCACGAAGAATAGATTGGATTTCTATAAAAATAGTTGCCAGTGACATAGCTCCACGAGAATCCTTTACTTTTGAGCACATCATTTCCTGTAAAAAAAAATGGTCACGATTCTTTTGAACAGCATGGACATCTGCTGAAAAATGGAAGAATGCGAGAACAGCTGGATAGATGGCCCCATGCTGAAAAAAGGGCAGCCGTTGCCATCGCTCCACTTCACTACCAGCAAGATGGCAGACGATTGAAACGTTCATCGCGTGCCACAGATCTAGAGACCCTTTTTTGACGACAGCTGGCTGTGCCAAGGCTGCCCTTTTTTCAGCATTGGGAAAGGGTTGCGCCTCAAAGGGTTAAGCAGAATTTACTTTGAATTTTAAGCATTTAATTTACAGTAAGCACTTTTAAAAAGCTATTAGAAGTGGAATACATTGATGCAAACATAAGAAAAAATTATAAAGCATTCATGAAAAGGCACAAAAAAAAACATACAAAATTATGTAATAAAAGTGAATAGCCAAGATGATTTTTATAAGCAAAGCAGACTGAATTTTACTTTTGAATAAAGGCGATATATTCATATCTCTATTAATATTTCATATCACATTAAAGATAAATTGTACAAAATATCCTATCACTAATTTGAACAATTGCAAAGCTTAGAAATATGTATTTATGTCAAATGAACGAGTTTTAGGGTTGAAAACTAACAAACAATTTTAAAATAAAGTGGGTTTTTTTTTTCAATATATGAACATTATTTACAAAGTAGGGTTGAACAGAAGTAAGAGTTGGATGACATTTAAATTGTATATTTTAAATAAGTGAAATATGCAAACCAAATAAAATTTTAGATCAGAATGAAAACACAATAAGTAAAAACAATGAGACATACATTTACATTTTTCTTATCACGTATACTTATTAACTTTCAAAGTTTTTACATAGACTTTTTTTTCCATTTAAAAATGTTACAAGTGCATCTGTCATAGATTTATATGCTATGAATTACTGATAAAAGACTAACATAGCAGTTTTCACACAATAAATCTTATATATAAAAACAATAAATCTGTTTGTCCATGTCACTTATAAATTTACAATGCTTGGCCAACTGGTTTGAAATTTTGTCCATATATGTTACCAAAAAAAAAAAAAAGGAAAATTTTGCTTTACTTTAAAAATCTGAAAATACACCCGTTTCCTAATTTTTAGCAATTTTTTGTTACTTTCAGCTACTTTGATTTATGAGAGTTAAAAAGTTAAACATTTTAGTGAAACAAGTTTTGATATTGTAAGTGAGATTAAGGTCATTTTGAAGTCACGGTTAGGCTTTGAACAGAAAATTGCATTTGAAATAGCTCTTTGAGATTATGCAGCTTACCATGTTTACTCACGTAATAGTTGCATTTTTTTGGCCAATTTTTCAAGGTGAAAGTTTAGGTGTGACTATTATGCAGGGAAAATCTACTACATAATATTGTAACTCTAAAATTATTTTTTTCTGCTCCAAAACAGGATGTGACTATTATGCGACGGTCACTATTACGCGAGTAAACACGGTAACTTTTTTTTGACAAGTAAAATGATTTCCTTTGCATAAAGCATTGATATAAGAGGGGCTGTTCCTAGCAAAATAAAATCTAAGCGAAAAGTTTCCGTAAACACACTTGTAGAGAGATACCTTGAAAGATCTGTAGCAGCACATACGAAAGAAATAAAATATAAAATAACAGCAGTAGAATTGAAATGAGTTTTTTAAAGCTCCAGGTACATAGTTTTTTGTTTGTTGGATAGTTATGCATTTTTACTTTTTGATTGGAATGTTTCATATTTAGCACAAAATAATCAGTCCAAGGACACTGGACATAATTTTTTTTCCTGTTGAATTGCTGAATTTAGATTTGAGTGACAACAAACATGTTGTTTCCATGGTAACTATAATCCATTACTCCATGGATTAAAGTTGAACAATATAAGTTATTTTTGGTGACGAAAACTTTTTAAACATTTTGGATTGTCTTGATAGTACCAGATGACACTTCATGTGATAAGGAGAAAATGCATAGCCTGGATGTACAGCTCTGAGTAATTTGAAAGTTATGTAGTGAAGAAAATAAAATGCCAAATAGATACAGTAACCTTAAAGTGTTTTTAAAAGTTAATGTGTCCTTTGTTTCATATTCATGCTTTTTGTTTAAATCTTAAGGACTTTACAAATTAGTACTTTATGGTAACTAAATGAAATGCTATAATTGGAAATGAAATGAATTACTCTTTGACATTGTTTTTATATTATGCATTTAAAAGTGCATTAGTATAAGTTAAATGCTGGCAAACTTTGATTATAAAAAAAATTCATCACAATCAAGATAGTTTCACAAACATGAAATATGGATACTGATGCAACGTTATAAATTATTTAAACACAAAATTTTGCTGAGATAATAAGTAAATAAATTAGGTATTGATCTGCTTAATTTTTTAAAATCTGTATTAGTTGTTTTAACAATTCCCAATCCCTTGTGAAAAACAAGTACTTGAGCTAGTAAATAAATAAATACACACAGTTGTGTTTTCCCATTTCACAACTCTTAAGTTTTTTTTTTTCCCCACAAAAAGTAAACAATAAATAAAATTTGCATTATACATTAAAAATAAATAACCACACTTACACTCTTTTTTTCTCAGTTCCAGACTGATAAAATAATCCAACAAAACACAACAAATAATAAAATTTAAAAGCATAAAATATTTGGAATGTAAATAAATTAAATGTAAAAACAAATTTCTCAATAAGTAGGTAAATGCATCCTAATGTTTTATCTCCAACAAGGATTCTGTTGTTTTTCTTTTGCACGAGCACCTGTTCTGTTATAATCACCCTTAGCTTTCACACTTTCTTTCACTGAAATTGCTTCTTTTTCAGTTGTAGCTTCTTCATCCACTCTAAAAAGAAAGAAATTAAAAACTTCTCAAATTTCATTTACTAATTTATTTATGTTAAACAAGTGATGTAGTTGTTATGAATATGCATACTTGGCATTAAAAAATCTCAGAAACTTTTTATTTGAAACGGAAAAATTGTTCCAAATAAGATTCTTTTACTCCAGTACTAAAATTGTGCATTAAAATATAAGCTAATTTTCCTTTATTTCTCTCTTTTTTAAATTAATCATTGGAGTAATCAATTTATGTTGTATAATGTGTTCATTTAATATTACAAGATTTCATATAGGAGAATCATGACACTTATAGATTCATATTTAATGGCAATTATTAATAAAGCTCAGTTTTGTAAAAATATTAAACACTGAAAGACTTTTAAAGTATATACATCAATTATTAGCCTGAGCAAAAAGATAAGATGTACGTGTAATTTTAGTAAACTTTTCCCCTAGTCAATAAAACCTGATGTTCATCAGATAAATATTCAAAAATCCAAATAGCTAATGTTTTTCTTTCTAAAATCTCTTAAACCAAAGTTACAGCTCAAGTATGACTGCAATTAATGTAACATTGTAAAAATAATTAAAGAATGAAACTTTGCACATAACCCGCATACATAAAATAAAAAACAAAAAAATTATATATCAAATTATAATGAAAGTTTCCCACCAAAAAAGTTTTTAATAAATTTAGAAAAAAAAAATCATGAAAGCAATACCTTTAGTGCGGGCAGTAATCACCACCCAAATCTATGATTTTCTGTCAATGTTTTGTAGTTTTTGAAAGGCTTCATCCCATAAACTTGGTGGCCGCAAGCCCCAAAACAAATCAACCTCATTTTGGATGTCCTGCGCTGAATAGCCAGAACACACCAGCAAGGTGTAGCTGCAGGTGTGTAAAAAAATAGAAGAACGAAGGAGCAATGGCAAGGGTATATGGTAGGTGTGGCTTGAGTTCCTACAGAGTACAGCTGGTGAATGCAGATACATGTGGTTATGCATCATCTTGATGGAACAGTACCTTCTTGCACCGGAACTCAAATCGACATTTTGATATGATAGCAGCATCAACAAGGACTAGCACCTTGCTGTACACCTTACTGTCAATGGTTTTACCTTTTGCCAGATACTCTGTTTGAATAATACACAGCAAATCCTACCAGATACAAAGCATTTTCTTTTTGTTAGTCAAATAAGTGGATGCTACTGGCAAGCTCACTGGGTACAGATGAACCTACCTTTTCGGCTTCTGTTAATGTAGTAAATGCACTCTTCATCACAAGTGATGATTCGGTTCAGAATGTTGTCCTTGCATTGATATTCAAATAGATGAGTGCAAGCTTGAATACTGAACATGTCTCTTTATCTGCTTGAGTCAGCTCTTACAGCACTCGGGGATTGAACTTACATGGTAAATTTATGCGATGAATAGAGCGACTAATGAGCATGGCACTAACATCTAACTCCTTAGCCAGCTCTCAAGTGGTTGAATACTGATCTTCCACAAATTCTCGCAGGCAGGTCACAGTGATTTGCTTCTTGAATGTCATAATCCTTGTGTTTTAACTTTCAGTACCAAATGTTCAGAGTGTCATAGGATGCAACAGTAGTACCTAAATTCGTACACATGATTCAATGACATTCTGTAGCTGACTTTTTGCCACAGAACTGGAAGCAGTAGTGTAGCCAGGCTGGGTATCAAATTGTAAGCTTAAGAGGGAAGGGGGGGCTGCAGCCCCCTCTGGCTATGACCCTGACTGGAAGTCAATGATAGTTCTAATCTGGTGGCATGATAGTTCCATTTCAAACAACCTTTTACTTAATGATAACGATGTTTTTTCACAGATTTTACAACACAGTGTTCTAAAGCAAGTCTCTTCCTTTCAAATGCCGAAAATCATTTGACAAAATATGAGCAAACACGCCAACATGAACTGCTTGGATTGACGATATTTGCAGTGGCGGGAAACTTTCGTTACAACCTAATACAAAGTAGTTTTTTTATATTAACATCAGCTTTGAAAATAAATTGATGTAAATATCAAAATAAATTATTTTGTATATACATATTTGTTGTTTATATTTTGATATTAACATCAGCTTTGAGTGAGGTAATGCTACTTGCATCCATAGCATTCTTTAAGCTACACGTGCCCTCTGGGTAGTGCTAAACAAGTAACGGCTTTGCAGATGGGTACCCTAAGAGATTTATACAAATCCAACTTGAAAGAAAGAACAAGAGAGAAATTTTGCAATAAAACCATCCTTAATGATCTGGATTATCCCAGATACAGAGCTGTCACTGCTTTCTGTATGACAGCTATGCACGACTGTCTTTATGCACATCTGTATCAACTTAAGATAGTGAATAGCCCTGCGTTGCAGTGACCTAGTGATGACAGTGGACCACCTCCCTCTCTGCCCAGCTTTGAAGGTAAAATCCATTTACTCCCACTATTGAGAAGCCAAAGAACTTTTGTTCAGTTCAACACCTGTTTCTTGTTTATTACTCCATGCTTAATTTGTCTTTTTATGTCTGTTGATTTGTTTATTTTTCCTTTGTATCCTATTTTGACTAGAGAAGTGTGTTCCTTCTCGCCTGCTGCATTAGGGGAAAGCTTTCAATTTTCCTCTTAGCCTTCTCAATTACAGCGCATTAATGTACTTCTAAAGCATTTCGCTCTTATCAGCTGCTTTGAAAAAAAATAACAGTTGATGCCAGTTTTTCTCCTGCTAAAAGAATAATAATCATAACACCTCTTCCTCCCATATGTCTTTGCTCTAGCTGAAGCAGATGTGTTTGCGGTTTTTCTCAGCTGCGCAAGGAGCATATTGCAGCGTATCGTAAAACACATGCTACGATTGTTTGAGAAAGATCGAGCTCCCTTTTCTATAGAAATATGTTTAACGGGTTTTTTTTAGCAGTTAGGGAGTTGTTTTGGGTAGGGCAAGCCGCTCACTTCACGTGAGGAGGCTTTGCCTGCCGACATGCAATTTTTTATAAAGCAATGGCATCAGCGCTGTATTTTTTATAAGATGCTTCCCCAAGCTCCAATGTTATGAATGTGCTCATGTATAATATATTTTAACAGCGTAGTTAAACTGGAATTATTGTAAAAGTGTAATATTTTTAGTAATAGTATGTGACTGCTTTGTGACATCGACTGAAATCTAATAAAATACATGCAGCATCTCCATCGAGTGTTCTGTGCTTCCTCAAGAGTATGATCTTCATAATGCTTTTTTTTCTTAGTTTTTCTAAGTTTTCTGTGCTTCCGTCCGGTAAAATATGAAATCGACAAGCGCTAGGAAGATGTGTGTTTTTCCACAACATAATTATGGAGGTCATAGATTATTAGGGTGCATATTTCTCTTGTGAACCTACGTTCGTATATTTGTTACCTAATCTGATTTCCCGGCATTCTTATGAAATCAGATTTAGTTCTCTCTCATTCGAAGTGAAATAATTACGATGTCGATTTAACAAAAATCTTTTTAACTGCGCTGCATTCACAGGTAAATCTTAATTCCCTCTACGGAGCTCGATGCCTTGTTTTGACTCTACACAACGCAGTGTTGATTCTCTTCCAGATTCTATATAATATGTGACAACAAAATATGCCAACCTACCTTCATCTCTTTACGATCATCAGCCAAATTCTCCAGAATAGCAGTAATTCAATTTTAAAACTTTATAACTTTAAGGGAAATTTTGACCTTTTTTTTTTTACTCTACCACAGAAAAATACTAACTAAAAGACAAATCCACCATGAAATAACATTTTCCTATCCTTGTTTCTTTATCTGAATTATAATGAGCAGCTGATTCTTTTACTAAATTTAGTTATTGAAATTTGACAATCATGTCACAATACACAGATTTACACATGGTCAGCTTTCACTGAAACAACTTCTCCTTAAATAGATAATCATTAAAATGAAATGTTGTTGTAAAGAAAATTTTAAATTAGAAACTATGATAAAAAAAATGTGTAATTGAAATATTCAGAGGCAATGGGTCAAACAAAGGTAGATAATTCTAGTTTATTCGAAACTCAAAAAGGTGGTATACCATGAGAGCAAACTGCAATAGTTTTGTCGTTGAAAGACAATTATTAGAACTAAATATCCAGATATTTAGTACTAATAACTCTTACTAAATTTCTTAAATGCTATTTCCAAATTTATAGAGTTCAAACCGACTTTAAAATAATACTGAAATCCAAGCATACTCACAAAATATCAAAATTTCCTAAAGAAGATTTATCTGGACATTTATTCCACTTGGCACTAAAATAAAAACATTTTCTTTTAATGTTACATATAACATGCATTATGAACACAGTTAAAAATTACAGTTAAATCAGCAAAAAATCATTACATAACAAATATTTTGAACTTGAAGGATAAATTTGAAAGAAAATTAATTACTTTACAGCTTCATTTAACAAATGAAAAGTATCTCAAACATTTTGCTATATTTTAAGTATGTTAAATATTAATTGTGAAAGTATTCAACATCAAACTTGAAGGCAGTATTAATGTAGCACTCACTTTGGATATTCTCCATTTTCTAAACATATATTAAATATGTCATCAATAAGTTTCTGTTTCATGAAACGATCGTTTGCAGTAGTTGCAGTTAAAGACGGGGATGCATTCACTTCTATTAACCAAGGTTTCAAATCATCACTAATTATAATGTCATAACTAAAGAAGGAAAAAAAAGCATTACAAAATATATCTAACTAACTACAGAAACTGGAACATTTCTTTAAAAGGACAAGCAGAATTGTCAAAACTTCAAATTATGACAAAATAATAAACTTATATTTCCTTATTTGTTTATAGTATACAAATAAATATGTATATTAATAAAAATTATGACAGGGTATTCATTATAATCAAGCATAAATATTATAAAAAGAATGATATATATATATATATATATATATATATATATATATTTTACAATGCTGGCAATTTGAATACTTTTATCACTAACATTTGGCAAACTTTTCTCAAGGCTCCACTGCCAGAATAGTACTAAAAATTTTAACTTGCTGTAGCTCCTTTTGTTGTTTAGTTTCATTAAAACATCAATAATGAATATCTCTATGAATTTTGGAAAAGAAAAAATATGTAACTATCATATGATTAGTGTTTCTAAGAAAGAAAAATTTGAATAGAGAAAATAAAATAAAATAAAACTTGCCCTAAAAGTTTTAACAATATATATTTACTAAACACTTAAACTTGGCTTTATAAAATTACAATACATATAAATCAAAATTGGGCTGATCTGGAAATTCGAAAACATACCTGAAAAACTAAACTTATGTAAATCACAGCTTCTTTGAATCACAGTAATTTTGAATAAAATTTTTGATAGTTAATCCAATAGAGGTCTTAAAGTATGCTTGAGACTCAGTACCAACTTCTTCTTAAATTTCATTCCTATTTAGTAATTTTCCCCAATATCTAGTGTTGCTAGGTTAGAAACTGATCTTGTTGAATTATAAAGATAAACCCGAGTGATATTTATTATTCACAGTCAACAAATTACAAACAAACAAAATAAACCCTCTAAAAATAAATATCATTAATCTTTTGTCTCTTTATATATTGACATGTAAGAAACATTATTTTCAAACTTTAATAAGAAACAAGTTAGCTTCCTAGACAGTTAAAAAATAATCAATAATTCATTTAATACACCAGCAGAAAACAGATAATTTGCAGTTAAATAAATATAAAGTTAATTTCTTAGCAAAAACTTTTAATGCCAATTAATAATATAAGTTTATTTTTAGAAATACATTACTAATTTAAACAATGGAACAAGTAAAACAGCTCTAAATTAACAAGAACATTCAGAAGAAAACATCTTCAGAGGTAAAGTTAATTAAAAACTTTGTAAAATAACACACATGAGAAAGGTACTTATTAAAATTATTGTTTCATGTAGCACAAAAGCTCTTTCTTTTGTTGCAAAAATTTCCACCATCCACAAAAGCAGAAAAGTTAGAATGATGGATTTCATTCTGCCTTTCTGCTTGCTTTTAACTTTTCTGCTCATGTGGATGGTGGAGCTTTTGTACTACCCAAAATGACTGTTTCAATAATTACCTTTTTTATGTCCGTTACAATTCATAGTTTTTAATCAGCTTCAACTCTTTTTTTTTTTAAGTGATCTAACATCTTACAGAAGTAAAATGAATTTTAAAAGGGAAAAAAATAATAATGAAGGAGATAAAGTAAAGGAATTAAACCCACTTAATGATTTTTTGCAATTTTAGCATGTTTTTCAAGCAAAAAAAGAAAAAAAAAAGAATTTCAACAGACTGACTGCATGATTAAATGATTAAGGTAGTAGGGGGGAATAGCGGGTAGAAAAGGGGGGGCAAGATTTATATAAATCAAAGTTATAGACAAACTGAGTTCCAGATGCTATTAAAAAACACCCAAAAAAGCTGGTGTTAAGATCAACATAAAAATATTTTGTAAGACACATACATAAATTAAAATTAACAAGCATGTAAATTTGGGTAGCATAAAAAAATCCACGATTCATCAGCTGCAAAAATACTAACCTATACTCGTGAAGGAAGGCAAGGTAATGACTGAAGTTAAAAATTTTAAAAAGTTATAGATATAGCTGCAGTGAAGAATATTTCATAAAGAATTTGGATAAAAGTACAATAAAAGAAGTTTTTTTTTTAATCTTTTTAACATTAAACTATTTTTTTAAACACATAACTTCATTAGTATATTCAATTCATGGGAAAGCAATACTTTTTTAAAAGTTTGAAAGAGAAATTCACATTTTGAAAACATCTGAAAACTTCGAGAAAGTGACGTTTTTGTTTTTCTAGAAATCTTATTTGAAAGTGAAAAAATGCTCCCTGAAGAAATTAAGAGTTACTGTTTTAGAAATTAAGATACTCTTTTAACTGTACATTCCAGTTGATTTCAAAGGTGCATTCTTCCATTAATGCAAAAATAATAAGAGTAAATTTGAGTATGCATACTACATTATAAAACCTCTACATGTAACTAGCAACACACAGACCAGGCAGTGACCAAACTCTACTTAAACTGTTTAAAAAAAATAAATTTCCAAAAATTTAAATTCTCATTTACAGCAAATCTATTAATTGATTGAAATACAAAAAGATGTTAAAGAAAACTTACCCATAGCATTCAAAGCAATGACGATCACTAACCATCACACTCTGAAAAAAAAGGTAAATAAATACTAAATAAAACTATAAGGGTCTTTAGTACAAAGAATAAATAACAGTCATAATGCATCTTAAAAAGAAATTATCCATAATATTAAAAAGTAAACATGTTCACTGTGTATGGAATACTCACAGCAACAGATTTAAGAGAGTGCAATATCAACCAGCGAATATTGTCAAATAATTTGTCTGTGACCTATAAAAAAATAACAACAAATTTAATCACAGTAAAAATTTTTAATGAGGAATTTTTTGCCATACAAAATTTATATTCATCACTCCCTTATCACAAACACCTATACATATATATGAGTTGAAGTAGTCGTAACCTCCCGCTTTTTAGAGATTTTCTCAACACAGGGTATCTACCAAATTTCTGAAAGTCAATTTCCTGACTTTTGGGAGGTCCCGGGAAAAAAATTCCTGACCAATGCATTTACTTAGGGAAATTGCACAATGCTTGTCTTTATATTTGCATATTTTGTACAACTTCTTTAAATCAATTTTGACTAAAGTATACAGGATTAAGCTTTCATCCATTGAGAAACAGAAGTAGTTGCACTTTCTGATAGAATTAACTAACTGTTCTTGGAAACACAGTCCTAAGATATAAGTTACCAAGTAAGCTAATTTGTCTTTTACCCTCACGTCACGATGGATGAGTCCCCCATTTTCCCCTCCTTATACAAACACATCGCTTGATGCTTTCGCGGTCCGAAAAATGCGTCGCAGCTGCTTTCGGTTTCCAGTCTGTCAATTAGAGAGAAAGTGTAGAAAAAACAAAGACACGAAAAAAAATTGATTCTTTTGGTGAATTTTCCGGACCCATTATCCAATTTCCCGGTTTTTTCCAGACTTTCCGGACCCATTTTCCAATTTCCCGGCTTTTACCAGACTTTCAAGAGTGGTAGACACCCTGCACCTGCAACATCATTATTAGAGGTTTTTTTCAATATCAGTAGTACTATCACGTTTTAAAAAACGATCCATGTGAACAAAGAAAACAACGTGCACTGCACTTTCCTTCCACAAAAGAGCTAAGCTTACATCCAAACACAGCATGGAGCAAGATAGGGTGGCGGGAAATGAGAGAAGAGACGTGACGTAACAAGAGAAGGAACAGCTAACGGCATCCCCCCCCCCCTCCCACGCACACCACACTTTTGCCGACACAAGTTCGCTCACGGCTGCCGGCGCTGAGGGAGAATGTTGAATTCCCTTCTTTCACGATCGGCGCTGACACACAGGAGTGTTGACTCACAACAAAGCAGCTAGGGTTGTAAACCGCACCTCCGTGCAGGCATAATGCCCTAAAAAAAGTAAACATTTGCTCAATTCCGTAGTTTTTTCGTACCATCCGTAGCTCCGTAGTTCATGCTACTTATCCGTATAAACTACGGATAATCCGTAGCAGTTGGAGGGTATGTTTATTGGCATGGTGGTAGTGACATGTTTTCTTAGAAAAAAAAAACCAAAAAACAGTATACATAGGTTTTGAAGTAAAAGCTAAAAATTAACTAAAATTCTCAGCTGCATATAATAAAATAATGAAAATGGAAATTATAAATAAGTTTTCTTTTCCCTTTCTTAAAATGAATTATGAAGGTGAATGCAAAGCTTATATTACTACTATATTCTTGAATACTCTCTTGAAAAGTTGAAATAACTGTCAAGGATCAAGAGGTTAGATGAAATAAGTTTCTTGAGTTTTTAATAGGAATATTAAAAATGAAGTATTATTGTTAAGGTAACTGTGTCATCAGCCATAATCTGAAATTAATCACTTTTTTAAATTCATTATTTAAAAGAAAACAGAACCAAGTACAACATAAAGGCTTGAAAGAAAAAGAAAAACTTAATGATAAAAATAAGTGTTGGGAATAGTGAATCTATTTGATTTTTTCTCCTTGATTTACCTAAAAATGAATTGGCAATATTTTTATGATCAGAGATTACATTAGCAATTGAATTTGTGGGTCTTCAAGGATTAACAAGATTAACTGTTTAAAGCACTGACATACCCAGGGGGATGTCTCAGGGGGTCCAGACTAGCCCCCCCCCCCAATGCACCGAAATGTTAGTTTTTGTTAACAAAAAAATAATGATTATGTCTTTTTGTGAAAAATTCTGTCTTTTTCACCATTTGCACCCCCTCCGAAATTTTTAGACCCTCCGCAAAACTTTTTTTTTTTTTTTTTTTTTTTTTGTCTATGGCCCTGTTTTACAGCCCTTAGTGAATTTTCTGGCTCAATTTTCAAAAACATTAAAAAAATAATTGCAGCAATTACAAGTTTAAGGCAAATATGTAAAAGTGAGTTCTCTCAAATGCCTAAGAATTGAAAAAATATTCCGAGGAATCTGGCATTTTGCAAGAAAATGAGTAATTTATGACTATAGCTCGATTCAAGAATATACTTCAAGATAGAGAGTATTCAACTTCAAATAATAATGCAGTATACATACATACACAAGGGTAGTTAGACATTTATTTTTAATTAGAAAACATATTTGTTAGGCCAAGCATAAGGTGTATGAGGCCCTTGACTTTTTTATTTATTTATTTATTTTTTTTTTAGACAAGAAAATATCAAAAAGACAAACATGAAAACTCAGATGTTCATGCTATTAAATGATACTCAATTTCACAACATTCTGAGAAATACAAAAGTAAATTAATATTCTTTAATTCAAAATTTAAAATATGCATACCTACTGGCAGTGGCATAACCAAGGGGGTTAAGGAATCAACTCCCCCCCCCCCCATGAGGAATTTTTTGCCATACAAAATGTATATTTTTCACTCCCTTATCCCACACACATATACATATATATGAGTTGCACTAGTCACAACCCCCCCATAAAAAATTTTTGGCAACGCCACTGCCTACTGGCATGTAAAAACATTTATCAGGAGTAACTTGGGAATATCTCCCAATATCTTGGGAGTTTTAAGAGGTCTTCAGGAGCAGATCATGAAACAATTTAGAAAAGGTTGTAACTTAATTTCTGAATTTAAAAATTAACCGAATAATGCATCATTAACTAATATCATAATAATTACCATAAAAATTTCTGATCATTAACTGTAAGATACATTTACACTAGGCCCTTAAAAATGGAATTCAATTCATCTTATTTATTTCAAACATTAAAAAACGATCAATGAAATTACTATAAAATAAATAATGAGTGTCAAAGTCACTCCTACTTTTAAACCTATATGGCAATGGATCGTTTTTTTTTTCCCTGTAGGATAAAACGTTCTTTTGTATTTTGCATGCATTTCTCTCTACATTTTTTTAAAAGTTCAATTCCAATTTTGGCTATTTTTCAGAGAAAATATCGTGCTCTGCAGAGTGTACGGAATAGTAACATATTTACGGAGTTGCTCCAGAAGAACCAAAGCAGTTGGCACGTAAGAATATGTCATGAATACATCAAATGAAGAAGAAAAAAAAACAGCATATGTAAGCCACATAAAAAAAGTAAGACTACAAATGTAAAAATCAATTTGTATAAATATTGCATTGTGACAAAATTTATACTACCTCTTTTCCTCTAGTGCCTTCAAGGTATAGCTGCAGATTTTGAATAGCCCATTTACCTCCATGTACACTATTGTATTCATCCTGTTAAGTATGTTGAATTAGTTTAAGCAATGTTTTTATTTAATTCCAGCAGTTTCATTTTACACACAAAACCAACTTACTGCTTGCTTTTGAATGGAGACGTTGGTCAAGTGAACAAACATGTTGTCTAATTCTTTGATATTACCAGAATACTTCACATGACAAAAACGGCAAAATCCTAAACGATAACTGAAATAAATATTAAAGTGCTTTGGAATACAAATTTAGTAAAACTTAATAATATATTTTCAAACAAACTGTCCTTTTTACATCATTTTCATAATAGAAATGTAAATACAAGTTATGAGCAGTGCCATTTGTTAGTGAAAAAAGGAACGTACTTTTGATTTCATGCTAATTCAAATTTTATTCTAAGCTTAGTCACATCATTTAAAAAATTAGTCATATTTTCACCATTTAAAAGAAGGCATATGACATTTAACAATTCTGCATGGCTAATTTAGCTTAGAAAATAAAAATAAATAAAATATAATTTTTATACTAAAACTTTTTTTAAATCATGTTCTATAAATGAGGAGGTAGGAAGAATAAGGCATTTTCTCATGTTTGGAAAATTATCATTTTAAGAAAAACATTTTCCTGGAGCTATAATTAGGATAGGAAAAATCATTTTTCAGTATGATTTTTAAGGAGGAAAAAAGTCTTTTTAGGCCAGAAACTCTTTTACCATCAAATAGTTCTCAATGACATGAACAAAATGGCATCAAACTTACTTTTGAATAAAATGCGAGAGAATCCCTTTGACTGCTAGCTCCTCAAATATAAGACCCCATTTCTTATTTTAATAATGCAGCCAATTTTTGTTGAAACTGAGAGATATGCTGCTATTCACAATGTTTGGGCAGCAAAATGATATAGAGGTAAGCCATTGCATTTTAACAGATGACTGAAATTATTTTCAACCATGTATTTTTTTTAAATTAACTTTAAATACAACAGATATTTACATTGACAACATGTAATTTGAATATACAAATCAAACATGAGATACAACTACAACCATTAAACTTCAGTTACATTTCCAAATGCAAATTTTGAAAGTACATATAACTTTTTAGTAATTCAAATGCACAATCAAACCATATACATACATGTATGCTTTTAATGGCCTAAATGATGTGACTAGAACATAAATCCGCAAATCAAATTTTCTCCCGCCAATTAATAATGGTTTATCAATGTATCGGGATATCACATAGGATTCTTTGACAGCTGCCGGATTAAAGCTATAAAAATAGAATACTTAAATGAGTACTTGACATTGAAAACAAAAAATCATTTCAAAACACTTAAATATAACTAGTAAAAGTGTAGGTTAAAAAGAAGTAAAAGTGTAGTAAACGTGTAAGTTAAAAATTGTTTAAGTAAAAGTGTAGGTTAAAAATTGTTTGTTTGTAATAATAAACACATACAGATAAGTTAGTAATAATACTAACTTAGGTGACAGGCTTTTTAAACAAGTTACAAATTTACCAAAGTCACTTAAAAGTACATTTTTATTGGATACTTTAGAGTTATAAATGTGTCACTGAATATGTAAGCAAATATTCTCATAATAAATGCCAGTCTGCATTATTTGATAAAGAAAACATAACAGAAGAGAACAAATTAATTTTATTTCATGCTTTTTTCAATCTGCTTTATGAAAGGAGGTAAATAAAAGTAACAAACAACAAAATAAACCCAAATAACTTTTTTTAAACACTGTTTTTCATATGAACTGGAAAACATTAGTTGTAGAAATATGGTATTCTTTGTAAGATATATATACCAAGAAAAAATACACAGCCCTGGGCAACTGCCCACAAAAATTAGCATAAAGAATTTGAAAAAAAAAAATAATAATAATAATGAATAAATTGAATTTTGTAAGCAGTATTTCAACATTGCCCTTTAAGATCTGAACTTTCTTTGCTACACTCGCACAAAAAACTGTTTCAGTATACAACAAATTTCTTCTTATAGTTTTGTCAATGACTAATTATTTTTTAAATAACACACAAATAATATATATATATATATATATATATATATATATATATATGAGTTATTTTATACATGATTAACTTCTTATAAAGAATAGTATTTTATATATGAAATTGACTTAGGAAATATGACTTACACTTCAGTACTTTTTGAGAGGATGTAAACAACCTTCAGGGCTTAAAGAGTTAGGGATTTTATCACAAAATATTTTGAGCTTCCACTTAACAAAATACTTTTGAAATAAGCATTACACATCGATTTTGTTCCTTTCACACAATAACTAATAACAGCAATTTTATCAAGCAACAGGACTTTAGTGGGTATTAATGTTTATGTCAACGAATGCATTTTTTAATGAGAAAAAAAAAAAAAAGAGTATTTAGTCAGACATGCTTCTCCTCTTTTTAACAAATAAATTTGCTGTGTTTGATATTTTCTATTACAAATATGACATTTATTTTCATGATTAAATGATATAAAACATAACTATGCTGAGAGTGAATTACAATTAATGTGTATGCTCAATTAATGCAATTATTATGTATGTTCTACACACACAATAACTTCTTGACAAAATAATAAAATAAACTTTAATGAGATCATGATATAATTTTTTGTAAATTTAGAGAATAACACATTCTAATTTAAATAACTGAAACTTAGTAATAAGTTATACTGATCATTGTTTTGGAAGTCACACAAAATATTTATTAATTGCTATTTCGAGGCACTTATTAAGCAATACACAGTTATTTTGAAATTTTATTCAAATATAATGTAAATATGAAAAGGCTTGTTATTACTGCCTGTTTTAAAATGGTTTTCTTGCAATTTTAGCAATTCATAATTCTGAAAAACATTTACTTAATATAAAAAAAATAACGAAGTTGCATACCTTGTACTATCTCGGGACCATCGCTTAAGCTGTGAAAGCTTATTGATGAGAAAAATGCCCACTCCCTGAGCTGTAAAATATAAAATCAATTATTAATAGAGTTTTTCTTTCTTTGTCATACTATCCCATAATGAAATGTTATGAACAATAAGAGCATGCAATATGATGTATAACATACAGTTAAACTATATTTTAAAGAAAATTCAAGGTTAAGCTAATAATATTTACATTTCCCACATGGTTTCATGATCCATGTACTAGATGAATTTTTTCTGAATTCTTCAACAAACATGTTATAATCAGCAGGTAAAATAAAAGTTACAGGTATAAAATCTACAAAAGAAAAATACTCATTTTATTATGCTATTTTAAATATATTTTTTAACTGTTCAAAGAAAAATAATCTCTCAGATCTAAAAGATTGTAAATTTCTCAATAATAAGCTGTGTAATACACTCAAGTAAACAAATTATATGAATAATGAAACATCTAAAAAAGTTCTTTAATACAGCATCCCACTGCGAAATTCTAAAATGATATCTATTTGGCAAAATTGTGCATGGTTAAGAATTTCTTTTCAAATGCTTCAGAGCTATCACACATTCACTGCTTACAAGAGTAGGTGGTAAATTTTATAAAGGAATGGTTCGAATACTTTTGAGAGCCTAACTAAACTTGCTTATTTTTTAAACTGCTCGGTATCTTAAGGATCTTTTAAAAGGAACAGACCTCAATAGTTTCATAAGTTCATGCTGTACTGAATTCTCTTAATGATGAACTTATCTTAATTTTAATTTTACACAAACAATTTTTAGTTCTTCTTTAATCATTTACTATTGTTGTTTTTTATTCTTGATTTAATGCAATGTTGTTTGTCTGAATTTTATTGACTGAATTCCAAAATGAAGCCACATCAGGGGGTCTGTTTAGGAGAAATTTGACTCTGTTCTTAGACCCATCACAAAATATTTTATCCTAAAAACGGATCTTTCACACAATATTTTATCTTAAAAATGGACTTTTCCAAAATTCATCCTCTAGTACACAGCCCCTTCACAAATCTGATTGTTCAATTCGATAACAAATTTCAATTATGTTGTTACACATATTACAAGTTTTATAAAATTAATAATTAATTATAGAATGTTTAAAGTAATGATATTATGCATGCAATTGTTTTATTTAAAAAAAAATGTGTAAAATAAGATAATAATAACTCATACTTAATTTTTCAATGCTGAGCTAAAGAAAAAGAACTTTGGAAAAAAAAAAGACCAATATACACACGTTATGGCAGAATTGCCCTTAATGTTGAACTAGGTGATTATAGAAAGATTCTTTATTAGCCGGATATATTGATTATCCAATATAGGTTGGTTATTAACATGTGATATTGAGGTTCTATTCTATATGTATTATTTATAGAAATCAGTATACATGAATAAATTTCATGTGTTTATTTATAAAAGTCTGTATGTTTTTGTTTATACATAGTTTTTTAAATATAGATTTCTATAAAATACCTTGAAAAATATAGTACTAAATTTAATTTTGCAAAATTGTATATTTTTCACATCTTCAAAAAACAGAACCCTATTTCCACAAATTCACAGACAAAAAGATCCAGGCTAGAAAAACTTGATTGAATGCTTCTTTCAAATTCAGAAAATCATGAATAAATTTTTTACAATTTCACTAAACAGAACCCTGTCTAAAAAGTCTGGACAGATCCCTGCATATGTAACACTTAAACTTGAAACTCAATTTACCATAAAAAAAAAAATAAATAAATAAAAAAAAGCCTCATTGCATAGCTACCAACCTACCAGAAAGGAAGGGGAAAAAAAGTAACACAATGTGCAAGATACAAATCAAAATATTTTGCTGTTATCAGGGATCATACATATTTCAAAAGAAAAAAAAAATCAAAGGACTTTTCAAGAACTATTCAAAACAATGCTTTTCAAGGACATAAAATACAGAGATAAATAAATATATTATAGGGGGGGGGGATGCTTTTATGTTTAGTTGCATTATAGCAAAAATCTTTTACTTTATTTTAAAAATATTAAAAACTGAAATACTTAAGAAATAAGATATAAGCAGATTCTTTTCTAATTCAGTCATGCAGAACCACAGAATTAGTGTAATGATTTCTTAGTTTTGCAAACAATCTTTTAGATGCATTTAAAATCAATAAATTTAACAAACCACATTGAAAATAGTATTTACGTACATTGTAACTGCATTAGATAAGAATAAAGAAATGCATAAGGGGAAAATACTTATTTATCTAAAGGATACAAAAAGATTGAAACTGAGTGGGCAGCTATGAAAAATAGACACAATATAGTCAAAATTCATATTTCTGTAATAAGGATTAAAAATTAGAACAAATACGATTCAATCAGAATGGTTGGCAGCTACGCTCATTGTCTTACAAATTTCCCAAAATGATGCTCAGTCAACTTCAGTTTCTTAAAACAAAAAAAAATGACATTAAACATAATGCATAAAATCCATCTTCCTAAAAAAAGGTTTTTGAATAGCTGTGTATACAAGGTTGAAAAATACTCACCGAGATAAACATACTTTCCATTTTCGTCTTTCTCTGACAATGGACTATTCTCCCTTTCCATTTCCCGGCGATATCGCTTGATGTTTCTGACCATTAAATCCTTCCTGGTCAATTCATAATGATTGGGATAGTGATTTATAATTCTGAAAAGAAAAAAAAAACACTTTACAACATTTAAGAGTTAAAAATATGAAACACTTATTTAAAAAAAAATCATGTTGGATTTACTTTTCATGTGCATAGTGAAAAACTGAAAATGTATATAGAGAAAAGTAATTAAGATTAAAAACTAAATACTTTTAAAAAGTTTTTGTTCTTTAAAGTATCAATTGAAGAAGCACATATTTTGATAAATACTGCCCAGGTGGTACAGTGGCTAAAGAAACATTCTATCATTCCTTGGGCCCAAGTTTGATTCCTGACTTGGGAGTCAATTTACACGTCCCTTCACGGGGGGTAATGTTGGAATGCACCCCCTATGTAGCCCCATAACAGAATGGACAATACCTTTGATCCATTGTAGTAGTGATGCCTAATTAGCAAGTGCCCAACCCTTATTTAAAAATATTTTTTTTGATAAATACTCAATTTTTTTAAAATTAAAAATCAATTCATGCGAGATTGAACTTGAATAAAATGTACATCACAAATATAAGAATAAAGTTGACTTTATATTCAGAATACATACAAATAAATCAGATATTTGCTCAAGTAAACCCGCTATTAAGCAAATGTGTTTTAACTGGAAATATGTTTAGGTGTACAGAGCAAAAAATTATTTCATTTACTTTTTAAGGACAATTTTTATGCAATTAATACATGCATAAAAATATAAAGTACATTAATTCTGAATATATACATAAAATTACAAAGTAAAAGATGCTACTTACTGATTGTCGGCAAGCCTATAACCAGTTTCAACACTGAATATATTACGGACAGTTAAAACAGAAGACCTATACAAGGGGGAAAAATCATCAATAATTCTATTTTTAAAGAAAACATTTCTAAAAATATTCATAACTATGCAATGTTAGAAATTTTACATCAATACTGCTGTAAATTTAAGACTAGAAAGTTAAAATATAAAAAGTTATTAAAGCACAGCAAATCCTTTTTGCACTTTACATTGTAATCTGCTTTTCCATAACCTCTAGTTTTTCATTCATAATCTTTTTTTATGTTGTGTAACTGTGGTGTTTAACTGTTGATGAAAGAGAACGGAAAAGTTAAAAGTTTATAACAATATCACTAGAGGGTGAAAGTGGACACTAAACATCCCCTGAAAATTTGTTACAGGTTGAAGAGATGAATGAATGATATGCAAACTTTGTCTAGAAAAATATGAATTAGCCTACGATAAATCATGATGCTTATTATGGTTTAAAGTTATTTATCAGAAAGTTTTAATTTTAAAATACATTTTAACTACTTTAGCAAAATGTAAGAAAGATACAAAAAGTACATTTTGCCACTGTAATAAATTTCTTTTGAAACCCAAAGTTCTGGGTGCAAAGGAAAAGTTTCAACTCAGCTTTACTTCGATATATTGCAGATACTAAAGTTTTAAGAATTTATGAATAATAAACTGAAATACCAATAAACATTCCAGTCATCTTCTGGGCCCACAGGAATCCAACCACGTTTTTCGAAATTTGAAATCAAGACAGACTTGTCCATGTCACAACAATAAGTAACTTGCTGAGCACTCATTTTCTTTTCTTGTATGTAAAACACCAAAACAGAAATAGGCTGAAATAAAAGTTTTCAAATTTTAAAATACATGCACAGAAATGATCACTGCTTTTATTATATTTGCATTAAAATTAATGCTAAATTAAAATGGAATGGTACTCCTACTCAACTCAGTGGCGCATCCAGGATTTTAGTTTGGGGGGGGGGAGAGGCTGCAAATACTGCTTAACTTGGTTCTAATGACCTACATTATAGTAACAACTCTTTTATAGCATGAAAATATTCTGTACCACTTGCCTATAGAACAGAAGCCCATTATCCATATAACTCTTTAATAAAGAGTCATTAATAATTATCTGGTCTTTTCATTGTAACTGAGTTCAACTGCATTTCATATACTAACTGTAAGTATCTATTTAAAAACTTTTTTTTTGGAGGGGAGGGGGATATTATAAAAATAATTTGAAGACAAATTTTAAAAATATATAGCATTTTAATTTATTAAATGACATTTTTTCTGTTTTTAAAAGCTTTTCACTTCTAAATCTCTATCCTTAGGGAGAGCTTTAGCCACCATAGCCCTCCCTCTCCATGGATATGCTCCTACTATATGATAGTTTTTGGTAATGCAACTTTCTCAAAATTGTGCTAAAATAGTTAAAAATAAAAAATACCCATTTCCTCGGAAATATATTTCAGCCACTTCCTGTAGCCATTATCAGTCATTGTACGTAAATAGTGTCGATTTCTCTTTTCCTCCATGTCAATCTTGGTGCTGGTTATGCCACTCTAGATTTCATTCACTCCCGCATGAATCATGTACAGTGAAATACGTTTATCACGAAAATGCTTAACATGAAAAATCGGTTAACGTGAAATGACAAAACGGTCCGGAACACAAAATGTGCAATTTAATACATTTTTGTTCTTTTAACACGAAACAAAAATCGTTTAACACAAAAAAAAGTTTCTAATCTTCAATGTTTCTTCAGGTTCTTTCAGTGTTTCTTCAGTGTTTCTTCGTGTTTCTTCGTGTTTCTTCAGTGTTTCTAATCTTAGTTTTTAAATCTTCAGTGCCATGTTTGCGACAAGTCACTGGTATGTTTTTGTGGAAAACAAATTTTATTTAAATTCTGGGAAATGGTCTTTCTACCTTTCGTCATCCTAGAAGTTTTAATAGCATCATCCATCAGGTCTTTGCCCTTCCCCCTAATGAATAGAATTCTTATCTGTATCAAAGAATTGGCGATTGGTGGGAATGCACTTTAGTTGTTCTCATAGGGCCATTTACATGCACACAAATGCGGAGTAAATGCCGGAACTTTCGCTGCTTCCTACCCCGCTTCCCCTACATAGGGAAAAAAATGTGGGGTAGGAAGATTCCTAGTTGAAAGGAGGGTTAATGCAATCTCTGAGGGAATCTGACAATGGATTCAACGATGCAGTTCCCCTCTACTTCAGAAGTGCGTAAAATGATAAACAGTGTATGCAGTTATTTAGATGCGCATTCTAATGGAGAAATTAATAAAACTATGGACGATTTTGAACAATTTGTGGCAGTGGCGGCTCGTGGGATACAGCAAGTACAGCTGGGCTGCACTTGAAATTATCAGCACATACTTTAAAATAATTTATTCTACTAATTTTCCTAAATTCAGATTAGAATTGTGGAATTCCTACGGTAAATTAAAAAAATTTCTGAAAAAAACCAAAAAAAAAAAAAAATGTATCGTGGCCGGATCGCTCATTCAGAAAAAAGCACTTTAATCTTCCCGCAATTCAATTGGGAAAATCTTTGGTTCAGCCCAGAGCGCTGAAAAGAAAATTGGCAGCACCGTTGCCATGACAACGACTACATAAGCAGCCTCTCCGGCATAGGGAGTATGCAGCTGGATACAGCCGATGAAATATTTTCTAACGGCGGCTGAACTTGAGAACTCGACTCACTGATTGGCTCGGACGACAAGTGGGGGAGGGGGTAAGGAGAATATTTGTTTGGAAAACTCTGGACTTTATATTGCTGAATTTATCAAGAAGGTAAGCCTGAATAGACGCTTATGAATGGACAATGACCCATCAAAACAGTATTGTTTTTAAGTAAGCAAGAACTGGCATTTAGAGGACATGGCGAGCGAGAAAATTCTTTAAACATGGGAAATTTTAAAGAGCTTTTAAAATTATTGATACGACTTTTTATGGGGACATCACTGACCGATTCGCATGTTTAAAAGAAAGGAGGATTGATTTGACTTATAAAAAATAAGTAAGTTTTCTTTTTTTTTTTTTTTCTTTTCTTCTTTTTACGAGGGTAAAAGATTAAGTGAAGCTCAGCAACAATCATTTAATTTGTTACCCTAAAAGTAGCCATGATAGCTTAAATTTTTTTTCAGGATAGGTTTTTTTTTTTTTTTTTTTTTTTAGAACACTTATGAAAAATAAAGCTGATATGTTATTAAGCTCATCCGTTTGACAGGTGGTGAGAAATTATTGCATAACTGGTCAATAACTGGTTCTTTTTTCTTTTCAAGTTATCGTTACAAAAGAAAATTCTAAGGAAACTTCGAATCAGACACGGATTAATGCAATTTTGAGGATAAGAGCGGCTGGTTGAAATTTATGTCCATTTTATGGAAGTAAAATAGGATCTCTTACATTTTTTATGTAATTTCTTTTTTTTTTTTCCCCCTCGGTGAGGGCTTAATCCACCAGCTTTCGAATTCAGTAACAAAGATTTTCCAATCCTGTCCGGAGGAAAGGGGGGGGGGGGCTCATATGCTTCCGGCTGCACTAACAGTTTTGACCACGGGCCGCCACTGATTTGTGGACAATATGGCTCTGAAAAATACATTTCAAAAAAAGATAACTGATTTTTTCTCCCCAAAATAATATTTCTTGTAATTGCTTTTCATCCCAATGAATGCAACCTACTTGTTGTTTAACAGGAAATTGATATAAAATATAAAAACATTGAAAATATGGTGAGTTTTGTTCTTTTTTTTACAAATCTTTTAACACGAAAAAATATTTTGGTCCCTTCAGTTTCGTGTTAACTGTTTTTCACTGTACTTAATGCGACACTTTGTTGATAAAATTTCCAAAGATTCTCAAAGATATGTGTAGGTTTTATTATTGAAATTGGCTATTTTAGTTATTCCTTCAAAGTCTATTGTAATGGGATTATTTAAGGCAAGATGCGATAAACCTGTGCTGTGTTTATAGCATAATAACAAAAAAGAAATTGCTAATTTTTAATAAACACAGCACAGGTTTATCCTGTCTCGTGTTAAATAATCCCATTGCAATAGATTTTGAAGGAATAACTAAAATAGCCACTTTCAATAGTAAAACCCAAGCGTATCTTCAAAAATCTTTAGAACAGTCATCATCAACAGAGAGCAGCATTAAGTACATGATTCATGCGGAAGTGAACAAAATCTGGAGTGACATAACCAGGCACCAAGATCGACATGGAGGAAAAGAGAAATCGACACTATTTACATACAACGACTGACGATGGTTGCAGAAGGCGGCCGAAATATACTTCGGAGGAAATGCGTACTTTTAAACTATTATATCTTCCATATTTCATTTTAAGCTATTTCAATATTGTGCTAAAAATTGTCAAGTCTGGCAACTTCTGTGATATGATGACACATATGATACCTAAAACAGGTTACCAAAAATAAAGCCAGTTTTTAGCAAGGAATTCACTTGCCGTAATGTTATCCAGTGAGAATTTTACAGATATACAATATGTGCTCTAATGATCTGACTTACACGCAACATAATAGAAAGTTGCATTTAAAGTATAGAACAATTTTGACTAAATTTAACCTAATTTTGACTAAAAACAGATACCTTTAAAAATTACAAAGGAATAATAATAATTAAAAAACCCTAATATTCTACCCTATGTGGTTTCATTTCATGTCGCACAGCCAGCTGTCGTCAAAAAAGGGTCGCTAGGTCTGTGGCACGCGATGAATGTTTCGATCGTCCACCATCTTGCTTGTAGTTAAGTCGAGCGATGGCAACAGCTGCCCTTTTTTCAGCATGGGGAAAGGGTTGCACCTCAAAGGGTTAAAGAGAAAACACACCATACTGATAAACCTCACAAGTCAAAAGAAACTTTGAGGCTGACTGGATTTTAGCTGAAAAAGATTTTGCAATAGCATTCAAATTGCCCTAAAAAAAAAGTCCTCCCCCTCGACATAAATTCAGCAATACAGTATAACTTGAGATGATTTTGATGTGTTCATCAACGTTTTTTTTTTTTTTCTTTCTTTCCTGGCATTCAACTTTATTTCATGAAAAGAAACACACGATCTCTTTGCAAGCAAAACATTATGCTTCTGCAACAATGCGATACAGAATCACATTCCTTTTGCAGCAACTGCCAAATACTCAATCTACTAAATGTAAGGTTTAAAATATCACATTACTTGAAAAAAAAATCCTCTCTTTAAATTACTGTGTCCCTAATTCAACATCTCAGAATGCAAAAAAAAAAAGAAAAGAAATCAGTACTTTCTCAACTATGTTTACAATAGTCCATACATTAATACGCACTGCAGAGATGTATTTATACACTGAACGATCGTGCATGAATATATTGCAATATCTGTGTAGGAATACATTACAATCAGATGGATGAATACAACCACAATGTGCAAAAAAATGTCAAGACACAATACTGAGTAGGATCCGTCAGGTTCGGAAGGACTTTCCTCAGTGCAATGGATGTTATTTATCATCAATGTTGCATTTTAAAGTGTTCTCGTAAAACAGAAAAGTACCAATAAGCCCTACACTGGCGATTTTCAGCGACCAAATAAATGGTTGCCAAATCACTCATTTCTGATGGGTTTGATGATTAAAAACAGTCTCATAGAAAAGAAAAGAGCTAAGGGAGATTGATCACAACCTATACCTTCAGGCCTATATCTTCCGACCTATCCATCCTATACCTTCAGGCATGGGCGCCGGCAGCATAGGGCAAGGGGGGGAAATGCCCCCCTGGATTTTTGTATGCAGTGTTTTCCCTTGCTTTTTTGCTCTTTCCAACATGGTAACCATACGTTGAAGTAGTCTTTGCCCCCCCCCTGGGAAATATTCTGCCGGCGCCCATGGGTACAGGAAAGAGTAACTATAGATCAGTGCGAAATGTTATTTTAGGATTCCAAGAATCAATGGTCTGAGATGTTGAATACATACCGCGCTTCCCTAAATTTATTGAATTTCTAAGGGAATATTCAGTAGCAATTGAATTCCTGAAAAACATGTAATTTGAAAAAAACGAGGTGAACAATTTTACATAAATTGGTACTTACGTATTATCCCAGCGGTCATTCCCACCAAACTGTTTTTTCGTCAAATGAGTTGCCAAACTGTTGCTAATCGTATTCAAAACCATTAATAATTTCATGTGCCCGGCATTTATTTCGGCAAAAAATCGCTTGTCTTGGCGGACCGCCGGGATAATACGTAAGTACCCATAAATTTTATGCAATTTCAATTTTAACAGACATTAAATTCATAGGAAGTAATAATCCATGCTAACATGGAGTAGTATTTATATACGTTGGTTTACTAGTTATAATCAGAGCCTGACTAAGATATTCTGAGGCCCTAGGCCAAGCGCTTTACAAGGGCCTCTATACAGTCATACCTTTGATACATATAGTCACAGGATAAAAATTTTTGCTGTGCATAGGGAAGAGGGGGAGGGGGTTCAAATTCCTCTTTATCTAATAAATTTTTAACAATCACTATAAAATTTGAATGCTCAGAAGTTATGCTTCAGATGTGCTAAGTTACACAGTGACATGTGTTGTAAAATTGCATCTCTTTATTTACTATCATAAATATTTTTTATGCTGATTTTTTTCAAGAACTCACCTTTTGGGGTCCCTACTACTTGGCCTGTGCGGTAATCAGATCCTGGTTATAATAAAATTAACAGCGCATGAATTTTTTTTTTTAATGGTTTAAAATATTTTTCACTACACTGTTAAAAAAAATAGAGATTATAAGAGCTTGTACTTACAATTACTTAAGTGCTTGTACTTAAGCTTTGATTTTATAGGATTTTAGTTGATATTAACGTCATAAGATGGAGCTTAATTTCCCCTTCCAGGCCGTTTCTTAAAATTATAAAATTATCTATCTAAACAAGTAACGCTACACATAATATTCAAAAAATGTAATGCCTCCCAAAAATTAGTTTAAAAAAAAAAGATGATGTTATTGCAATGCTACAATAATTATGTAAAATTAAATGTTAAAAACAAAATTTCCAAAGGGCTCATAAAGAATCTACAAGTAAATGGAACAACAAGGATATCTGCTATAAAAACCTACATTTCCCTTTCTACACTAAGTTCATCCTACGATTATGATTTTTAAAAATCTAAAAAAATACAACAAATAATTTTCAGAATACATAGTTATTACGATAAATAACAATTTTTATGGTAAAAGAAATACTATAATGAATTTACAACTTACAACAAGGCTCTCTTTACAAATAGACGAGTACAAACGAAAGCCTCTTTCAAAGGTTTTTAAGATGTAACTAGCTTCTTCTTAAGATCTGCTACGCATCAGAAATTGCTTTTGTACTGTGTGAGATTCTATGTATGTATCGTCTTAAATTTTCCGTCATTCTGATACTAAATAGAGCAAAAATTAGGTTAGAGTCTCATTATACCTGCAACACACCGGTTGTTTGGTTTCGGATTAGCAGCCACCATGCTGTTGCCATTAACCTTTTTATATTTAGATGGAGAAATGTGTGGAGCTGGACCAGAGGAAGCAGACCCCAACGTCATTATGACTGGTCACACCGTAGTAACTTTCATTAAAAAATATTTTTTATGTCACACTTACCACAGATAAATTAAGGTGACCAGATTTTTGAGCAGTTTTGTTGTCAGAATCGGGGACATGTCCCCGATTCTAAAACAAAACTGGGGACATTTATAATGAATACTGCTACACTAAGGTGACCAACATATTCTGAAACATTTCCCCACTTACATGTCCCCAATTCTGACGTTTTATAATTAACGAAATAATTAACAATACTCTAATTAAAAAACAATATAATAGTTAAAAATTTTCCGCAATTGCTTCTTTTCATTTTGAGAACAAATCGCAAAAAAATACAAAAATTGGGGACTGCCCTCGAAAATTGAGGACGTATGGTCACCTTACCTTACACCCTTTCAAAAATGTTTTAGTAAAAGTCAAACTTCCTAAATTGATTTCGTATATCAAAAATTATTTAGCATATAATATGAACTTGATCATTTAAAGCATATTTTTTTTTTTGCATTTCTGTGCAGTTGTATGTTTTTTAAAAACTAAAAAAATATCCATAAAAAGGAAATTTGGCTTATACTCGAATACTTTTCTGAAAGGGTGTGTAGTCAAAATTTCCTGTTTTAGCTTTTTGGATTATTTTTTTGTTTTTAGCATTGAATTTATTATTCAAAAATCAAGTCACCCTATTTTTAACACTTTCCAACAAAGCTGAACAGTGTTTAGGATTTCTGTTTTCTTGCCTGTCCGCCAATCTGTGCTCTAACTGCCGTAAATATGCATTGACTGCTATTAAATTTACATATGTTACTCCTATGTAGACCCTTTCAAAAAGTATTCAAGTAAAAGTTAAACTTCCTAGGTTGGTTTCGAATATTAAAAATTATTTATCATAAAATATGAATTAGGTTATGTTTAATTAGTATTTTTTATATTTTTCTGTCGAAATGCTTGTTTTTCAAAAAGTAATTAATTATTCGGAAAGATCGAGTGGGAAATTTGGTTTTTACTTATATTTTTTGTGAGTGTGTACAGTGTCACGTACTCCTTACAAACCTCGCTTTCGTTAATGCTCAATCAGTTTCACTCGTGCTACTATAATTAGGCGTTCCTAAAAGTCTCAGTTTTGTTATTTCTATTACCCTCTGATCTTTGCCAGATCCTCCATATAAGACGGCGATGGGCGAAAGGAGCAGATTACATTTCAATAAGCCTCAGTGGGAGGAAGACCGATTTAGCTTGGGTCTCCTAATTTTGAACCCATTTCAGATGAGAGACCTGACACTTGAAATCACACTCCGAGAAGTACTGTTTGAACAGGCTCGCCCAAACACTGGCCAGGCCGATACTGCTTCACTTTCCGTGTTCTTACGTGAACGGACTTCAATGACTAGGTCACTGCGAGACATCTCAGTTTTTAATGATAATGACCCAGACCCACTAATTAAACCTGCTCCAGTTTTTGCGCAAAAACTAGTGGCACGATGTGGTTGATGTTTACTCTGGGAAAGAATACATTTAAAGTTCGCAGCTGCCGTCTAGGGGAAGAGCTTCATACTTATTGAAAAATTCAACATTATATACTTTTGATACATTGAAGATTTTGTCCTCTGCAACTTTGAAACTTTTTCTATGCAATGGAGTCATGTAATTATGCGCTACATTGGTTTGCGCTTAGCATTTAAGGCATATGAATCCTTTTTTATTCCTGGATCCGGATTTTTAATGCTACTTTTGTTTTGTATTTTTGCTCGATGGTTTAATAGAATATCCATAATACGTAAGTTTAGCTGTTATACATATATAGTTCTTTCACCTACGTCCCATCTTAGCAACCAACTTTTTTTGGTCAAACATTCCTTCATTTGAGAATGGTCATTGGCCGAAAACGTGACTTTGTGTTCCTAAATATCCGAGTTGACCTAAAAAATATTTCAGTGACGTCACGCGAAAATACTCTATACTGTAAATCATTGGATATGTATATATGAAGTAAATATAAGGCCGCCAACCTCTAGAATCAGACAGTAGTCTTGTAAAAAGGAGCAGTTGTTGCATGGACAGCTACATCATCCCGAAGAACAGATTTCACATAGGTCTTCAAGCAAATACAAAACACATAAAAAAAAAAACTTTTACTCGTTGTAACCTGTTAAAAATACTATGTCACATGACCGCTAAGTCGGCGACTTCGCTTGCCATTGGCTTATTCTAAATTCGCTCGTTTCCTCATATTTACTTTTTATTTACACGGTTTCCGCGGCAACCTCTTGCCGGGAATCGCGATACTAGAAAAAAGAACACTTTTAAGAATTTACCTCACGTACAGAAATGTCAGAATGGTTGAGATTTTAAAATGCCGATAATGAAAGCTTTAGAGAGAGAGAGAGAGAGAGAGAGAGGAGAGTAGACTCGCGATTAACGAGAATGATTGGGAAATGATCCATGCCGGATAATCGAATTTATTGAAATTTTTCTCTTACTGTAGAAGAAAAATTTTACTCCGCAATTTTCTTATTTTTTTTTTCAGCAGTTTATCATCTTCTTCCTCGAAGTAATTAATTAACGCCTCATGTAGTGGTGCGTCACCAAGATTCAATTTTTGATGTGTTGCATGATTTCCTTTATTACTTCATCCTACTATGGCCGAGTGGCAGTGGCCGATAAGACACTGAACATGCTAGATGTCTGAAGTGAGAAGGTCGTAGGTTCTGTCCTACCGCACGGGAGCTGCAATTCAGTACTATCGTCGTCTTCTTCTATAGGAGTTTAATTTTCTTCATTCGATAAAATCGCCCTTCACCAGGTGCTTTACACTAATTTACATACATCATCAACAGGACCTCCCGGATAAAACCACAACCCAGATAATCCGATGCTGGTTAATCGAGAGTCTACTGTCCAGAATATATAAAGTTAAAATCCGAGTTGTAAATAGTATGAAAATATCTAATGCAGATTTTAACATGGGAGTCAACGGGACCATCTAAGCCTCCTAATTACCCTCAATATGTTTAATTTAGATAATAGTGTAATTCGCGAGGTTGCAAGACTTTCGAGATTCGCTGTAAAGTTATTTTTAGCTAACCAACAGATAATAATTAGTCTAATTTCATAAGAACACTCGAGTTTCAATTATCCGAAAAGGTTTTCATCTTTTCAGGTGTCTGGTCTGAAATATGATAGCATTTTAACGGTATTACAGGGTTAACTAAACGTATTATACAAGGTGTTCAGCAAATAACATTCTGATTTCTAAGTTAAAAATCTCAAAAACAAAGATTAATAGAAGGTTCAGCAAACGGTATGTTGCTGGTGTAAGCTGTAAAAATTTTGTACAGAAGTTACGAGGCAATAGTTATAAGAACTGCTAACAGTTGGCATTGCAATCGTATTCGCCCATATTCTCCCGATCTGACACCCTGTGACCCCTTTCTGTAGGACGCATTGAAAACTACTTCTACCAGAAAAGTTCAGTCACGCTGGATGAGCTTGAATCGTCGATTTGTGAACGGCACGTGAATCCGTTGAGGCATACATTAAGGTGACCATATTTTCGACCGTACGCAAGTAAGGCACATGACGTCCACGTGGCGGAAGCAACACGGCGCCCGCGCGGCGAGCGTCGATGGATATTGCGCATTAATCTGGCGAGAAGCAGAATATTAACCGCTAGCTTGATGCGCTTACTTTGAAGCTACAGCCAATTACAGAAGAGCTTTTACAGCTACAGTCAAAGTGAGGAGTATCGCCTCCTTGGGTATCGAGGCTGATGACAACGTCATTCGCTGCGACTGGTGGAAAACAAACAATCATTTCTCCATACGGTTATGTTCTGGACTTTGGTAACAAGCGCAATATCAAAAATCAGTAATTTTCGATATTTCGGGATTAAGCTAAAGTTAGCAAATTTAGTATTCTGAACCTGTACATTGACGTGCAAAAAGAGTATCTCTCCAAATGATTACATTCTAAAAAGTGCTAACATATTAAACTTAGACAAGGCTATTATCTGACATGTGTGGTAATGAATCAGTTACACTTAGCAATCAGATTACAGGCTACTCATCAACACAGCCTAAAGGTCACCTGTTGGTGGAAAAATGACGTCTCACCGATAAACCTCATTACTTAAGAGCATTGGTGTATTTACTTGCGGCAAGGCAAGCTCGCCGCGAGGACAGCCAACGGTCCAAAACGGCCAAACAGTACGCCATGGTTGCCATGCGGCGCGGCAGATATGAATCCACCTTAAGGTGACCATATTTTCGAACGTAGAATTAAGGACATGTCTCCAATTCTGAAACAAAATTGGGGACATTTTATAATAACTGAAATAATTAACAGTAATCTAATTGAAAAAGAATGTAACAATTAAAAATTGTCCTCAATTGCTTCTTTACTTTTTGAGGGGAAATCGCAAAAAAACACAGAAATTAGGGACTGCCCGCGAAAAGTGAGGACGTATGGCCACCTTAGGCATACAGGCTGTGATGACGAACCTCATTATTCGCTTGCGACACCTGCTCTGTATGTCGAATGGCGGACATTTTGAAAATATTGTTTTGTGACTGCTTTCTGAGGCTGAGTTAATATTCGTTATGGGGACAGTCTATCGATTTCGACATGCAGCGCCATCTGTTAGAACTCCCGAGCAAAATGGGGTGTTTAAGGGTTTTAACCGCCTTTGTTGAAGATTGTTTTTAACATTAAGTTCATAAATTTTTAATTTTCAACATAAAGATTAGGCCTATAACTCCTTTTCAACGTAAAGGAAGTTAGTGTATATTACTCTCTGTTAGCAGCTACTGTAATTACTATTTCGAAACTTCTGTATAAAAGTTATTGCAGAAGATATAATAAACACACTATTTGCAGACCTTTGTTTTCGAGATTTTTAATTTTGGAATCAGATGGTTATTACTGGACACTTTGTATATGGTATTGCCAATGTGATTTATAACTATGATATAATGATTTACTTGCAATGCATTTTCAAAAGTTTTATTAGAAAAATACCCATCAATTGCAGTCGTAAAGGTGAAAACGACGAGTGAAAAATGATCTATAATACAGTAGATTCATTATAATAACAATTATTTAAACGATTATGATTGATTCTCTCTTGCTCAAGTCAAATTCTTCACATATTATTCTTCCTATCTCTTTTTTCTTATATTTTTTAGATCAGGTGATTTGCATGTATGGAATGTATCCACTCTTCCATGATCTGAAACATAAAGCATTTCACAAACTTCCTTTCATCTTCTAAATTTTGCACTGGAGTACTGTGTGGATTGGCTTGAGATATATTTTAACCTGAAGAAACGAATGTATTTGTTGATGCTTCCAGAAGACTGAAATGTTGTAGCTAAATGTGTATTGTGCATTAGCCAATCTTGGTTTTGGTTGATGCCGTCGAACCATAGAGCTTTTAAATCTGCAATACTTTTGAAGATACAGACATTAACTTGACTATTCTCGAACATTCCTGGAAAATACAAAACGGCACAAAATTAATGAGTCAAAATGAAAAGACATTGATGAAACAATGTATTGAGCAAATGTGTTTCATTTGCACCACTATACTGATTCTCCTGAAATGTTTATGAATCTTCCGCAGTTAACTGAGAGCTATCGTGATTATCGCGATGATACAGCATTATTTAATACCAAGTAGTGTACAGGCAAAGTCTAATTTTATTTATTTAGATACATAAAAGTTTCCATTCCGAAATTGAAAGAACAACCACTTCAAACTTCAGTCATTTCATCGCGAGTTGAACCCGTCTGGTGGTTAGAACGCTCATCTTGGGCCGATGGTTCGATACCAGTCGTCGAAGCCAAAAGGGCGTAGTTAAAAGTAGCTTGAAGTTTTTACGTATGATAATAGATGGCAGCACTAAAATTCAAAGAAAGAGGAAGAAATCTCAGTGGGTAAGAGACGACGTAGCTATGACGTCACGATCCACTTTTACCTCATATTTATCTAAGCGTGACGGTCACGCAGCAGCGTGATGTTCGCGCGGATTCACTGTTTTTTCTCCATTCCAAAAGTGCCCAACGCGCCTCAATTTTTTTTTAAGTTTTCACTTAAAAAAAAAATCTTCCCGATTGTTAGTTAGAGTGATTCATCGAACATTTTGTATACAAACTTAAGCAATTTGTACAAAGCGAACTTAAGCAATTTGAAAGAAAGCTATCAACATTTATTTAATTGATGTTCAGTGACATTCAAAAACTTACCTCAGTAACCATTCTCCCAGTCAACGACATTCATCAAAGGCTCCCCTTTTACATAGTTCAAGTAATTATCGGCAACAAATTTTGCGATCTGTGTGAGGGGAAAAAAAAAGAAAGAAGGTAAAATGATGCACAACGCATAGACTATTTGACAATTTCCAATACAATCTTATTTGCACATGTATCACTGATTAACAAACCCTTTCACTCTATTGACGAGTGTGAATCCACTATTAGATTCATTCGAGCAAATCGATTTAAAAAAATTATATTCGGACATCCAGTACACAGCATTCGAATAGCAAATGGTTTCCGAAATCGGGAATAGAATTCGAGTGGCGTTCGCGAGTAATATTTGAATTGTAGTCTAATAAAAATCGCGAACAGAGACGAATTAAATCATCTGTTTTGCACTAGAGAGCAAAATTTGCAAAATTCGGTATCGTTGAGATTGCATGAAAAATCAACAATGCACTTTTATAAACTAAATTAAACTCAGTGCTGCAACGAGCCTGTGCTGCCCAGCCACGCCTTCGCGACTGTGGGTTCTGCGGTGAGGAAGCATATACGCTCCAGCTAGATAATCAGTTTGACGCGGAGTTCCCAGTGTTTAGTTCCCCAAGCAAGCTTGGTCCTAACACTCTCAAAAATTATTTCTTCAACTGACGAAAATTTTGCAGCAGTGCTGCCGGAATATTTGCGTTTCCTTTTACTATTGTCAACTGAAGAAATTTTTTCAGATTCAACGAAAATTTTTGTCTCTTTCTTCAGATTTTCGAGAAGAATCCACGGAAATATAACGCTTCCAAGGAGAATGGAAATTATTCGTTTAAAAATGATGAATATATTAGCTTATAAGGACATATTCTCAAAAGTTATTTCTTCAAAGTTTTCTGGCAGTAATGCTGCCGGAATATATCCGTTATTAGACGAATATCCGTTTCGTTTTTTCTCCAGTCAATTGAAGAAACTTCTTTAACGGATTTTTTCCCTCTTCTTGAGATTTGACGGAAATATTATGCGCTTCCATAGAGAACGGAAATTATTCGTTGAAAAATGAGGTATAAAGTAGTGTATGAAGACGAATTTTTCTGAGAGTGCATTTTACCGACCCACTCAAAGGATAAAAAGCCTAGTCAACCTTGCCCAGCCCGAGCCTTGTGAACCCCATACCTGTGGCACGAAAGCACGATGTTCTAACCATTACACCACTGAAGTAATAAAAAACTTTGCAAAATAACACCATAAAAGTAGCTTGAACGGCCATAAAGCTAGGCTTGCCTACTTTTATACACGTATTTAAGGGACTTCCGCGATTGAAATTCGGGATGCAGTCCGGGTGTGTGCTTAAGAACCATTCTATCACGACTTGGGTCCGGGTTCGAATACCGACGGGTTTATGGATGTTAAGTTGTCCGCCCTTTCATATGGAGCAACACTGGGCGCCCACTGCCCATCCAGAGCTTACTTATTACAGGAAAGCGGGAAATATAATTAAAACTAGATTTATTTATTACACTTTAAATAGTTTTATTGAATATCATGCTTACTATTTTGGCATACTTAATATACATGCAACGTAGTCACAAAAGTTAAAAACAATCAGACAAACTAATAAAAAATTAATATTAACTACTAGTTTTCTATCTCTGTTCTTTATAATCAAAACTAATCGTGTTATCATTTGCAACTAAACTAAATACAATTTTTATTTCCTTTCCCAAACAAAAACAAAATCCTTTTTACTTTGGCACTTAAATGCTTTTTAGAAACTGCATGTTTTTTTTCAAAATAGTAATGAGCTCACATGTTAAAACTCCCAAATTTCGCTATATTGTAAGCCAAAACTGACTGTTTACAAAAGTAGTTAATAATATTCCAGAGCTGTCTGCAACTTTGGGAATCACGAAGAAAGTAAAACTAAAGCTAAAATAAATAAATAAATAAATAAATAAATAAAATAAAAAATAAAAATAGCCGTCACCTGTTTTGGATCAGGTATTGCAGCAACGTGTGGTGTAATGTGCACCTGGAGAAAATAACAAAAAAGAAAGTTCTTCAGAATAGGACAAATTTTCAATGTCGGTGCTTTAAATTTAATTGCTTTTTTTAATACTTCACCTCTGGCATCTTCCATAAAGGACTCTCAGGTTCCAGCGGTTCCTCTTCAAAAACGTCGAGGATGGCTTCGGAAATCCAACCATTCCTGCGTAAATGAAGACAAAGTGTTTGAAACTCAATTACCTATAAGGAACTGAAATTAGTGTAAATGCTAGATTTTTTTTTTTTTTTGCGACATCAAATGCAACCACTTAGGATCTGGTTCGAACCAACGCCTCAAATAACTCCACGGATGCCCTACCTATATGGCCAGTGATGAGGGGCCATCCCTGTCCCCTAGATCCGAGGAAAAATACGAGGAGTGATTAACCTTTTGAGGCGAAACCCTTTCCCAATGCTGAAAAAAGGGCAGCCGTTGCCATCGCTCGACTTAACGACCAGCAAGATGGCGGACGATCGAAACGTTCATCGCGTGCCACAGATCTAGAGATCCTTTTTTGACAACAGCTAGCTCTGCTGGCACAGCCAGCAGAGCTAGCTGACGACAGTTGGCTGACGACAACGGTGACGACAGTTGGCTGTGCTGTTAGGCAAAATTCCGTTAGCTGAATTCCTGCTAACGGAAAGTTCCGTTACCTGAATTCCTCCTAGGAATTCCTCCTAGGAACGGAAACTTCCGTTAGCTGAATTCCTCCTAGCTTCCTGTTAGCTAGCGGCTGTGCCCGCGCATAGCCAACTGTCGTCAAAAAAGGGTCTCTAGATCTGTGGCACGCGATGAACGTTTCGATCGTCCGCCATCTTGCTGGTCGTTAAGTCGAGCGATGGCAACGGCTTCCTTTTTTTCAGCATGGGGCAATCTATCCAGCTGTTTTCGCTTTGTTCCATTTTTCATCAGATGTCAGTGCTGTTAAAAATAATCGTGACCATTTTTTTACGGGAAATGATGTGCTAAAAAGTAAAGGATTCTCGTGGAGCTATGTCACCCGCAACTATTTTTATAAAAATCAAATCTATTCTTCGTGACTAGCAACAGTCAAAACGTTAGAGTTTGTGCGTCACTGCGCGTTAAAGGGTTAACCCGTCTTGGTTGAAATCCGGTCCCTGTCCATCGAGCCAGGTCTCGGCGGATGTTTTCGCAGCACTGTCTGAAGAGAACCGTGTGCCGGAAAAGTGCTCCTTAAACCAGGAAATAGTTACTGGGTGCGAAATCTGGGCTGTATGGGGTTAGGGACTCCAGATTTCCCACCTGAACTGTCGCAACAATTCCTGCGTTGCTTGAGCAGTATGGGGCCTGGCATTGTCATGCAGGAGGGTGACACCTTCACTCAACATGCTCAACACTTCTCCACAGTATGTAGTTTTCAAGTGCAGCGGCTTGTAACCCTATTTTTTTGATCATCCCTCTTATATATGACAAAAATTCTCTGGAGCGGCCACCTCCGATAAATCGGCCGTTAAGAGAGGTGGTCTCTCAAAGAAGTATAAACATTTGATTCCCAAGAAACAAATGGCTAAAAAATATTGTTTTTTTTCTGATTTATTAAATTGCATACTAAAACATAAGTAATTATACAGACATTTGCAAAATTTAAATTTTAGTAATTTAGAAATTTCGGATTGTTTCATTTTTTTTTTTCTCTCGCCGAAAGAAATTTCGGAATTTTTCCTTTTTTTTTTTTCTCTCACCGAGAGATTTTTTTTCTCTCGCCAAGATAGCTTTTTGGGCCAAAAGTAACAGCCAACTTCCTCCTTGAATTTCCTTTTTCATGTGACTCGATCACATCAATGCACTGCTCCAACAATAAAATCTCTCGTTTCTTAGACATTTCTCTTCTCTAACATAAGGGATTTGTAAATGATATGTGCTTGCTTTGAAATGAAGTGTACCTGTATCTGTGAACTAAAAGGTAAGGGGCTATATACATGAGTTTGAATGTAAACGGTTAATTTTAGAGTGCAAAAAATTATTTTCTTTCGTAATTTCTTTATGATCCCTGAAACGCCATCATATGATGGGATTTTTCTTTTCTCTTCGTCATTGAACTCTTGGAAACTGGTTTATAACACAGTCTCCGAATATATTCCGAGGTCTACCATTAGACCGCATTTAAAATGACGTAATCTCACAATGCTCTGATTTTAGAGAGCATATCTGACGCGAAGCCTGAGTCGCTTATTCTATGCTTACCTCGTCCCCATGGGGTAAATCCTAGAAGGATTTCATCCGCAAAACGGTATTTGATAATTAGTTTTGTTTACTCGATATTTTGTTTTGTCGCCTTGATAACGACACGATTCTTTAATGGTATATCAAGGAATTTGGAACAAAGTTATTAAAAGAATATATTTTGAAGTGATTATGAGGAATAAAACAATATGTATCTTAAAATAAGTAAAAGAATAAAATATTGGATTTATTTTAAACAGACAGAAATTACTGATTGTAATTTCATTACGCAAACACACACATATAGTATATTACAGCTTGGTAACGTCCCCTATAAATAGCGTCTTGCAGCTAAAACAGGTGAGGAGGTTGTCAACAAATTTGGTATATGAACTGGAAAAACATGCTCTTAAGGAAGATTTAGTTTAAAAATTTAGTCCAAAAAATGTCCAGTAGGTGGCACTTTACATGTTGAAAACATTCCAAAACATGACTCATTTAATTAATAAATGCTCAGGAACTATTGAAAGAATATTGAAATTGTTTGTACAGTTGGAACTAGCCATTGGCATCGTGAAATTTGCTGTTTTCTTTTCATGCAAAGCGCTACCTAGTGAACATTTTTTGAAGTAAATTTTTGCTTGAAATTCCGTGAGCTCATCTTATGTATAATCTCTACATACGAAATTTGGTAAAAATACGGTACACCCGTTTTAGCAGTTATAAAAACCTGTTTACAAAAGAACATCATACTTCAAAGCTGTTACGATGCTTGAGTTTTTCATAACATCGCCTCTTCCTATGTTAATGAAGACCGGCTTCTGAAATTATGAAAAAAGAAAGAGAGAAAATATGTTAAAACTTAAATAAAAAAATAAAAGCCAGAAGTTTTATGGATGATCTAATCTAGAAAGAAAACGGCACCTTCCTACAGTTCTTCAAAACGCCTTCGTCCAACATTCCTCGCGTCCTGTCGGTGCTAGGTAGTGCGTTGCATACGTAATCGCATTCCTGTAGTATCCTATGAAGGTCTGTGACAGCCCTGCAGGAATTGCAAAGTTTGTCAATTACGTTATAAACTGATGACGAAGAAGTTTTAAAAATAAAATGTGTTAAAAAATTTTAAAAAATTCATTGTTTCATGTTCATCTAATGCAAATCACTTTCCATTCAAGGCAAATATATCCTTGTTTGTCTTACGTATAAAGGTTGTTTAAAAAAAAAACAAATTTCGAACAGCTTTTTAAAAAATCTGGAGTGACTCCACTCGACTTTCCGAACACTTACGATTAAGATCATTTCCAAGCATTCAAATAAATTTTATTCGATGAATAATTCAAACATATATACCAAATTGAAGCTCAATCGAATGCACCGTTTAAACGCTTGCGCACTTTCAAGAATTTCTCCCCGTATGCCATAAAGAAATCTTTGTCGTAGCCCTGTAGAAAAACTATAAGTCCTATACACACCAAAATCAATATCGGTCTTAAGATGGTGGTTTATAACATATATACCTAATTTGAGCTCAATCGAATGCCCCGTTTAGGAACTATCGTGTTCTCTCACATACACACATACATACATCTCTTGAAAACAGCATAAATGAATTCGGAAGACCTCAAAACGTGTCAATACACCAAAATCTCGAAGTCGAATTTTTTCATGATTACAATACTTTCCTTACATGGTACATGTTCGGAAAGTAAAAATCTGATTACTCTGGCGACTTAAAAAAAAAAAAAACTGTTCAATTACGCTATGACGACGATCAGTCTAAAACAATGTTAGAACATTCAGAAAAAAAAAGTACGGTTTTTGCGATTTTTCCTTCCACGAAATGTGTTTAGCTTATTTTGCAAGGGCATTTTCGTATGTAAGAGCTGTTTACGAAAATTGCATGAGACATAAATTGACATTTACTAAAATGAGTACAGTTTAACACGAAGCAGTATTCTTTTCTTTCTTTCTTTCATTCTTTTTTTCTTTCTTTTGAGTGCTTAATATTTGGTTTTATTTTAAGGTTGTTCAACATTTTCGAGACATTTGTAGTTTTCTTTTGTTTTTAACCCTTCGTGCCTGGATATTTTTGCGACTTTCTTCGATTTTTGCTAACACCAGAAGTAATGGATAAATTTCCGATGTCAACTTTTTGAACAAGGGATGATTTCATTTAAAATCGTTATGTATAAAAATTGAAATGTCAACATCCTACTTGCCATATTAAAATATTTTGTGGAATTGAGGTTCAATACTCGCGAATAAAGGCTAGGAAAAATAAATAACGCTTTCGAATGATAGCGATAATGCCGTCCCAAAAAAGGGACGCTAGGCATAAATGGGTTAAGAGCAGAGAGAGAGAATTTTTAGTATAAAAATATTATCATAGTCAGCATTTAGATAGTCATAAGGTATTGATAAACCTATAGCGAAAGCAAAAAGTCGGTGCAAAAGATAAAAGATGACAGCTGAACCCTGGATACAGAGAAACCTCCCATGTTGGACAGTTTTCGCAGATGAACGGAATTTGGCCGTAACTACGACATATACTTCCATAAAGTGGACATTTTTAACTTCTTGCCTATGGAATATGTTTGAGAAAAACGTGCCCCACCCCCCTAAAAAAAGATTCTTTTTAATTTTGTTAATTAACTCATGTCGGGCATTCCAAAATTGCCGGGATTTTTTATTGCCCGAACTGAGTTCGGGCATCACTAGCATAGGGTTAAGGGAAATACGAGCGTCCTACTTTCGGAGGTATTATTGTACAAGGAAGAGGGGGGAGGGGGGTTAAGCCCGTGATACCCCCAACCCCTTGCGTGGAGTGATAACAACGTACATTTTCGCCCATTAGCGGGAGACATAAAAAAATTGAGACAGGTTTTGCTGTATCTTGAAAATAACTGCACAAACATAACGCAAACGCAAACTTAATTGCATGATTTTATCTTCTTTTTTTTTTTTTTTTCTTACTTTAATACGCAAAATATTGCGCAAGCCAGCGTTTTCCAAGTTGAATAAAATTACAGCATGGCACTAAGTATCATAAATGTGTTCAAATGCTTCATAATTGACTTTTAAACCGAATTTAGCTGTTTCTTTCCTTATGGCAAATGAAGTTTTGACACGCCATAGCTTACATGGAAGAAAATTTTTGCCGTTCTCGACTGCGTCTTACGGAGGCACGACCGAAAATGACCAAGTCTGCACGATCAATACTATTATAAACATTTTCAAGCTCGAAAATGTACTTTTAATGACTATGCCATTTTATCCCTCACCCCCTTTATTGAAAATTGTCCGAAAATGTGTCCCAAAAAAGCGACATGAAAGTATGCGACATAATTTTACATATATTTAAATACTATTAGTTCACAACAGCTTTAATCTATTGTTACAATGTTTCGTAGGCTGTAGAATGTGCACCACACATATTTTTTACATATATTTAAATATTATTAGTTCACAACAGCTTTAATCTATTGTTACAATATTTCGTAAGCTGTAGAATAGGCATCCCATGTATCTTTCTATAAATAGGTTACAATCATGAAAATTTCAACATAGGGTTACCAGGTGAAATACGCGAAAGATGAGAGATAATGGCATAGTCAATCAATATCGTTTTAATATGGCAATAATGAAACTAAAAAATCAGGGGGGGGGGTTCAGGGGGGTCCCCCCTGACGAGGCTCGAACAGCCGAGTTATATATTTTGTTTCTCTAATATTTTCTGTTAGATCGTAGGACCTTCATAAAATACAAATAAAGGCTTGAAAGATTATTATTTCCATTATCTTTCCCTACTTAAAATATTTAGATTACATACGTAATCACCGTAAAATGCAAGCCTAGTAGTAAAAGGAGGCCGAAATGTATTAAAATTTTCTCTCACATTAAAAAAAGAAAAAAATTCCTAATGTTCGGATCAGCGCACTGAAAAAAAAAATGTGTGCGTGTAATATTTACGCGCGATTGAAGTAAAACTTCTTTGACGTTGGATTCAGTTACAGCCAGATTCATTTTCTTTGTGGTGTTCATCCCCATGTTCTTAACCCTTTGAGGAGCAACCCTTTCCCAATGCTGAAAACAGGGCAGCCGTTGCCATCGCTCGACTTAACTACAAGCAAGATGGCGGACGATCGAAACGTTCATCGCGTGCCACAGATCTAGAGACCCTTTTTTGACGCAGCTGGCTGTGCGCGAGCACAGCCAGCAGAGCTAGCTGACGACAACGGTGACGACAGTTGGCTGTGCTGTTAGGCAAAATTCCGTTAGCTGAATTTTTGACGCAGCTGGCTGTGCTCGCGCACAGCCAGCTGCGTCAAAAAAGGGTCTCTAGATCTGTGGCACGCGATGAACGTTTCGATCGTCCGCCATCTTGCTTGTAGTTAAGTCGAGCGATGGCAACGGCTGCCCTTTTTTCAGCATTGGGCAATTATCGAGCTGGTCTCGCATTCTTCCATTTTTCAGCAGATGTCAGTGCTGTTAAAAGTAATCGTGATCATTTTTTACGCGAAATGACGTACTAAAAAGTAAAGGGTTCTCGTGGAGCTATGTCACCCGACACTATTTTTGTAGAAATCCAATCTATTCTTCGTGACTGGCAACAGTCAGAACGTCAGAGTTTGGTGTTCCCAGAGCGGGATCACTGCGCGTTAAAGGGTTAAACCGTTGTTCCGTCTGGAGGTTGGGTTAGAATCCAGGGAGTGTCCATGTATTATCCTTTAACTGTGTTCTTAAATCGTTTGCAGCCGGGGTTTGTTTCTTTGTGGTGTTCCATACCTGTGTTCTTAAACCGTTGTTCCGTCTGGAAATTGGGTTAGAATCCAGGAAGTGTCTATGTTGTAGTATTATTCTTTAAATGTTTTCTTATGTCATTGTTCCGTCTGGAGGTTGGGTTTGAATGGGGGGAATGTCCATAGTCTAGTATTATACTTTAACTGTGTTCTTTAACTGATGTTTTCCTCTGTTTGTTGGGTTCGAATGCAGGTAGTGTACATTTTTTTGTGTGTTTTTCTATCACAGTGTTCTAATCGCTAATTTCGTCTGTTGGCAAGTTTCAAATTATTCCCCAAGTTTTCCTTGGATTCCAGGACAATGCTTGATTTGTCCCCAAAATACTGTTTAGAAATATGGTCAACTTAGGTTAGCATACAGGAAGTGTCCGTGTTGGACTATTATTCTTTCACTGTTTTCTTAAAACGTTTTTCCGTAGGATTTGAATCGAGAGAATGCCTATGTTGTGGTATTTTTCTTTAACTGTGTTCCTAAACTGGTGTTTTCTTCTGTCGGTTGGTATCGAATGCACTGCACATAGGATCTATTATTGCCTTTTTCTATTGCAGTGTTCTTAAACCTTTGTTTTCCTCTGCTGGTTTTGTTCGAAGTATTATTCTGTTTCCGTGCTCTAGAAATGTAGTTTTCGTCTGCTAGTTTGGCTCGATTGCAGGTTCCATTTCTTCATGTTTTTCTATCATCGTGTTCTTAAACCGTAGTTTTCGCCTGCTGGTTGGGCTCGATCGCAGGCAGCTTCCGCTTTTCCAAAACCACAGAGCGTTACTTCCGTCAGAAAAAAATATCTGAGTTACTCCCTAGTTGCGCCTAAAGAAGTTCTACTTAAAAAAAAAAAAAAAAAATATGCCTCTGACATCCAGAAAAGCATTGGTGGAACCTGAATTAATGAGTCAATGCACTCCCTATAAATACTGGATCATAGAACGAGACACTACTGAACCCACTTATCCGATTTTTAGATCCTTCCTCTACAAGCTGGTGCTTGTACCCAGATGACAATGTCTGTTAATCGCTGCGGGTAGACTCACAAACAGGCATTCTAGTGCTCCGAAAATTCGAACGATTATTTCTCGTTACACAAACTAGTCATTCTGCTGTGATTCGCTAGAATACCACGGACTAGATATTCTCGACTATTTCGTCCATGGGCGCCCATAAGGGGGGGCAAGGTAGGGCACTTGCCCTCCCCTAGAGTTTTAGGTTAATGTCTCATGATGTATACATATGGCAAAAACAGAACTAAATTTGCTAAAAGTTTGAAATTTGCCCCCCTCTAGAAAATTTTTTTTGCAGTTTGCCCGCCCCCCCCTAGAAAAATTCCTATGGGCGCCCATGATTTCGTCTATATACCAGTTGTGTGTATCACCTACATGCATCATTCTACGATCTATTTTTCTAGTTTTGGTAGACAGCAAACGGCTATCTATTCGTTCTAGATCAGAGCCAGTTATTTTTTTTTCCCCTCCATGCGGCTTTGTTGTCTGAACAGCTACGGGGGCTGCAGATGTTTAGTCATTTCATTATGTGGGCGCCTTTTAGGCAAACCAACATTGCCACCTATCAGATGGTCTCCTAGTTTTGAACCAATTTCAGATGAGAGATTTAGCACCTGGATTGGCACCCACAAACGCGTCGTTTGAATATAGAGGACACTGAAGCCACGAAATATTTTACGTGCGCACCGTTGTTTCATTGCGATGTGTTGTATACCCAAGCAAGAATAATCCTGATTTTTTTCGAGCCTCTGGCGTAATTAGTTTACTTTGTGTACCTAGACCGCGAGGGAGATTTTGTTTCTTAGAACTACACCCTGAAGGGGAGAGGGCATTATGGACGTAATTTTAACCCTTTGAAGCGCAACCCTTTCCTAATGCTGAAAAAAGGGCAGCCGGTGCCATCGCTCGACTTAACTACCAGCAAGAGGACGGATGATCGAAACGTTCATCGCGCGCCACAGTTCTAGAGACCCTTTTTTTGATGACAGCTGGCTGTGCCGGCACAGCCAGCTGTCGTCAAAAAAGGGTCTCTATCCAGCCAAGACAATCTATTCAGCCGTTCTCGCATTCTTCCATTTTTCAGCAGATGTCAGTGCTGTTAAAAATAATCGTGACCATTTTTTTTACGGGAAAGGACGTGCTAAAAAGTAAAGGATTCTCGTGGAGCTCAGTCACCCGCAACTATTTTTATAAAAATCAAATCTATTCTTCGTGACTGGCAACAGTCAAAACGTCAGAGTTAGGTGTTCCCAGAGCGGGAACACTGCGCGTTAAAAGGTTAAAGAGTTAATAGAGGGGGTTGCTCTTAGAAGTTTCAGTGCATATGAAAAGGCAATTATTTTGAACTTACTCGTCATAGCTATCAGACGGACTTCTTCTTTCGTTCCGAACAAAAACAAGAACCCTGCATCCAGCTGTCTTCAAAAGCCTCCCCACTAAATCGAAGAAAAGCGACAAAGGCAAATCATTAATGAGAAAAAAAAAAAAAGAAACACAGGTAATGAAATATTACGTGTGCCGGAAAGCAATGCTATTTCCTAGTATGCCAATATTCTGCCTATCCCAAACTCCTAAAGCTACTAATACGAAATTTGGCGCGGGTGTGAGTTTTTAGCGTAGATGGTAGATTGGAGAGCATGTTCCAAAATTCGTAACTTATGGGAGGATAGGGAGATAAAACATTCTTTTCACAGGGCCCTTGGGAAAGGGGTGGGGGAGCTTCACCCTCAATACTTGCAAATTCTGTTGAAACTTGGCAAAATTAAATACCATGTTGGCAAACTTGGTGTAAAAAAATTTTACCACAAACTATCATTTAATTTTTATTTCTGGTACAGTAGGCAAAATTACACATTAGCCAGTTGGAAAAAGTAAGAAGTTGGTAACAGGGGCATAGCTAGAAATTTTTCATGGAAGGGTGGGGTTACGACTACTGCAGCTCACATGTATGCATACATGTGTGTGATAAGGGAGTGAAGAATATACATTTTGTATGGCAAAAAATTATTCATGGGGGGTTATGACCCCCCTAACCCCCCCTGGCTACGCCCCTGGTTGGTAATAGCTGATAAAATAAGTCATTTAAAACCGATATTATCGACATCTCCCCCCCCCCCCTAAAAATATTCTTAGGAATGGTCTTGTCCATACATCTTGCATGATTTCAGAAGAAAAGTGATATCCATGAAATTCTTGCTTTAAAGTACAGCACTCACGAATACCTAAAAATATAGAACGATTGTACGGTTTAATCGATTGGTGGCCAGACATTTTTGCGACTTTCTTCGATTTTTGCTAATACCAGCAATAACAGATAAATTTCGGATGTCGCTTTCTTGAACAAAGGATGATTTCTTTTAAAATCATTATGTATAACAATTGAAATGTCAGCATCCTCCTGGGTCATGTTAAAATATTTTGTGGAGTTGAGGTTCAATACTCGTGAATAAAGGCTAGGAAAAATAAATAACGTTTTCGACTGATAGCGAAAATGCCGTACCAAGAAAGGGACACTAGGCATGAATGGGTTAAGTGTGAAACTGAATGTGGGTAAATAAAGCCTGTGTTGGGAAAAAACGAAATTACTCTCCGAACAACCCAATATTTTGATTTAAAAAATTGCTTACTGCTGCTCACAAGGGAACTGTTTAGTGTTATTTTTCTTTTACACGTATAAGGAATGTAGAATTAAGAGATTTTGATGACGAAATTGCCCACTGTCCGCATATCGAAAGGAAAAAAAAAAAAAAACCCGGCGGCAAACCTTGATAGGACAACCCGACAAATAATACGGCAACTGGATCACGCTATGGACGGGTATTAAACTAAAATCTATCACATTTAAACTTTTGAAGTGCAACCATTTTCACAAGGATACAGAAGAACAACTGAATAGACTGTCCAAAGCTGGAAAAGTGCAGTCGTTGTCATCGATCCATTTAACTACCGGGAACATGACGGTCGAACGAATCGTCCATCACGTGCTAAAGAACTTTTTTTTTGACGGGCTGTGCAGCCACATAGCTGGCAGTTAAATCGAGCGAGGACAACGGCTTCACTGTTTCAGCATTGGGGAATTTAAACATATACATATATATATATATTCCTTTATAAGCGCTGGAATTGGGTGGTTTCACGGTGTGACCACCCCACGTTAAAAGGGCTGAAGTCTGTTAAACTGTTAATCCTATATCATTTTGCATTATTTTCATTTTATTTTTGTAATTACTTTTAATGCGCTACCAGCTGTTTGTTTAAAAAATATTTTTAGCGAAATCGTATTTTTATATTTTTTGTTTTTATTGAAACATTTAATAATTAAAAAAAAAGAGCATTTCGAAATACTAAATTTGTTTCAATAAAATGTCGTGTATATAAAGGCATAAATACAAAATTTAGCAATTTTTATTCTAACGAGTGAAAATGTTTTTCAAATTATGTGAAAGTTCCGTCTTTTAAAATCTAAACATCAAAGGACATTGCGCTAAAAATATTTTTTAACCCATTTATGCCTAGTGTCCCTTTTTTGGGACGGCATTTTCGCTATTAGTCGAAAACGTTATTTATTTTTCCTAGCCTTTTTTCATGAGTATTGAGCCTCAACTCTACAAAATATTTTAACATGAGCAAGTAGGATGTTGATATTTCTATTTTTATGCATAATGATTTTAAAAGAAATCATCCCTTGTTCAAGAAGTTGACATCAGAAATTTATCTACTATTTCTGTTATCAGTAAAAATCGAATTAAGTCGTAAAAATATCCAGGCACAAATGGGTTAAATATACTTGTTAACCTTTGTTAAAAATAAGTTTATGATTTTGCTGCTACTAAATGTACGTCAGCCAGTCCATGCAGTAGCTCTCGTAAAAATTGTCAAAGTAATTAAAGATCAACGGAGATAATCTTTCACATGATTTATGTTTTTTGTTAATCTACTATGTTTCTTGTTAATCCTCTGTGTTTCTTAATTATCAGTTATGTTTCTTTTTAATACGCATTTTATATTAATCAGCTATGTTCCTTGTTAATCTCCTCTATGTTTCTTATTAATCAGCTGAGATAATCTTTTACATGATTTATGTTTTTTGTTATTCCACTATGTTTCTTGTTAATCCTCTGTGTTTCTTAATTATCAGTTATGTTTCTTATTAATATGCAATGTTTCATATTAATCAGCTATGTTCCTTGTTAATCTCCTCTATGTTTCTTACTAATCAGCTATGTTTCTTTTTAATCAGCAATGTTTCTAATTAATCAACGACGTTCCTTTTGTTAATCGGCGATGTTTCTTGTTAGTCATCGACATTTCTTTTTGATTAGAGATGGTTCTTTTTTTTATTCTTCTATGTTTACCGTCAACCCAGCCATTATGTAAGCACAGCGACAAAATTTTCCCGATACTGTAGAGAAAAACAAAATATTATTTGTTTAAAACAAAAAGTTTTTATCGCAGTCGCATAAATTCAATGCTTTGAAAAAAATAATTAAAAAATAAATGCAATATTACATGCATATACTCACCTGCCCCTCCTATTGTTCCAGCACCTAATATTCCAACAGTAAGGTCGGACAGTACACGCATGTTTGCGAAAGAGCTGTGCTTCTGCCTGCAACATGACGAAAAATTTGTGACATTTGCAGTTTTACAGGAGGGACCTTACATTTGTAATGTAGTGAAACCTGCTAAGTTGACCACCCAGTGGTTCCACGATTTAATGGTCAACTTAGACCAGGGGTCAACTTACGAAGGGTACAATACTTCCTTTTTGATATTCGTGTTTTGCTATCTACGCACTTATGCATTAGATAGTACATGTATAGCACAGTGGCCGCCGCTTAGTTGGATCACGTTCGTGCCACTGATTTTTGATCCAATAAAGCGGCTGATTCGAAAAATCACCGGCTTTGGTTGAGGGTTTGAAGAGAAGGATATCCCGTTCCGTTCTCAATGATTTGATTCGATAAGGCGGCTGATCCAATCAAACAGTGATCCAATTAAGCGGCAACCACTGTATATGTATACTACAAAATATGAAATCCCAATGGTACAAAATAGGAATATTGCTAATTAGGTTTAAACATTAATTATTCGTACATATTACTGTATTACGTATTAATTATTGGATAATGTCACAGTACGTATAGTTACTACAGTACAATACTACATAGAATTGTAAATTGAAGAGAAAAAGATAATTTAATATGAAACTCAATTTATTGGTAGTACAGACTGTACTATGTATTCAGTGCAGATGGGAAGTAATAAATAGAAAAAAAATATATAAAAGTTGTTAGAAGACAGACAAAACATTTCTGGAAGAGTGGTCAACTTACAAAGGTTTTGAGCTATGCTCTGTGGCAAATTCTGTCTAATTACCTGGTCAACATACAAGCTAAATAGGTGGTCAACTTATAAAGGGCTCACGCAATGTTGAAGTAACTAAGCCATTCCGTTCTTGGTCAATTAGGTCAATTTAGGCAGGTGGCCAGCTTACAAAGGTGGTCAACTTCACGGGTTGACCTGTAGAATGGTACATGGAAAAAAAAAGTCAGAATTTCAAAGTAAAAAGTAAGTCATCAATGCTAACCCTTTGACGTACGGGGTTGCTCCGTGAAATATTCTTATTTCAGCGTTTACACTGCTAGTTGCAGAAAAAAGGGTTAAACGGTTCCAACGCTGAAAAAGTGGAGCATTGCCACCGATCCATTTAACTACCAACGACATAGCGGTCGATCGAATCTCGCATCTGGTTCCACAGAACTAAAGAAGTTTTCTGACAGAACTGTCCGCACAGCCAGCCAGGGGCAGCCGGACACGGTATCGTATCGGGGCGTCACCTTCAAAGGGCGCAATTTCGAACTCAAAAACTTGATCTAGAGCATAAAAGAGGGCGCCCTTTTTTACATTTTCAGGGGGCGCCACATAACCTAGGACAGCCCCCCGCAGCCAGATGTGTCAGATGGATTATTCGATCGACCACCATTCTGGTAGTTAACCCTTTAACGAGCAGCGTTCCCGCTCTGGGAACACCCAACTCTGACGTTTTGACTGTTGCCAGTCACTAAGAATAGATTTGATTTCTATAAAAATAGTTGCGAGTGACATAGCTCCACGAGAATCCTTTACTTTTTAGCACGTCCTTTCCCGTAAAAAAATGGTCACGATTCTTTTGAACAGCACTGACATCTGCTGAAAAATGGAAGAAGGCGAGAACAGCTGGATAGATTGCCCAATGCTGAAAAAAGGGCAGCCGTTGCCATCGCTCGACTCCACTACCAGCAAGAGGGAGGACGATCGAAACGTTCATCGCGTGCTGTGAGGCACAGCCAGCTGTCGTCAAAAAAGGGTCTCTAGATCTGTGGCACGCGATGACGTCGATCGTCGCGACTGCGAGGATGGCAACGGCTGCCTTTTTTCAGCATGGAAGGGTGCGCTCAAGGTAAGGGATCTGTGGACCAACGGGTGCACTCTTTCAGCGTTGGGCAATCTATCCAGTTGGTCTTTTATGTCGATATGGAAATACTTGTGCTTCAGAGGGCTAACTTGTAAGTTTATTAGAGAGAAATACTTTTGCCTGAGATTTACCATCTTCCAATTTTCTGCATGTCGTGGTAGAAAAATAATTTTCTCTCCACATTGATTATTTGAGCCAGAACGTAATTCGCCACCAGGCTGGATAAATAGGAATCAGCGAATCTTGTTACTTTGAAGTTTGGTAGTGGCTAAAAATAAATAAACAAATACAGGGTGGTTATACAATGAAACCTCTCGGGAGCGACCACCCTTCGTTGCTCAAAAAATCGGTCGTTAAGAGAGGTGGTCGCTCAAAGAAGTATAAACATTTGATAGCCAAGAAAAAAAAATACTAAAAAATATTGTTTATTTTTTGTTATTTATGAAATTGCGTACTAATACATAAGTGAGTACACAATCATATTTTTAAAATTTGAATTTTAATGAAAAATTTAGAAATTTCGGATTGTTTAAATGTTTTTTCTCTCTCTCTGACAGTACGTCTCTGTCAACTTTATTTTTTACATCGGCCACTTATCCTGATATCCCTTAGGCATTCTGAATTTGCCATAATAAAATCTATTTGCTTTAAAATTTGCGTTTTGGGTTTTCCCGCAACCCAACCCCGTAACCTCCAGCTTTTTCTCCGAATTTCTTTTTTCACGTGACTCGATAACATCATTGCACTGCAACAGCGGTAAAATCACTCGTTTCTTAGATACGTATCTTCTCTAACCTACAAGATTTGTTCGTGATGTGCACGTGTAATTGCACCTACTGTCGATTTACAGTACAGCGAATGGTTTCGAATGTTATTTTTGTTTACTTTGCTTTCGGAAAAATGCCAGAAAATTTTCGGATAGGGAACCGTGTCCGGTCGCGTATAGAGGGTTGTGTGGTCTCTTCGAGAGGACCTTTTAACACCAAACATATAGGGTAAAAAAATCGGTTCCGTAAGGGATGGGTCGTTGGAGGAGGGGGTCGCTTAATAGAGGTGGACGCCCTTAGCAGTTTCACTGTAATTGTACTTCTCGTATAAACAATGCTCTGTAGCTGAAACGGGTGAGCAGATTGGCACAAACTTTGGCACATGGACAGTACAACGAGTTGCACTCAAGTAAGTTTTCAGAAAATGTTTAAATTTTCTAGCGGTCCTAGCGGACATTTTAATGTCCAAAAATGTCCGCTAGGTGGCCCTTTGCATGGGAATTCAGCATAGGAAATGACTCATATTAGTTAATGAATAGTTAAAAACATTTGAAGAAATGTTTAAATTGTTTTTACATTTCTATTTAGTCATTTCCATTGTTAAATTTGCTATTTTTTCCATGCAAAGCGCCATCTGGCAGACATATTTTTAAGTAATTCTATTTTATTCGAAATTCCTTGAGCACATCTTATGTGTAGTCTATACAGGGTGTTTCCGAATTCATGGGCCAAACTTTAAGAGCAGGTAAGATACATATAAGAAAGCATTTTTTATACAGCAATATGGGTCGGAAATGAAAAGTAAGATGTGGTTTCAGCAGGATGGGAGTCCACCTGTTTCTGCAATAATGTGCATGATTGCCTTTGCATTTGCATTTCCTGCATACATTTTTAAGGAGATGTCGTAAATCAAAAGTGGAAGGCGAAGAAACAGAAAAGAGGTAATTTCGCGTATTATTGTTGAAATGGATGGATCCCCATCTTGCTGAAACCACATGGTACTTTTTCTGTTCGCCCCAACATTGCTATATAAAAAATGTTTATGTATATTTTATCGACCCTTAAAGTGGGGCCCATGACTTTGGAGACACCCTGTGTACAAAATGTGGTTACAATCCGTTCACTTGTTTTAGCTGTAGAACCCAGTTTATAAGGGGAAGTTTAATTATAATTAGCCGCCTCCGGCTACCTGCTGGTCCGCCGGCCGCAGTTTCGCGACCAAAATGTGCAACCTACGGCACACGGGCCGCTTCGCGACCGGCCTACGGGGGTAACCTTCGGTCACCCGCCTTCGGCAAACACCTGGTTCTCCAACGGGCCTCTTATACATGTTATACATGTTATACGGGCCTCTTATGCATGAGCGGATGCCTCCGCCGACCAGCTGGTCGACCAACGGACCGCTCCGCGACAGGCCAGTGCAACCTATGGGCCGTCCGCTTCCGGCGACCATCTGGTTCAACAGCGGGCAGCTTTGCGTCTGAAGTGTGAAATCTATGAGCCGCTTTTACACGTTACGGTCAGCGAACGCCTTCGGACACCAGCAACGGTCGAAAATTAATTCGTTAAAAATTCTTTAATTCGTTACAAAATGCACTCGCTGCCTTTGTCTTTTCAGCACTTAAATTCTATAAATTTAATACAACTATGTTTATCTACGCGGCCAAATTGGCGAATCACTTTTTATAGGTTGCCAAACAGCAGCGGAGTAGTAAAATGTAAAAAGTCGCCAAGGTAGGCCACGGTTGGCTATTTATCGTGAAGTTTGGCTCCAAAAAGTGATTCCCAAATCTGAACCCAGTTAGCGATATCTTCCATATTTGGCAAGAAATTAGCAAACCCTACTATTTATTTAAATGGAATATTCACGCTTAAACCAAACGAGCGAAATTCGATCAGTCGGAGCGATTTTTGGTGCAGTTTTCAAAAGTGCGCTTCTCCTTTAGGAGCGTTTTTCGATCACAAGAGCGGAGAGAAATATATGTCAATCGAACAATAAGCGAGGAGGGGAATTCTCAGAAAAAAGAGGAAGCGAGGAGGGGAATTATCAGAAAAAAGACGATAGAGGAGGGGAATTCTCAGAAAAAAGACTACTTAAAGAGCACTTTTGCGGAAATATCGGTAGGTTTCGATGCAAACGGATCGCTCTGCAATGTATAGTTTTTTTTCGCTCGTTGGGTTTAAGCGTGTTAATTAGCGTCTAAAAAGGTGTCTATAATAGTGTAAAAATAAAGGCCAAGTATACTTAGAAAATGCTTAACCAGAGTTTTAGTAGGCTATTTCAATATAGATTTCAATGCCTACAACAAGCGTTTTAAGGAACAAGGAAGACAGATACAGTACACTCATAGTTCATTATACAGTTTTCAACATAGTGGAACAACGAAGACAAATAGGTCCTACACAAAGATTATGATACGGTTTTAAAATATCGCATTTTAGTGCGCTTTTAAAATATGAGAGTGTTTCAAATTTCCTTCTTTCTCTTTCTATTTACTCTGATTTAAAAAAAGAAAATCTTTCTTTTTAATGGCAATCTGCTGCTTCTTCTCGCTTGTATTTATTTCAGTTGTTTGTTTACTTCCCAGCCTTAGTATAAGCTGCTTAATTAAAAAGCATATTGTACAAAAATTAAACAGCATATTCCACCAACCGAAATGCACGTAACAAATCTTATTTCTATAATACAAAGTATTAATTTATTTTTAAAGCTAATTTTTTAATTATTGCAACTAGTGCTCCTTTACTTACCAATTATTAACAGCTGTAGATAAATATACACATTGTCATGTTTTTAAACAATGTTTATCTATTGGAAAGTTAATATATAATAATAATGTATAATGTATAATTTTCCTTTTCTAGTTCTAGTCGTCGCTCTTACCTTTGTCAAATCTAGCTCTTCGAACAGTAATTCAACTCCTAAAAAAAAGAAAAAGAAAGGAAAAAAGAAATATTAAAGATTTACCAAGTGTTTGTATGTAAACTAATTTCTAAATAAATAATGCCAAATTTTGCTTACGTTCAATCTCTCTTGCTTTCTCCCCAAAATATTGTTTTAAATTTTAAATTAATAAAGATATTTTTGTGTACTGTCTTGAATGTTAAAAGAATTTTAAAAAAAGAGAGAAAAAATTTTGAATACTTTTTCAAATTTTATCAAAGCCGTTGAGTGCTATTTAAAGAGATTTTCTAGCCTTTCAATTATTTAAAAAAAATGAATGAATGAATAATAAAAAAAAAATATTACAACTTAAATATGACAAATGAAAATAGAACTAACGCAAAAGAAAATGAAATTAATGCAAAAGAAAATCATCACATCTCATATTTCTTCTGTTATTTTAAAGTGAAAAAATAAATAAACAACTGAATTTCAGTTATCTGAAAAATTTCTTTTCTTTTCTTTTTCCTGTTCCTTACTTAAATTAAAATTAAAATATGAGAATGTAAAATATTCGTGATCATCAACATTTTACTCTTTTAAAGATTCTAAAACAAATTCTAAACATATATACAGGGTGTTTTTATGATTTAAAAGATTTTAATTATAAAAGACCTAACAGAAGTGATAAAGATGCTGTGTTATCGTAACCAGGTGCACGTGACAATAAATACTAGTGTAAAATATTTTACTCTGACATTTATTGAATCCAACCTAATTTCTCTATTTACAAAAATATAGAATTTTGGAGTTTGACTAGGCGTATAGAAAATAGCGAAAATGTCCCCAGATACTAGCTGTTATTCTTATACAGTGCAGTAAAACTTCCCTAAGGCGACCACCTTTAGAAAATTGGTCGTTTCGCGGGATTGGCCACGGGATAAGGGTGCTTACATTAAAACTTTTAAAAATTGCAAAGTTGAGCATCTTTGTATATCCAATACATTGAAAACGAATATGTACTGTATGTGTATTATGAAATGTCAAAAATTTCTATGCATATTTCACTATCCCACGTACAACAAAAGTTATTCCATATTAGCCTGCAAGTTTATTTTAACTATTATGGTATATATGCATTGCTTGAAATATCCAATGATTGCCTTTTTGCTTTAATATAAATGCCTTTTTCTTTACCAGTTCACTTTCTATGTAATGTTAAAATCTCTCTAATAGCCCTATACTGTTAGAGCCGGATGCATGATCCACGTTTGAAAATAAATATTTCATTCTAGCGTCAATTTCTTTATCCGATTCAATTGATGAAACACATTTTGGACTGGAATTTAGTCGTATGGCAATGAAAATTCGTTCTAATATTTCAGTGTGTCCCAATCTAAGGCACTGGATAACAAAACCGGCCCCTAAGACGGGTTGGTCGTTTTATTTTTGAGTCTTTTAGACTGTCCGTCGGCTGGAGTGAGGGGTGGCCAACGAATAGGAATAACATTTATGCTATTCCAAGGTTCTTTGGAGTCGGTACTTGAAAATTTTGCCCGTTTTTGAGAGGTGGCCGTGGTTTTGAGAGGAGCCACCATAAGCATCAAAATTGTTTGTTCCATCTTTACGCCAACCTGAGCCATTTAGCGGAGTCATCCTGAACTGCGGCTTCTGTTCCGAAAAGCTTCGTTCTAGGCGTTTCTTCAACGACCCGAAGAGATGAAAATCGCTGGGTGCGAGATCCGGACCGTAGAGCGGATGTTCCAGTCAGTTCCATATGAAAATGCTATATCCAATCATGTTGCATCTAATGACATTTGATGGCCGAGATCGTCCGTTGTACCTAGGCATGGCATTTCACTCGCTCGGGGAATATTGGCATCCGTGAGAAATCCTGTTACATAACTTATTTGAAATATCCACGTAAATATCTCAATTTAAGATATTATATGTTTATATTTTAAACTAAGAATGAAGACATTGTTGACAATTGTTAGAAACAATCAGCTTCTCTTTTTCAGTTCATTTCCCACATAACAATGGTTTTAAGCAATAAACACTCCCCCAAAAATAAATTTTTCAACAATGAAGCTAAAATATTCAAAGTGGAAATAGTTTTAATCTTTGCGTCATTTTATGAAAGTATTTACATATATATATATATTACAATTCCCAACTGAACATGGATTTGCTTCTGCATAGATATATAGATACGGATTGATTGGCTGGGATTTTTACAGGAAGAAAGCACTCGAAGCGACGACAGACGTCTTAATCAGTATGGGATATGAATCACTCGCCAGCATCGGCAGCGGAACTTTTGGTGCAGTTTTCGAGCTAAAACGGCCAAATGAAGAAGCAATCGCGGCCAAGGTTGTCATAGAAATGGACGTGACTGAAAACGAATTGCACTTGTGGGGAAAACTGAACCACAGAAATATACTGCCTCTCATAGACATTGCTCATTTCTCATCGTCTCATACATTTGTGTTCTTCATGCCACTGCTCCCACATTCTCTTGATAAGTATCTCGAGGATGATGAATTTAAGTTGGACAAGAAGGCATTCTCAAGAGCCTTATCTTGGCTGAAAGGCATCGCTTCTGCTCTTACATATCTTCATGGGCGAAGCATTTGCCACCTGGATTTGAAGGCAAACAACGTACTTATCTCAAAATTTGACAAAGCGGTGTTATGTGACTTTGGATTTATTCAAGAAACCAGTGGTCCGATTACGAAATATGGGACTCCACGTGTGTATCGTCCTCCCGAAACTAGACTTGCTGGAGTGATAAACGGTTTTGCATTCGATATGTGGACACTCGGTTTTCTGGCCCTGGAAATGTTTTCTGGAAGTCACGTTTCAAAGACGTTGTATCAGTCGGGAGATAGCACGTACAGTTTTCCCGACGTCATTTACCCAGTCATTTGGAGCACTCTGCAGTATGAGAACTTTGAAACTTTGGTGAGGCGAGCCTTCCCCAAGTCTAAAATTCCGAAGAAATCAGTGAAAGACTCAAAAAGGTTCGTAGCTTGCTGCATGAATCTTAATCCAAGCAAAAGGCCTGCTGCTGCAGAAGCGTTGAAGGATAGACTCTTGGGCGGACGTAAAAAACTTGCACCTGTCGACAACGACTATGTTCATGAACTACCGTCTTTGAGAACTAATTTAAAGTACATGGATAAAGGAACGGTGTCAAATACAGCAACCAATAAGGAGTCTTGTGCATCTGGCATCCAAAAGTGCAACAAGAAATTAAGCTCAAGCCATAAATTTAAAAAATGGCTAAAATCGAAAAAGACATATGTTGCGGTTCTGTTCAAAGCTTGCTTTCCGTATTTACGTCATGAAACGGACTCAGACTTGGAATTATCTGATGCTTGAGCATTTACATTTCTTTTAGAACTTTATGCTTGATTAAATTTACACTTCTGTTTATTGTATTGTATGCTAATAATATTATGTGCAAAATGACCGTGTGAAAATATTTAACAGTGTAGTTTTGTAGAACAGATTTTGTGCTATCATAATAAAAATTTCAGCTTGAAAAACATTTATGAGTTGTTTCTCGTTTTCATTAGAACAGTTTCCATAGCGCTGCTTTTTATTAGAAAGTAAATCAATTTAATACAAGTCATTCACATACACGCACACAAAAAAAGCCAAACATATAAAAATACTTAGAATTTAACTATAAACAGACAGCTATTTTGTGTTTAACAAGATGATTTGGGGTTCAGGGTAACTCTGCGAGATTTTGGGGACAATCTCAATGAAGCTGTATTTTACTACTAATGTAATTTTGTGAGATGCCGTGGAATAACTTTAAATATTATTTCCATCCTTTAAAAGAACAGTAAAGCTGTTACAAACGTGTATGTACTTGTTGTACTGTACTTAGAATCGAACCTGAAACAAGTGCATTAATTAGACTTTGTCTCTAATGAAGCCTTAAATATAAATTTTTCTAAATAACAAAATAAAAAACACTTCTTGTTTACTCAAAAAAACTGTCTGTTTTTTATACAAAACCATCTTTAGACAGAAGCCTGTCTTGTGTGGAGTGTTTTCTTATCCTTGGGTCTGTTTCACAGACCAAAATACACCTTTAGTCCCTCAAAGTAGAAAAGCTGGGTGGATGAAGTAAATTTGAGATAATCAGCTGTAAAGTTACCAGTCTACATGAGTGTTACCATGGCCTAACTCAAAACCGCCTTATAATAGGATTTGGCACAATCAATGAACGTTCATCAGTGCAGTCCTTAATATCTTCCACATAAAAGGTTCCTTTTTTAATGTCACTTAAAATTGTTTATAAACTCTTTTAATTTCGCTAAAGGCTTTAGAACGCTTCAAGCGTCCTAGGATTTTTGAACAGCTTTTAAAGCAAACTGCTAATGCTACGAAGAAAAAGTGCTTTATGCAGCTTCTTCACAAACTGTACGATGCTTATCTTTAAATTAATGTATACATTTTTGTATGTGTTTCAAAAAACAATGCTAAGACTAATAAGAATGTGCTTTACACACTTAATGTATAACTTTTTTCATATATATTTTAAAAAACAATGCTAAAACTGTTAAGAATGTCCTTTGCAAAATTAATATTTCTTACCAGCTCTAGTGTTTTGTATCCACTTAACATTGGGTAGTCTGTACAAGAGGTACGCCAGGCAGGTTGTGTCTGCAACGATTATTTCTGCGCTTTTCAAAGTCTGCAAAGTTTCTTCGGGTACCTCGATCACGTCGTACTTAAACATCTGTTCTAAGCCTAAAAAAAAAAAAAAAAAAAATACATACGTACAAAAAAAAAAAAAATACTGTACGTAAACAGTTAACAGTTTAGGAGCTATTGTGAATACATTTGCTTGTCTGGCGATCTTCATCTGAAAACTGGAGAATACGATGGAAATACATTGATATAGAAGAACTGGATAGACTGTCCAATCCTGAAAAAAGGGCAGCCGTAGCCATCGCTCGATTTAACTACCAGCAAGATGGCGGTCAATCGGATCGTTTATCGCGCAGCCAGCTGTGTCAAAAATGGTCTCTAGATCTGTGGCACGCGACAGACTGGTATCGATCGATCGCCATGTGGAATCGATCGACCGCCATGTTGCTGGTAGTTAAATCGAGCGATGGCTACGGCTGCCTTTTTTCAGCATTTGGAAATGGTTGCGCTTCAAAGGCTTAATGGACGTTAACATCCCGTGGTACCGTGTACGCTACAAATGCGTAAGATAACAAGTGTTTTAATTTGTAAAATCTGTACGTGACTCCAGTGTCCTCCAGTTGAAAAGATACTGAGGGTGGTGCCAGCCCATATGCAGGTCTCTCGTCTGGAAGTAGTAACAAATTAGGAGACTGCCGTCCCCGCGTCCATGGTAAGTAGCCCTGAACACAGACTCTCGGCTCATACCTCCTGTGGGTGACTAGGGATGAACGCGAGACGCGAGAATTCTCGCATTGTCTCGCGTTGTCGCATTGTCTCGCGAGACGAGACAGGCATTTTTTTTGCGAGACGAAACGCGAGACGAGAAAGAAAATATTTTGCGGGACGAGACGCGAGACGTGACAGAGTCTTGTCTCGCGCGAGAATTCTCGCATTTTTTTCCGTCTCGCATAAATACGATCTGAAAAGCGACAATTTGCCTGAAGCCTCTACCGTTTAACTTGCGTCTCTTTCGTTTTCGGTCCTGGTATACTATCAGCACTCTACAATACGCACAAACACGTAACATTTAAAATTAGAACAGACGAGAGATATACAAAACACACAAAGGAGAGGATAAAGAAAGAGGCGGAAAAAAAAGAAAACAGAGAAGAGTTGAAAGAAAAATAATAAGTAAATAGGAAAGGCGGTACGGTATGTTCAAATCTGACCACTTTTAGACGGGGCCCGGGGCATTAAGTTTGGGGCCCCCCTTACTATCCCCTTTTTTACGCATTAAGCCCCTTTACTGAGCCCCCCTTTTTTAAGCATTTTAACCCAGTTTTGACCGCTGTTGTACTCGAAAATTGCATTTCAGTTAACTGTAGTTTTTGTACTTTAATCAAATCGTATTTATCACCCCAAAAAATATCTCTAACTTGATCTAGTGATAGACAATTAGGTAATACCTATATTATAGAGGAAATTCAGTTTTTTTCCCCACAATTACTATTTCAGTACATATGAATTTATAATTTAGATAATCGGGATATATATGGGCCCCCTTTTCTTCAGGGGCACCGGACTACCGCCCCCCCTTGCCCCTGTGATAATCGGGTTTCGGGTATATCAGAGAGAGATTAGAAGTAGAGCAACTTGCATTAGCATTGATGCTTAGTCTGAGTAGGTTGAAATATGGTTGAATATCCTTGGTTGAAATATCCTTGTACCGATATTATCCTCAAACTTTCCCGCACGTTGCGGCGTGCGTAGGGGGGGGGGGCGCCCACCCTGGTAACAACTTTCTAGGGGCGGTTAAATCCCTATTGTTGGCCTATTTTAAAGAGATTAAAATGACATTTTTTATTCTTATATATTAATATCGGACGGAAAGAAATGCAAGCAATTTTTTAAAAAACTATTTCTCTTATCGTTTATATTATCATGTTTTCCCTTCCTTCGGCTTGCAAAACTTTTATAAATTTTTTTCCTCCCCATCATTTTATCTTGCAGTTGGGTTCCTATTCTAAAATTATCTTCGCCTGTTAGATGTCTTTTCATTTTTTTAAAAAATCCACACTGGATATACATTAGGGGGATTATGGTTTAATTTTTCTGTAAACAGGGCGACCATAACGACTGTAGTACTATCGCTAAAAATTATTGTGGAAAAGTACAAACGGATAGTCGTCAACAAATTAACTCTTCAGTAATTTAAAATATAAACAAAAAATAAGACGTCTATTAACCAACTGAGATACTATAATGAAATCTAAAAATGCACACACGGTAATGTTATTGGAAATATTAGGCAAATAATTATAATTATCGTTAATATAATCTTGTTTTCATTAATATAAAAATTACACATATTTTAGAGACTTGAAATTGACGTTAAAGTAAATAGTAGAGATTTAATAAAGACTAAAAGTGTTCAGTTTATAATTTTTCAAGGGTTATCTTACAACCAACTGAACGACGATAAGTAATTCTAATTTGCGTTAATATATCCCGCAGTAATTTCAACAGAGGAGATTACTTGAACTTAAAAAAAAAAAAAAAAAATCTGTTTTGTCTCATGCAGATATGATTTTAGTAAAATATTCGCTACTTCTCGTATGAAGAGCGGGTGCGCAGCTATTTTAAAACAAACGGTTGTCCATTTCATGTAGTGTCTGAGGTATTTAATGCTACAAATTGAACAGTATGATGTAGAACTACAGTATGATGTAGAAATAACACATTTTGAAAGTCGGGAGTTCTCTGCAAACCGCTAAGCTTTTCACTTTTCTGATCGCGAATGACACTGACGTAGTTTTTTGAGTCATTATATTGCAATGATGCCAGGTTAATACTCATGACACAAACTGTACATCAAGAGTCAAATAATTTTGCTTTTATTTTAGATTCCACATCACTGGAATTAATTGAAATTACTCATGTTAGGAAAATTTTCGTTTACTACAGTGCGAAGAACGGGCACGCAGCTAGTAAATAAAAATAAATACTGTATTTTCGGTGTGACATTATATATACGGATTAAATCTCAATTTCTTTTACTTCAAATGCCGATATATGCTGATATAGTATTAATATATCTACTAATGTGGCTATATGTAAGTAATTGTTATTATTAATATTATTTTTCAACAAAATCCCAATAATAAGTTAGTATAAAATGGTAACGAAATCGCAGTCCTTAATTTTGCGAGACTCGCGAGACGTCTCGCGTCTCGCGCGAGACGAGACAGCAATTTCTTTGCGAGACGCGAGACGAGACACAGTGTTTGCGAGACGAGACGAGACGCGAGACGAGACGAGACAGCCCCGTCTCGCACGTCTCGCGTCCATCCCTATGGGTGACAACAACGACTGCTGCGGTATTACCAGGCCGTGGTAGCCCGTTTGGAGGATTGTATCCCGGCTGACCGAAGATAATCCGTGTACATGCTGTGCACGTGCACGTTAATTCTGGGGGTCTCGACCTAGAAGGCCTGTAAGCGGGAGAGAGAGGTGCGGATCCGGGAGTGATACCCCTTAAAGCAAGAATGGGCAACTTTTGGAAAGTTGCGGGCCGAACTTTAGGATGTTTGCGAAGCCGCGGGCTATATAAAACTGATTACCGGATTTTGAATGGCTTGTACGGGTTTTCTACGGGAATTTGAAATGTTTGGAGGGCCGGATCAAAAGCCGTGGCGAGATACATCCAGCCCGGAGGTTGCCCATGTAGGCTTTAAAGTGATGTTCTAAATTGTGGATTCTCCTGTGTAAGGGCGCGTACTACAGAGCCGTAAACCCTAAGAATCGACTTCCTCTGGTGATTCAGAACAGTTAGTAATACGCTACCGGAGTAAAAAATTTAAAAATTTAAGGAAAGGAACAGATACTACTGGCAGACACTTCATTCGATAAAACACAAACAATTCGATTCTAAACACGGAATATGACGGCTGATGCAGAAGAACGAAATGGAACGAAAGCGGCTGTTTCGGGTTTCCGTCTCTTCTCTGTTGGTTCTGGTTGATTTCTTCGGTGTAGGAGGAGGCAGTAGTGAAACAAAAGTGTGGCAGGGGGGAGCTGCCAGCCCCCCCCCCCACCCCGAGAAGGCCGCGAACACAAGAGGATCCCTACGTTTATTGTATAGTGTTGTGAGATTACGGCCAATTATCTACAAGTACGATCTAGGCCGATGGGTGGGGTGCCCTCCGTGGAGGTCTTTCTAAGGGGTCCTAACCCGTATTTACGCTAAGTTTCGGAGGAAACCACGGAAAACTCCGAACGGCTAGGTCGGCGGACTGGACCTGGTTTGGAACCACGCACTGTCCGTCTCCCAGTTCAGAGCGCTATGCGCCTTCACACACTAGGAAATAATGTGATCGCAAAAAATTTCGGTATCCATATTTTGACAACCTCTAAACTTACTTTTAAGAGTTTTTGCTGAACATCTCATCGAACGCACGTATGTATGCTCATATAAATGCATATACAATCCATTTCGACAGACCACAAGTCCATTTTGACCAATTTTTCCTGACGTCTGTACGTAAGTATGTACGTATGCATTGACATCTCAAAAACTATTAGTCGTAGAATGTTGAAATTTTGTATTTAGAACTTTTGTAACATTTTAATGCGCATCTCTTTTTTTTTATTGCAATCCACTGAGTAATTTATTTAGAGGGTCACCCTAAATACTTGAGATACATTAAGGTCTATGAATACCCTCAATTCATTGAAAGTCCGTGAAAAATCACTATTGCCGTTATCACTAAAAATCTCGCTAACTATCTTAAGCTTGCCGTCTTTTGGCGAAATATCGCCCAGTTAAGTGTCAAAAACAAATCTTTCAAATGGATCCCAGCTTGTCGATAACTCAAATATTTGGCTAGAAATCGCTAAACTTTACTATTACTGCAGCATTGTATCTCTTTCAAACCCAATAAGTTTAGATGAAGTGCGCCGAAAATATTTATGATTTAATAGACGTACAAGGGAGTAGGGGGTCGCGCTGTCGATCGCCAACGTCGCAAATTGCGATAATAAAATTAATTTGGCTAAAGAAAATACGATTTGGCGAAAATATTGACAATTGCATTTCTTAATGAAGTCCGGCAAAATCGAATTTGGCGAATGGATTGGCGAAACTTTAAAAAATAAAGCCAGCGCGTACCCCTGAAAGGAAGCCATGTAGTGTTCATACGTCAGATTTTTTAAATTTTGTGTTCAATTAATTTATTTAGTGAAGTACATCCTCAAATTAAACTTCAAGAAAAATGCACCAACATATGAACGTATTGATAAGCAAAAGCATCGTTCAGTTTTAGAACGCTTAGTAATCAAGGGGGGAGGGGCATCTAATCTATTGAGAAAGGACCCCATACGATGAATTTGGCACGGGCATCGATGGTATAGTTATGGCACAGGCCGAAGGGGCCTCGACGAAATTCGAAACGCCTGGTTGCTTCCCTTTACGTATTTGTACCTATTTGAACATACGCTTTTTCTTTTATTTCTGCTTAGAAGTTGGCTTTACCGTTTAAAATGAAGTTGGCTTTACCGCTGAATTCATAATTGTTCGCAACGAAACAGTAACCTTACACAATTACATGAGTTGTACACAATGAAAGTGTCCTGCAGTAGCCTAGTCGCTTTGCTCAATTGCCATGAGCACACGAAAAGTGAAGCAGCACTGTCTTGATTAGTGCTTGGGAGGGTGAAAACCTCTCTGGGCTGTGGAACCGTGTAAGCTAAAGGCAGAGGGTGCACGTAAAATCTCTCTTGGCTTCAATGTCCTAAATGTTCAAACGATATCTGTGGGGGTGCCAAATCCAGTTGTTAAATCTCTCATCAGGAAATACAGTGACACTTCTACGAGCACCACCTCCATTAAGCGACCGCCTCTTCCAACGACCATTGTTGTCACCGATTTGTATGCTATCAACTTAATGTTAAAAGATCCTCTAGAAGAGACCACACAGCCCTCTATAAGCGACCTGAACCGGCTTCCTGTCCGAAAGTTTACTAAGTAAACAAAAACTACACTCCAAAACCAATCGCTATAATGCAAATCAACGGGCAGGTGCAAGTAACACGTACACATAACGTACAAATCTTGTAGGTTAGAGAGGGCAAATGTCCGAAAAACGGGTGATTTTACTCTTGGAGCAGCTCACTGATGTGATCCAGTTACACGAAAAAGGAAATTCGGAAAGGAAGTTGGCCGTTACTTTTGGTTGCGGGGAAACCCAAAAAGCAAATAGATTTTACTATGGCATAGCATAAAGTAGAGAGAGAAGTATTGTTGGATTTAGAAAAAAGAATGAAACAAACCGAAATTTTTCTAAATATTTTATTAAAATTAAAAAAAATATATGTTTATATAATTGCTGTGTATTAGTATGCAATTATACAAACAACAAAACAGATAATTTTTTTTTTCTTGGCGGTCAAATGTTTGAGCGACCAACTCTCTTAACGACCTATTCTTCGTGGAACGGTGCGTGGTCGCTCCCCATGAAGCTCCACTGCAGTTCAAAATTAGGATATCATTCACAGGGGTGAAAAGTGGTCTGCCTAATAGGCACACCCACAACAGAATGACCAACATCTGTGGCCTTCGCAGTGGTCAAGCCTACAGTAGGCCGCTGACCCGGCCGTTAGAAAGAAAACAACACGCATACAGTGTAGCACAAATCTAGTATCTTTTCAGTGAAGGAAACCCAGAAATCTTACCTGGAACACGGACATCGATGATGTTTACATTTTCAGGCAAACACGTCGCGAGTTCGGCCGACAGAGTGGAAAACTTTGACATAACGTAAACATCGGGCAGAGACGTTACGTCTGCCATTCTTTTAGAACCTTTCCTTTTAAAAGAAGTACAGACCCTCAACAAAGATCAACGTAGTGAAAGACGTAGAGGTATCACTGTTCCAAATCTAATATTGCAGCGCACCTGCTTTCTGTTAAACAGATGGAACTGCTCGTTTACTGCTAGTTTTAGTATCTAAAGCATTTTTTTTTGTTTCTTTCCTTTATTTGAGGTGTTATGCGTTGCTCCTAGGATAGATAATAGAAAGTTCATTCGCTTCTAGATAAAGACTGATAGCGTCGACTGCAAGGATTTGTAGGTGTGACAACAGATGGGTGATAGGATAGTAAAATAATCAATGTGTGTAGCTCTGCATCACCTGTATGGATTTATTGTTACAGTTTGGCACAAATGCAAGTATTGTGGTGTACGAGTAAGCCTCTCCAAAATGAAAAATGTCTACCAGCCATGATAGTTGGTAAGGCTTATTTTTTACTAGTCATATCCGTGATAAAGAATGAGAAGCATTAAAAGAATAATAAGAAAATAAAGAAAAAAAAGTAAGATAATCTCAAACACTTTCAGATTTTAAATGCGCACTAAATTGCCACATATTAAAAGCGTATCATAATCTACGCGTCGTCCCTATTTTTCTTCCATAAAACCCATCTTCGGAATCGAAATCTATCTTGAAATCGCCTACTATAACTATTTTACAATCTTTCGCGTAGTATATTCCAGCTGCACTTCACCGTTTTAACTGCTATTTGGAATGTGTATCATAATCCATGAGTGTGCCGTGTTTGTCTTTCTTGGGTTGATTTCTTCTTAAACACCCCCGTCTCTTGCCAAGATCGCGATAATTAAACATATGCAGTTACCACGACGCTTTTTTTGTATGCATGTGGCAATAGGGTGGTCACAAGAAATCAACTTTCGAATTTTTGGGGCGGCACCCCCCAAAAGGTTGCCAATAGGCTCAAAAAGTAAAGTTTCAGCTCATTTGCATAATATTAACCCGTGCCGCATTGAGGTTAAAGTTTAGAAAAATCGAGGTTTTTTGCAAAAAAAGCAGTCTTTCCATCATAAAATGGATAAAATTGAGTCTAGAAACATGATGTTGTTCTCGTTTCAGAAGAAAAATTCCCGCCTTGGTGAGTCACACATCACTTTAATGTAGACTTACAGATTTAACCCTACATACGGCCGTGATGTCAAATCCCGTCCACTTTATTCCAGTTTTCACTGCAGTGCATCTATAATAATAATAATCATTTGCAACACTGAGATATCATAAAATATGTTTGATATTAAAAGCTTGTATGTAATTTAGAAGCCTTTTTTTAAAAATAATTGCAAATCTTCCTGTTAAAAATTTTATTTGTTTTATAATTTAAAAATTGCATGAAAATTTTACTGTGGAAACAACTTTAGATTATTTGCCCATTTCCAAAACGCTCAGAGGGTAACATTCGGATCATATCTAGTCCTAAAAAAAAGCACATATCTTTGCTTTTTTCAGGACTAGATACGATCCGAATCCTAAAAGTTGGCTTTTTTATGAAAGTTCAAAAAATTATATTTCGTCTTTATCCTCCTTTTGTTTTTCTTCGGTTTTCTTTCTTTTTTGTGTACAAAATAAAGGTTTGTAATTTTAAAAAAATCTGAAATGTAAAAAAAAAATGAAATTTAAGTAAAAGAATTAACAGAAAATAAGGTCAAAGAAGGCATAAAATTGAGAACGACTAACGTTTAGATATATTTGATTATTAAAGTTATGTATCTAAGAGGTAGCACATTATAAAAAAAATAAATTATTTTTGTTTGCAATTTTTGTTAAAGTGGCAAGGCTTAGATAATGTTTCTTTCGAAGAGTCTGGAAAAAATTTTCTACATTCGGATACTACCTATAGTAAAAACTGCTTTTCTTCTTCATCCTCAGTTAAATAGGAATTGAATCCTGGGATTAATTTTACTCCCCTTTCAACTAAGTCATTAAAAACCTTAAAAGCTTTCAGTTTTTTTTTTCTTTCAAATAATACTGATTTTCACACCATACATCGGGATCAGTATTCAAAAATTGTATTCAAAAATTAAATCTCTTAAAAAAATTACTGTTCGAGATGAAATAAAAAAATTAACTTCTTTGTTCAATAAATGATCCACTTCGTTGAAACATTGTTGCTCTTACATCTTCATCATCATCATTTTTTACTTTCCGAACATGTACCATGTAAGGAAAGTATTGTAATCATGAAAAAATTCGACTTCGAGATTTTGGTGTTTTTACACATTTTGAGGGCTTCTGAATCCATTTATGCTATTTTTACGAGATGTATGTATGTATGTGTGTGTGTGTGTGTATGTGTGTTTGTGTGTATGTGAGTGAACACGATAGCTCCTGAACAGGGCATGCGATTGAGCTCAAATTGGGTATATATGTTATAAACCACCGTCGCAAGACCGGTATTGATTTTGGTGTGTATAGGACTTACAGTTTTTCTACAGGGCTACGACAAAGATTTCTTTTACATTATGGCCTATGGAGGAAAATTCTGGAAAGTGCGCTAGCGTTTAAACGGTCCATTCGATTGAGCTCAAATTGGGTATATATGTTATAAACCACCGTCGCAAGACCTGCATTGATTTTGGTGTGTATAGGACTTACAGTTTTTCTACAGGGCTACGACAAAGATTTCTTTTACATTATGGCCTATGGAGGAAAATTCTGGAAAGTGCGCTAGCGTTTAAACGGTCCATTCGATTGAGCTCAAATTGGGTATACATGTTATAAACCACCATTGTAAGACCGGTATTGATTTTGGTGTGTATAGGACTTACAGTTTTTCTACAGGGCTACGACAAAGATTTCTTTTACATTATGGCCTATGGAGGAAAATTCTGGAAAGTGCGCTAGCGTTTAAACGGCCATTCGATTGAGCTCAAATTGGGTATACATGTTATAAACCACCATTGTAAGACCGGTATTGATTTTGATGTTTATAGGACTTATAGTTTTTCTACAGGGCTACGACAAAGATTTCTTTTACATTATGGCCTATGGGGAGAAATTCTTGAAAGTGCGCTAGCGTTTAAACGGTACATTCGATCGAGCTTCAATTTGGTATATATGTTTGAATTATTCATCGATTAAAATTTATTTAAATGCTTGGTAATGATCTTAATCGTAAGTGTTCGGAAAGTCGAGTGGAGTCACTCCAGATTTTTTCAAAAGCAATTAATTTTACAGCCATACTTATTTTGACTTTTTGCTAGGGATGGACGCGAGACGAATAATAGGAGTCTCGCGTCTCGCAAAATAGCCTAAAAGCTTTGTCTCGTCTCGCAAAAATCCCTATATCGTAATGTTAAAAATGTGTGTCTCGTCTCGCAAAAAAAGCTGTAAATCTCTGTCTCGTCTCGCAAAAAAGTCGTCTCGCGTCCATCCCTACTTTTTGCCCAAGTTTCATCAAAAAATGAAATGCAACTTGCTCCAAGTTAAGATACCAAAGATGGCTTATCATTTTATAGATCTTTGTCTGCAGCTTCTTTATCAAATTTTCAGTATTGCAAGAATTTTAAGTCTTGATTGGGGCCAAAGTCTAAGTGGGAGTGTTGAACCATGCCTTTACATAAATATTTATTATAAATAAACAAATGTCTGTAATACCTCCTTTTTCTAAATCTGTTAATGAGACCTGACGTCTGAAAAGAAGCATTTTGAGACAATAAATTGCCTCAGACATCCACCTGGCATAATGAACAGCACCAGGTACTCTGAAAGAAATATCTATTTGGGGAGACTCCTATAAAAATTAAACAATGTTGGGTTAATTCCTTATAGTTATCCCTAAGCTGTTGATTTCTTAAATGTTCTGCATGAAAATTTGTAATTTCTCCCAAATTTTGCGTTCTTTATGTAATAGTTTTATCTTCAATAGCACTATTGTACTGTGTCTTGTCCAACTTAGACCACCCAATCAGAAATTAAAAAAAAAAATATCTGGATAAAGAGCAGAGCTTCGCCCACTGTGCAATCAAAACAGATTTTAGGATGATTTTTAAAATATGAGGGCGACAAGGTAAATATAGAAGATTTCGATCCAGTCATTGCCGCAGCAAAAAATGCACGTTCCCCTAAGTCTACAAGCATTGGCGCACCCAGGATTTTAGTTTAGGGGGGAAGGCTGAGCTGAAAATACTGCTGAACTCGGTTATAGTGAGATCGATAATAGTTTCAACCCTCTTTTAACGTCGAAATATTCTGTACCACTTGATTTGCCCATACAACACAAGCCCACAAACAAAAACTCATTATAGAGTCATAAATAATTATCTGATCTTTTCAGTGATATTGTAACCGACTTTAACAGTGTTTCATAAACTCTCTGTAAGTATTTATTTAAAAACTAGCATCTTTTTAGGCAAAAAATACTTTAGAAATAATTTGAAGACAATAAATAATAATAATAGTAATAATTAATTAGTGACAATTTTCATTTTTTTAAAAGTTTTTCACTTCTAACTGTTCACCTTTAGGGGGGGGGCTTGAGCCCCCATAGCCCCCCCGTGGATGCGCCTATGGCTACGAGAGAGTATCAAAACATATTGCCTGAATTTTACTAACTGCCTCCCATTCTTCATCTGCTGTAAATACAGCTTTTGCCTAAGAGTTATTCTCATATTATTTTTAAGCTGAGGAACTCCTGTTAACTGTTCTTCGTCGCCACAGTTAATTAAAATCGCTATTTTTTCTACATTTTCTTTATTCAAAATATGAGGAAGCATTTTTCCATCCCAGTGAACAACAACACCCTCTAAATCAGAATTTTAAAATCTGCTTTTGATGAGATCAATTCTTTGTTTTTGAAATTCTTGTCTTCGGAGTCTTATTGCACGTCAAGGGTCCTGCACCGGAAAGATATTATGTGCTAGTGTTGAACCACTGTTACGTTATACCAGTATGTAAATCATAACGATAATATGGGAGCTGGGGGAGAGATAGCCCTTCCTTGCCCATACGTATGGGCACCCATTTCCATTCTAAAAGTAAATAATAACAGACAACAAAAATAGCATTGTAATAAAGAAAATTTGAGAGGTTTGTCTTAGATGTGCTTCAACTGAAATACAAATCAAGATCTTTCTTCTGAAGCACAGAAATGCATATCAAATAAATAAAAATATTTCACGAATTGTAGTTTAAGTTTTGAAAATTCTTGATTTATTTTTTATTTTTTGATGCAAATAATACAAAAGACGGTCAAAATTACTTAAAATTCTTAATTTGTCTTTTTTTCACTAATTTTACAAAAATGCAGATTTTGGTGGTACGATTCACAAACTGACCTAAAAACACTGAATGTCATTAAATATTGGTTTTGTTGAGAGTAAAAGTTCAAAGCAACAACATTTTTTATGAAATAAAACAAGAACCAGGTCTGTAGAGCAAATAGTTTATACTAAATGAAGGAAAAACTAGGTATTTTTGGAAAAAATCGTAATTTTTCAAGAATCAACCTCGATGCGGCACGGGTTAATATTATGCAATTGAGCTAAAACTTTGCCAATCTCATTTTCTAGTCAATTGTCAACTTTTAGGGGGGTGCCCCAAAAAATAACATTAAAAAAAATTTCCCCCATATAACTCCTAATGGTTATAGTAAAAGCTGCTCTTACTGGAAACTGGTGCCTCTACCTAATGCATTCGAGTTGATTTTTGCTGGAGTCTAAGGTAATTCTTGGGATGTGAGCTTCTCGGCCTGAATTTTCTCTTGTGAAAATCTTGGCTTTTAACCCTTTAAAGCGCAGTGTTCCCGCTCTGGGAACACCCAACTCTGACGTTTTGACTGTTGCCAGTCACGAAGAATAGAATGGATTTCTATAAAAATAGTTGCGGGTGACACAGCTCCGCGAGAATGCTTTACTTTTTAGCACGCCATTTCCCGTAAAAGAATTGTCACAATTATTTTTAACAGCACTGACATCTGCTGAAAAATGGAAGAATGCGAGGACAGCTGGATAGATTGTCCCATGCTGATTTAAGGGCAGCCGTTGCCATCGCTCGACTTAACTACTAGCAAGATGGCGGACGATCGAAACGTTCATCGCGTGCCACAGATATAGAGACCCTTTCTTAACGCAGCAATGTCGCAGCTGGCTGTGTGGCACAGCCAACTGTCGTCAAAAAAGGGTCTCTATATCTGTGGCACGCGATGAACGTTTCGATCGTCCGCCATCTTGCTGGTAGTTAAGTCGAGCGATGGCAACGGCTGCCCTTTTTTCAGCATTGGGAAAGGGTTGCGCCTCAAAGGATTAATGATTTAGTTACATAATTCTGTCACTATTAATCTAGTCCCATTACAGAGTCCTTTGGAGACTCTTAAGTTTCGAAGGAGCATTACTGTCGTATTTTCTTTTTAAGCTTCAACTCATGTGTGGGTAAATCGGTTATTACGACCGAATTTAAAAATTCTGGTGTTAATTGAAGAGCTCCTTCTGCTTCATCTTTCACGGAATCGAAGCTTTTAAACACCTTATACTCTCCATGAAGTTTCGCTACAATTTCCTCATCAATTTTATTTGCGTCCTTATTTAGAGGTGCTAGTATCGCTCTGTCCTTCATGTCTTCACACATATTTGTTATTTATCAAACATTTACCAAACATTTCATCAACGAGATCTCCGCTGGAAAGTATATCTTCTGGAATTTCAATTTCGCCCATAGAATTAGTTAATAAATCTTCATTGCCAATTTTTAATAGGTATTCAGCAAAATCTCTCTTTGCCGTATCAATTCGCATATTTTCTTTTAGTGAGAAGAAACAAAAGTTTTCTTCTCTACGATGGTTATACCAGTAGTTTCCGAGTGAGGTGTTGTGCCGTTGATATGATCTATGTGAAACTATGGTGGCTGATCAAGTGCAAAATTAATATGAAACAATTTAGGAATCAACCTGGAGTTCTGCATCGTTTCATCATAAATTTGCCGTACGGTTGTCACGTGAAAGTGAACGTCAAGGTAACTATGTTTGAATATTTATCGTCAACTTCGCGGAACATGGGGTTTAAACATTCAACCTGGTGTCGTTTTAAAAAATACTCAGAATTTTCATGTTACTTCACAGGATTTTTTCCTCCCCGTATATCACAGCAAATGTGCGCCATTTTATTTAATTATTCTGTTAAACTGAAACGCCCATGTATTTTTGAAATTTTTTTGTTATGGATGAATAAAATGCACGAAAAATATTTACGGTACCTAATAGTTTTAGTATCTAAGAGGAAACACGTTTAGTTTTAAGTTAGTTACAAAAGAGTGGAATAATAAACGCAGGCAACTTTTGTCAGATTTACCATTAGTTTTATATTAATAACAATGAATTGCGAATAATCAAATCATTTACGCATATTCCACAAAAAGAACACTGATGCGAATGCTTACCCACCCCTAATATACACAGGAACGAAATTTTAAGAAAATCGTTAGAACCGTATCCAAGATCGCTCGGACATACACACATACAAATATTCCGCGTTTAATATAGGAACGGATTCGTATTTTATGAGTCAAATAGATAAATTTTGCCTTTTGTTGCATCCAAATCGGTTAACTAGAACGCGAGATACGGAGTTTTGGGTTTCCCCATTGTGATTAATATAAAGTTTTTTCTAGAAATCTCGAGAAATACGGGTCCTAGGACTTCTCAAACCTCACTTTTTGGGACTTACTTTTGGCGCTAAATTTGGACACATTTCGCAAAAAAGTCACCTAACTTGGAGACAGTTCGGACATTTGGCGCGATTTTCACAATGGGCTTGTAAAGGTATTTTTCCTGCATTAACATCACGTAATAGCCTTGCATTCATTAATATTTCTATGACGTAATCAAAACGCGTTTGTTCCGGGTCCCTTTAGAGAGGTCCCGATATTTCTAGAATGTACGTCGGAAAGTTTAAATAGGGCGGGCGGCGGGAGCTTGTGGAGAGAGCAGATGTCCGTGAGAGCTTATGGCTTTATATTGACGCTATAGAAACGTTATTTCCGATAGTTTTAAAAGCCTGGTTTTAAAGTGTAGTGAGCAGATTCTTCATTGCTGAGTCTTGAGGCAGTGTTTATGATTTCCCTCGTAACTTTCCACTGAATTTTTGCCTGGGAAAGTGTTCTGTTTTGTGGGAGAAATAAAACATTTGCGAACATCTCTGTTCTAAGCTGACTGTTATCAGCACGTCACTGGCTGATTGCGCCTGTGAATTTTGTACAGCTGAGTTCTAGAAGCAATAAAGTATGTGTTCCATTCTGACAAGTGAACTATGCATTTACGGAAGTCGCCAAATTATGATAATTCGCCATAATTGGCTAATACGCAAGGTGTTCCATGGGTTTCATAATTAAAAATAGTGCGAAGTTTAAATTTTTATGTTCCAATCAACATGCAAGAACCAAGCAATGTGTAACTCGGTAACATTCCATCTGATCCAACCTCTGTGTTTTGTTTGTTGAAATTATGCCTTTTTTACGAATAAGCCTTATTAGGGCAGAATATCTCATACGAAAAGCGAGCGTAGCGACTCTAGGGGCCTTAGCCCCTAGTAGTTTAAAAAAAAAATGTTTTAAGTTGTTGAAGCAGCCGTTTTTCGAATGAGGAAAGGATTTATTTTTGCAGTTTGGCACAAATGCAAGTATTGTGGAGTAAGAGTAACCCTCTCCAAAATGAAAAATTTCTACCAGCCATATATTGTCATATAATACCTAATATACCATGTGACTTAAGCATTTACACGTTATCTCTTTTTTCTTTTGAAATGTCCCCCTGCTTGAAAAATGTTCTCTTTTAAATGTCTCCCACTGGAGAAATGCTCATTTCGCACACTGTAGGTTTTATGTAAATAATCGGTCAAAACTTCCAGCCAGTGGCGTAACCAGAAATTTTTCATGGGGGGGGGAGTTACGACTACTGCAACTCACATATATGTATACATGTGTGTGATAAGGGAGTGAAGAATATAAATTTTGTATGGCAAAAAGTTCCTTTTGGGGGGGTTGTGACCCTCCTATCCCCCCCCACACCAATGGCTACGCCACTGCTTCTAGCCGATTCGTCAAAAGGCGTCAGACGCAATTTCTTTCAAAATTCAAATTTGTCACGAAAAAAAGAAAAAAAAAACTAAAAATGGAAAAACGGATGACATTTAAGCTTTTTTTTTTTTTTTTCAATAATCGCTTTTAAATTTTACAAGCTTTACAATTTTCAGCATTTTAGAGTAGGTAAGATTTTCTCTTGCGCATTCCCCCTCCCCCCTGTAAATATGCACAAATTTTCAAATCGAATCGCCGAATGATATTGCGATTTTTTTAAATTAAAACTTTCCCTCTACATTGATGTTTGCGTTATACACCTGTTAATACACCTGCACTTTTTAATATCTACATTAACGTGTGTTGATGAGAGCTTCTTTTCTGAAGAACAAAGAACTTTTGCATGCCTTCAGACCAGGGGCGGATCCAGAGAAACCATCTGGGGGGGGGGCTCCGTTTTTCATTAGAATGATACATTGATTTCTCAATACTTTTTCTCCCAATTTATAATTAGACATGGTATATCACAACTAAATAAGTATGTTGTCTGCTGCAAGAACCGTCGAAAGAAAACTGGAAAGGGGGAGGGTCAGAGCTATCGTGCACCCAATACCCATCAAGTTAAGGCCGATGCTCATAAATCACGTGTTTTATGCGTTTCAATGGACGACGGGACTGATAATGGGGGGAAAAAATGTTCCGTTGCTCTCTCCATTGTGTGGGGGGACAGAGTTTTCAGTTTAACACATTAATCTTTTGTTGGTAGATCCCGAATGGTCATTAAAAGTCGTAAATTTCGCCAGAAAAATGTCGCCTTAACCACTGTAGTGACGACAAGACGTGGCTAATCAGCAATGACCTTTATTCATGTTGTCGTTCGCGGGCCCTACCCATTAACAATTTAGTGTGTATAGAGTATAATTGAATCGGTGAGTGCAGAAACCACCTCAGTCACAAAAAGGAAATTATTTTCAGGAGAGAGAAAAAACTTAATAACTCCTCCAAATTTTCAAATATTTAAACTTATTTTTTTCCTCTGTCATAACATGCATTTATGTTTCTGTCATGCAAATATTACCTAATTTATGAAGTTTTATGAAGTTTTTTCTCTCTCCTGAAAAAAATTTCCTTTTTGTGACTGAGGTGGTTTCTGCACTCACCGATTCAATTGCTGAATGCATTATTGAACAGATTTCACAGCCACAAAGTAATATACAGTGTTCACAGCATGCATTTTCGCATTTTCGGATGTAATTAAGTTTTCCAGATTAAGTAATTCCCATCCTTTTCTGTGAAGACTGTAGTAGACCAACCTCAATTGCTATTTACAACTATTATCACTAGTACCTGCTATTTTCAATTTGAGCTTTCTTTTTAAAAACCAGACTAGCTATACATTGTCAGGTACTCGCTTTGTCTGATATCTAAGAATATGTTTTACTTTTATAATGAGGATTTGTACCCATACGTCTGGGTGGTGAGGACAACTTATGAAAGCAGTTGAAAGAATGAAAGCTGTACAAACTGCGGAGGGTAGGATGGTTGGTCTATGCTTCAGCATCACTTAAGGCCGATGCTGATTGCCGCTGCGTCTCACGTGACTGCAGTGGGTAAGAGGGCATTCTCGTCGCGAATTTTACGACTTTTTAATGGCAATTCGGGTTTACCGATAAAAGATTTCTGCACTAAACTGCAAACTCCGTCCCCTATAAAATGGAGAGAGCAACGGAAGAATTTTTTCCCCGTGTGAGTGTACCGTCGTCCATTCAAGTACGGTGGAGCCTGCTAAAGTGACCACCTTGGCAAAGAGATCGTCTGTCTATAGTGACAACTTTAATGCAATTTCGCTTTACAACCATCACACGTTACCACCTTTGTAAGGTGACCGTCTTTATAAGGTGACCAGTTTTGTTCTTCCCAAGGGTAGTCCCATTAGACAGGTTCCACTGTACAAATAAAACTGTGAACTGTGCTCCAGCCACTGAGGCGATAGCGAGTCAATAAAATTTGCCCCTCCTTCTGTTTAAACATAAAAGCTCTATCATTTTGTAAATAGAGAAATTATGTTTAGTCCAAAAGGATTCAATAAGTATTGGTGTAAATATTCTTGGTATATGTATATAACATTATAAAACATAAGCCCGCTAAAATCCTACATTTCTAGAACTACGCAGTTTTAGTTTAGTTGGAACAAAGGAATCTGCTTTCAAAAACTGCAATTACAACACGATCATCCTTGCAATTCCTTTGTAATTTTGTAGATAGTCCCAGTGTTCAGTCACTGTGGCGTTTTAAAAGACATCACAAACCTTGAAAAACCGCTTCCCAGATTTCAGCGTTTGGCCAATAATTGCAACGTGCTTGGATCATGTCGCACGACCTCAAAAGTTGTTAAAAGGGGCTGCATCAGCCCAGGAGCCACTTTTCCACGTGACTGCAACTGCCAAGAGATGTATCAAATCGGCCAGTAAAATAATGCAATTGGACTTCGACTCTTTTCTTCCATCGACGGCCGCTATGGTCCAAGGATTATCAGAGCTCGCTCCCCTCGTTTGTGGGCCAGCGAAGACCGGTCAGAGTCCCGAGCCGCCTCGCCTAATACCCAACGCCGACCAGGAGCCCTCAACAGCCTCGCGCCTTCCTTGGTCCCACGACTACAACAAACTCCTGTAGCAGTTAAATGCTACATGTATGTATATATATTTATATATATATAATTGGCTCTCTGTTTAAACGACTTTCAAGAAACTGCGAAAATGTGAAAAATCGTCCTTAAATAGAGATCTTCCATAAACAGAATTTGTAAAAGAATAATATTTCCCTTTACACTTTGGAAGGTGCCTGGTTCAAACATCGCGCCGACTAGTTCGGAGTTTTTCGTGCTTTTCTCCGAAACGTAGAGTAAATAAGGATTAGGACCCCCTTAGAAAGACCTCCATGGAGTGCACCCCACCCATCCGCTCCATGAGCCGTAATCCTACAGCACCAAACCAAACCCATTACACTTTACATTCTTAGGACTGTGAATATTTTTCTTGATATATTGGCGTGTTTAAAGATGTTACTTTTATTATCATATTTATTATATCCACAAAAAATATTTTAGTTACCTTAAAAAAAAGTAGTTACAACAAACAATAAAATTACGTTTCAAGAAAATCAAAATGAGTCAGTTGTTTCATTTTTCGCCTTCCCGTTATCCTTTCTTCCATATTTTCTCAAACATTAAATGCGTCAGTTTCCATTTTATGAATTTTTCTAGCTAACCAGCCGAAGCCTGAAAATTTTGCATTCCAAATTTTTCTGCCAGAATAACAGCACTTCAGTAATTGCTTTATTTTTATTTTATTTTGGTAATACGAACAATTATCTACATGAGGGACCTAGGCCCAGTACGGGGTGCCCTACGTGGGGGTTTTTCTAAGGGTCTTAATCCGTATTTATGAGAAGTTTCGGAGAAAACTGCGTAAGACTCCGAACGGGTAGATTGGCGGACGCGACCTGAGTTTAAACCAGGCACTTTTCTTCTCCCAGTTGGGAGCGCTATGCGCTCAGCCACACTCGTCGGGCTTCTAGAAATTGGAGTTATGTGTTATGTGATGTTATGCGGCATGCCTATACTAGAGGCATCTGCATACTTGGGCGGTTGCCTTAGTCGGAGTATTTTTTCAGAGGTTCTAACACGTATTCACGTTAAATCTGAAGAAAACCATCTGGAAAAACTCCAGATAGTTAGATCGACAGCCGCGCGGTAGGCCCAAACGCGGAACCTTCACACTTCATTCGCCTATCATGTCGAGTGTCTTATCCACTCGGCCATGGTGGGGCCCAGAAATTAGAATGTTGGATGCTCTTGCTTCATGTAACCATTTGCATGCAGAAGTGCCTTGGCAAACTCTTCCAATCGGCCACATTGACTTTTCGGCCGTTTGGATTTGGATCCCGAACTAAATTTTTCTGCTGCTTCAAGAATTTTCTCTTTGCTTCTAAAATACCTTTGAGAATACGCTCGGGTAGTTGAGATTGTCTTGCGAATTGCACTTTTGACATTCCGCGACACTTTTTTCCCACTCTTAAACTATTTTCCCCCTGTTCCTGTAGCGTAAGATGAAAAAAAAAATCGTTGTTAAACAGAAACGACGTCGTCTTTGAATAGAAATTTTTTACGTTGGAGTTGCTGGGACTTTGAAATATCGCCTTTGGAAAGGGATCATCGTTAAACAGAGTCAACTGTATATACAGTGCTACTTTTTAAAATTTCAGTTCATGTGAAAATTTAAATTTTTTTTAACTTTCCTAATCCATAGTGTGTTTCTAGCTCTGAGGGGGGCTCGAGCCCCCAGAGCTCCCCCCCCGTGGATCCGCCACTGCTTCAGACATACTTTCTTCTAAGCCCAAAATTTCGCCAACGGTCTACAAGGTTGGCAAATTTTGGTGAAATATCGCCAAACATGGCGCCAAAAATAAGTTTTAAAAACGGAACCCCAGCTTGACGATACCTTTTATATATGGGCGAGAAAACAAAGCGAATCAATAACAAAGTGCATCAAAAATATGTATAATTTAATTGATGGGCAAGGAAGTCATGTGACTGATATCCACATCAGTTTTTTTATTTTTCATGTAATGCTTACAAGGTGCTCATCATGCACAGAAACTAAGTTCCATCAGTAGTGCCGTAATTGTTGACTAACCCATTCCTGGGAAGCTTGACATCGCACCCTGAGCTTGTTGCGCAGCCTGTTGGGCAGCATCCTGGAAAGCACCCATGCCTTGTTGGAAAGCTCCGGTCGCTTGTTGCGCCATCTGGGAGAAAGGATCCGCTCCACCTCCTGGGAACTGGGGAGCGCCTAGAACGAGGCTGCAGGAGAGTAGAGCGAGAGACACCAAAACCTAAAAAAAAAAATTAAATGTCAAAAGATTGGTTGAGTTGCTAAAGCTCCGTGTATCGCATCTCGAAATAGCGTGGAGCCGGTTATACTGTCCTAACCACGATAGCACATATCCGTACTAGGCTAATGCAATTAGTTACGAATGATGAATGTAGATGGCGTTACTACGCAACCAAGTTATGTTTGTTTTATAGAGTAATCGCATGAAGCTAGTCAATTCTGTTTTTTACTTTTGTTTTCACTCTTTGACCATTTTCCCCAGAATTTTTTGGATCCAAAATGGTATATTTTAGCACCATATTTCCTTTCCTTCCCCATAAACTGCTATTTAGAGCACAAATCGGAAAAATATTTCACTGTTCACAATTTCGATTTTTATTAACATTTGTAATGCATGCTGTTGCCAGCAGCTCAGGCCGTACCCAAAGAGGTGGTTCTGACACATCCCCCCCCCTCCGCAATCCCTCTAAAATTTAGATTTTTGTTGACAAAATGATAAAGTCTCTTCGGGAAAAGTTCTACCTTTTCCACCGTTTGGACACTCCCCTCAATTTTTTCTAGATATGGTGCTGCCAATAGCAACTTAAATAACCAATGTTTAGAGAGGAGCTAAGGAAAAGTCTTTTCTGCAAGTAGTTTGTGGATACATCTTTCACGGAAGGATGTCTTCGAAACGCGTGGGGAAGAAAAACTGGGAGCAGAACGGTTGTGTGTGTTTAAGGCAAACCTGCGCGAAGGGTATCTGCCTAAGATGAGGGATGCCTAGATAGGAGGACTTATTAAGGGGTTCTAAAGCGTATTCATATTACATCTGGACGAAACCTACCAAAACTCGAGACCGTTAGATCGACGACCGCGCTATGGGACCCGAGCCCGGGACCCTCACACTTCGGTCGTCTACCATTTTCAGTGATATAACCACTGGGCGCAGAACGGAAATCTTACTTTTCACCTTAAGGTGCGTTCAGACTAGCGTTTTTACCGTTCTTCTTGTAGCTAATGTCGCAAAAATCGTAAGCACAAAAAATCAGAGCGTTCACACTCTGGACTTCCAAGTTTTGTAATGACGTATTCGCATCGCTTGGGGGGGAGGGGTTCTAGGTGAAACGAAAAAGGGTTGAGTATGGTGTATGCGGGAAGAATGATTGATGCTGACATCCTTTCCCCACCTTGAAAACGTATCAACAAAAGAAGAGGGGGAACCGTAGAGACATTAGGCACAGATTTGGAAAGAACTTAAATCCCAGAAAACTGGTTTTATCGTCGCTAACTGGCGTCATCACTAAGACCGATGGCTACAATAAGAACTTGAGCGACAATAAGAACGTAGTCTGAACGCCCCTTTAGAGTCTCAAAGAAAATGGGAAAAAAAAAAATGTTCAAGATACGTTCAAGAAAAATATATTAAACTCTCCTCTTGGTGTATTTAGCTGTTTAAATTTATGGAGTGAAAACGATTTCGCCTGGGTTTTTGTTCTGTTCACGAAGTTAAACCTTTAAAGGTGCGTTCAGACTACGTTCTTACTGTCGTTCGAGTTCCTATTGTAGCTATCGGTCTTAGTTGTGACGTCAGTTAGCGACGATAAAACCAGTTTTCTGGGATTTAAGTTCTTTCCAAATCCGTTCCTAATGTCTCTATGGTTCCCCCTCTTCTTTTGTTGATACGTTTTCAAGGTGGGGAAAGGATGTCAACACCAATCATTCTTACTCAACCCTTTTTCGTTTCACCCAGAACCCCCCTTTCTCCCCCCCAGCCGATGCAAAACTTTCAAGTCCAAGTGTGAACGCTCTGATTTTTGGTGCTTACGATTTTTGCAACATTAGCTACGAGAAGAACGGTAAAAACGCTAGTCTGAACGCACCTTTAGAGAAGACACTTCTCTCAGAAAACGGGATAACGCCGTTGCTGCGTATAGATGGCGCAACACCTCACTCGGTAATCGCTGGTGTAGCCATCGAAGGCAAGACAATATTTTAAAAAGTTGATTTATGATGACAATCACACTCAAACAAATAGTATTTACATTTATTTCATGCGGCGATAAATTTTAACGCGGCTTTAAATTCCCGCTAAACTCATACTAAAATATTAAATTCATGCTACATAAAAAACTCAGTAAATGAACTCAAAGAAATCTGGAGTAAATATACACATTCGTAACAAATATAAACTGAACATTTTAATCATCTCAACATAGAACCCCCCCCCCCCCCCACTTTTTTATTCGTTTGTTACTAAGGCAGCCAAGTACACACAAAGTAAGAAACAAAAAAATTAAAATTTAGTACTCGAGTTCACAATCTCGTTCACATGTTAAGTTCGAAATTAGAAACGTGTAAAACTAGTTTGCAGTCAGCACGGAAATGCTTTATTCTTCAACCGCTAGGATCACTGGACATTACTCGATTTTCAATGTTTACATTGTTGAAACTTATTCCAGGACCACTAATCCCGTCAAGCATGCTATGTCAGCTCCTATAGTATATCTCCGTGTTTGTGTCACTTGTGCATTATGTTGTTTGCGTTAACACTCGTAATTTAAAACTGCTTAGTTTTATAGTTAAGTTCTAATATCTGACAATGCTGGATCACACACATTGTTGTGTGGGTGGATTTGTTTTTACTATCTTAAATTAATTGTTTTTACTATATTAAAATATTTTCCCCCATTGAAGCGTATTTTTTAAACCTAAATTTATATTTTTAAAAATAAATAATGAAACAAGTAGAACACAAAATCTCAACTTTTTAAACGTATTTTTACTTTCCGAACATGTACCATGTAAGGAAAGTATTGTCATCATGAAAAAATTCGACTTCGAGATTTTGGTGTTTTTACACGTTTTGAGGGCTTCTGAATCCATTTATGCTATTTTTACGAGATGTATGTATGTATGTATGTGTGTGTGTGTGTGTTTGTGTGTATGTGAGTGAACACGATAGCTCCTGAACGGAGCATTCGATTGAGCTCAAATTGGATATATATGTCATAAACCACCGTCGCAAGACCGGTATTGATTTGGGTGTGTATAGGACTTATAGTTTTTCTACAGGGCTACGACAAAGATTTCTTTTACATTATGGCCTATGGGGGGAATTTCTTGAAAGTGCGCTAGCGTTTAAACGGTAGATTCGATTGAGCTCAAATTGGGTATATATGTTATAAACCACCGTTGCAAGACCGGTATTGATTTTGGTGTGTATAGGACTTATAGTTTTTCTACAGGGCTACGACAAAGATTTCTTTTACATTATGGCCTATGGGGGGAATTTCTTGAAAGTGCGCTAGCGTTTAAACGGTACATTCGATTGAGCTCAAATTGGGTATACATGTTATAAACCACCGTTGCAAGACCGGTATTGATTTTGGAGTGTATAGGACTTATAGTTCTCCTACAGGGCTACGACAAAACTTTCTTTATGTTATGGCATAATGGCATATGGGGATAAATTCTTGAAAGTGCGCAAGCGTTTAAACGGTGCATTCGATTGAGTTTCAATTTGGTATATGTTTGAATTATTCATCGATTAAAATTTATTTAAGTGCTTGGTAATGATCTTAATCGTAAGTGTTCGGAAAGTCGAGTGGAGTCACTCCAGATTTTTTAAACCTAAATTCATATTTTTAAAAATAAATAAGAAACGAGTAGAACACAAAATCTCAACTTTTTAAATGTATCCCACATGAATTAAAGTATCCCAATTTAATGAGGACATACTTGGATTAGCATGAGTATTTTTGCAATTTCAATCTAGCAATATCTTGTTCAATCGAATATAAACTTAATAAAATCTCATTTTTGGAATGGATATAAGTAAATCATTCAAATGCAAAAGATTTAAACGAATGTAAAAGCGGAGTCCCGCACTGTTTTTCGTTTCGCGGGATTTCGGGATTGAGATTTTCTGATCCCGCTGGATCCCACAATCACGCGAGATCTACATTTCATTCAGCTAAGAATGCATTTCAACAGGGAAAAGTTGGAAAAGTCAGATTTTAAGCACTATGAAGTTAACCTTTTGAGGCACAACCCTTTCCCAATGCTGATAAAAAGGCAGCCGTTGCCATCGCTCGACTTAACGACCAGCAAGATGGCGGACAACTTGAAAGCAGTGATCGCGATAACGCCTCTAGATGTGTATTTCACGCTTTAGAAATCCAGAATATGCCTTAAAAATTTCGGAATACGTATTTTTACGCATTGCTTTTCCATATAAAATTAGGTTTGTCTGAAGAAGACCGAACAAATTTTCGGTCGAAACGATCGTTACGCCTTGAAGTCCCCTTTTTATGTGTGTTTTTTTCACAAAGTTTTTATTTCTTTAATCGTAATACTATTTAGATCGAAACGTTCATCGCGTGCCACAGTTCTAGAGACCCTTTTTTGACGACAGCTGGCTGTGCGGCACAGCCAGCTAAGTCGAGCCAGTTAAGTCGAGCGATGACAACGTCTGCCCTTTTTTCAGCATTGGGCAATCGATCCAGCTGTTCTCGCATTCTTCCATTTTCGAGCAGATGTCAGTGCTGTTAAAAATAATCGTGACCATTTTTTGACGGGAAATGACGTGCTAAAAAGTAAAGGATTCTCGTGGAGCTATGTCATCCGCACCCATTTTTATAGAACTCCAATCTGTTTTAAGTGACTGGCAACAGTCAAAACGTCAGAGTTTGGTGTTCCCAGAGCGGGAACACTGCGCGTTAAAGGGTTAACTAATAATAATTTATCTTATTTGATAATTAATGCAATAAGTTACAGAAATATTAAGACTACAGAAATATTCAAGACCTTAACACAAAAGAAAAAAACAATCCAATCGAAATCATACAGGCTTTTAAAATTTGTCGGTAAGTGCCAGAAAGTCAGTTATAAATCATTACAATTACTCAGTTAGAGTTAAAACTATCAATAACGGGAATACTGGTTAAGTAAAATTTTCAGTTTTAAATGCGAAATAATATAGTTTCGAGTAAAATCAAGGAATTAAATGGTTTCACTTACGAAAAATCCCATCTTGATCATTATTCCTATTACAACTTTGGAAGCAGACTGTCGAAAACTGTATCTTTGCAGGATGGCTAATAACTGTTTGCAACTGCTCTCCGTATATATATACAAGTTCCCAAAATGTGCTTTTATTGCACCTTAAAAAAAAAAAATCTTTGAAAAGGAGGCACGCGACTTGCACAAGCCGTATTGTGTTCAGGGCCACCCAGTTTTGCATTGCAAATATTGTTTTTAGTTCTTCTTTAGCCATTTTCGTATTCTATTAATAATAGCCTCAATCAGTTATCTTATTTTCCAGAATTCACCATTCAGCTAGACAGCTGAACACTTTCCTCTCATTATACGCTGGATTTCCGGCATTTTCGAATGCAGCACGTGCATAACATCCAGTAGTCAAAAATAATTTCCCTTTTGCTACGCATTAACCCTTTAACGCGCAGTGTTCCCGCTCTGGGAACACCGAACTCTGACGTTTTGACTGTTTCCCGTCACGAAGAACAGATTGGATTTCTATAAAAATAGTTGCGGGTGACAGAGCTCCACGAGAATCCTTTAGTTTTTGGCACGCCCTTTCCCGTAAACAAAATGGTCACGATTATTTTTAACAGCACTGACATCTGCTGAAAAATGGAAGATTGCGAGAACAGCTGGATAGATTGCCCAATGCTGAAAAAAGGGCAGCCGTTGCCATCGCTCGACTTAACTACAAGCAAGATGGTGGACGATCGAAACTTTCATCGCGTGCCACAGATCTAGAGACCCTTTTTTGAAGACATCTGGCTGTGCCGCACAGCCAGATGTCTTCAAAAAAGGGTCTCTAGATCTGTGGCACGCGATGAAAGTTTCGATCGTCCACCATCTTGCTTGTAGTTAAGTCGAGCGACGGCAACGGCTGCCCTTTTTTCAGCATTGGGAAAGGGTTGCGCCTCAAAGGGTTAAACCCAAAATTGGTTGTGGAATGTACGGCTCCCTCACTTGCCCAGCACCTGGGTGGAAGTAAAAATTTTTCACAGCTGAAGAAGGTTGTGCCCATTTTAACACCCAAAGCGTTCGTATTTCAGCATTTTCTATATATGTGTGTGTGGCAAAGTTCTTTATTAATTTAAATCTCTTAACAACAGATTTTTTTTCAGTGTTCTTACAAATCTGCCATGCATTTGTTGTACGACGGGCAGTCAAAAAGTTCCCGGAATTGTGGTGTAACTCTTTAGTACCATAATTCACATACACAAGTACTTAATCGTCATCAAAGTGGGCGTCTTCAGAACACACACGCTTGCCCCACCGCTCCTGCCGTTGCTGGAAGTCCTGTTTCGGTATCTTCCGAAGCTCAGTTGCTTGGATATCTTCCACGGTGCCAAAACGGTTACCTTTGAGGCCCGTTTTCCTCTTGGGGAATAGCCAGAAATCCGACGGTGCTAAATCCGGTGAGTAGGGAGGCTGGTGGAGGAGTGGAATGTTCTTTTCTGCGAGCCATGTCTGCACAACAATCGATGTGTGGGAGGGAGGGAGTTGTGGTGACCATCCTCCTTGCCATTTGGCGGGACGTTTTCGTCGGATTGCCTGTCGCAGTCTTTATAAAACTAAAACTTGCACGTAAAAAAGAGCGTTAACCCTTTATGGCGCAATCCTTTCCCAATGCTGAAAAAAAGGACAGCCGTTGCCATCGCTCGACTTAACGACCAGCAAGAGGGCGGACGATCGAAACGTTCATCGCGTACCACAGATCTAGAGACCCCTTTTTTGACGACAGCTGGCTGTGCGGCACAGCCAGCTGCGTCAAAAAAAGGGTCTCTAGATCTGTGGCACGTGATGAACGTTTCGATCGTCCGCCCTCTTGCTGGTCGTTAAGTCGAGCGATCGCAACGGCTGCCCTTTTTTCAGCATTGGGCAATCTATCCAGCTGTTCTCGCGTTCTTCCATTTTTCAGCAGATGTCAGTGTTGTTAAAAATGATCTTTTTACGGGAAATGACGTGCTAAAAAGTAAAGGATTCTTGTGGAGCTATGTCACCCGCAACTATTTTTATAGAAATCCAATCTATTCATCGTGACTGGCAACAGTCAAAACGTCAGAGTTGGCTGTTCCCAGAGCGGGAACACTGCGCGTTAAAGGGCTAACAGTTTGTGCAGCTGGTACAAACTCATGGTGCACCATACCTTCATTGTCCGCAATTCGCACACGTCCCAAACCTGCACATGAACTTCATGTTCGCCCTTTGTTTGAACTTCGACATCGCGTTAACTGATCATTACACATTCCTACTAGCACCTTCAGCTACACTTCCATCATACTGCCTGTTATGAATAACGTTAGTTACAAAATAGCGATGGGTGTTTTAAGGGAACTATTGGACTGACCGTGTATGATTTGTAGTTACACTCTCTTAAAAAAGTATTCGAGTTAAAGCAAAATTTCTTATTTTAACTTTTCGAATAATAATTTAGTTTTTGAAAAACGCACAATTCAATAGAAATATGAAAAATAGTTATACATAAGCTAATTCATATCTTATGATAAATAATTTTTAACCCTCTCAACGAATTATGAAAAATCAGAGAAAAAAAATCTGTCTAGCATTGAATGCATCTGAAATACTATTATAAATCATGCAAAAACATTTTTTTCTAATGTCGATTCATATTAGATTTTTCTAATATTAATTTCTGCATTTTCGAAGCATTTTGTTATGCTAAAATTAATTTAAAAGGATGCACCTATTAGGTAAAGGTTGAGGAATAAGAAAAAAACTATACTTACCTTAAAAAGAAAAAAACGGTAAAAAAGCAGCGTCAATATTTTCTTAATTTTTCTCCTGAAACAATGAAGCGAAAACTGTAAAAAATGATCTAAATGGACTAGTACTGCAATCTAGGCACGATTTATGCATCTAGTGAAGAGCCTCCTATACTTTCTACATGAATGAATGATATTGATATCACTGAAAGAAAAAAATACTAAATTCAATTGTTTTTTCTCTAAATATTGCTATTTGAAGTAGGAGCCTCCTATGAGGTTCACGGTGACGAGAGGGTTAATATTCCAACGTAGAAAGTTTGACTTTGACACTAATTATTATTAAAATAAATAAAAACTTTGTGAAAAAAACACACATAAAATGTTACTTATAAGATGTTACGATCGTTTAGACCAAAAAATTCTTTTGGTCTTCATCAGACATCATCAGGGCTTGTCTGATGAAGACCGAAATAATTTTTGGGTGTAAACGATCGTAACATCTTATAAGTAACATTTTATGTATGATTTTTTCACAAAATTTTTATTTATTTTATCATTTAACACCAGTACTTTGAGTGTTTTTTTTCGTACTAATTATTATAATTATTATTATAAGGTGTACTTTTTTAATCAAAATAATTATCAAAATATTTCTGCGTTGCTTTTATTATATTAAAAAAATCATATATTTATTGAGTTTAAATTACTTAAATGCTTGTACGCTTTTTGGCGGTTTTTATTGAATTCGGAGCCCTATAAAAACGCGACAACCCTAATGATCGAAATAATTCCAAGCTTTACTTATTTTCATAACTCAAATCCAGTTCCCAATTTTCAGGGTTTATACAGGGTGTCCCAAAAATACTGAGCTAGGCTTTTATTTGTTATGTATTGTTCATAGATGCACATACAATAAGTGGCAAAGTCACTTAAAAAAAAGGTGCAGAATTGTAAAGTGTCCAATATAATTTTCCGAAAAATAAGTCTAAAAAATACGAAATTTTAATTATAATACGGCCCTTGTGCAAAACATTCCCAATTAGTAAAACATGGCCCACACATTGTAAGCGGACTAAACACTGAACATTGGTAGATGGGTGAAGTGTATAGGCCCAGGCTTCTGGCATAACACGTGGACGTTGATGTAAATGTTTGGAGTTTTTGGAGATTTTCTCCCGATGTTACGCGAACACTCGTTAAAACCCCTTAAAAAGACCTCCATACAAGGCATTCTCCCTTTGTCAGATAACTCTAGTGTGCTTTGCGTAGACAAAATAGCATATTTATAAATTCGAGGTTTCATTTTACTTTTTTTTAATTTATTTATGTGTGTATTTTAAGTTTTAAAATAGTAATAATACTAAATAGCTACTAATGATTTATTTTCTGTAACAGGCTTTAAGCAATGGTTGTGTTTGTTTAGCGTTAGAATATTTTAACGGGACGTTTAAACCGCTGTATTATTTTTCTTTCTATAAAGGATTTTAGGCTGTGTTAAGACATTAGAAAATTTATTACTTAACATAAAGACAACAATGCAACATTAAGTTAAACTAGATTTTAAACTTTAAAAGTATTTTTGTATTAAGTTTAATATTATAAATGCTTCATACAGATAAAAATCTGAATATCTTTCACAGGGACGGCCGGACAAGGTAAGCAAGGTAAGCATCGCATCAGGGCGCCATTTAGAACTCAAACTAAGAAAAACTTAATTTAAAGCATAAAAAGGGGCGCTTTTTTACCACGTACGCTGTACAGCGCTACGCGCAGGTAGGCGCCACGTACCCTAAGGCCGCGCCTGATCTTTCAGAAACCTAAATAAGGTTTGAATATGTGAATTGTGTCTAAGCAATATTACTTGTTTTCTTAAAAACTGCATTTTCTAACAAATACCATATAAAAAACATGTAGAAATAAACTCGGCTGTTCGAGCCTCGTCAAGGGGAGACCCCCCCCTTGAACCCCCCCTAATTTTTTAGTTTCATTATTGCCACATTTATTAATTGACTAGGCCATTTTATCTCTCATCTTTCTTGTATTTCGCCTGGTAACCCTATGTTGAAATATTTATGATTGTAACTTATTTATAGAAAAATACATGCGATGCCTATTCTACAGCTTACGAAATATTGTAACAACAGATTAAAGCTGTTGTGAGCTAATACTATTTAAATATATGTAAAAAATACATGTGATGCACGAAACATTGTAACAATAGATGAAAGCTGTTGGAAACTAATAGTACAGTAGAACCTCGATTATCTGAAGTATATTGGGACAAGATCAAGGTATTGGGACCGAACCTATTTCGGATAATCGAAATTTTCGGATAATCGAGAATTCATGGGATTCGAAAAATACATGGGATGCCTATTCTACAGCTTACGAAATAGTGTAACAATAGATTAAAGCTATTGTGAGCTAATAGTATTTAAATATATGTAAAAAATACATGTGATGCACGAAACATTGTAACAATAGATGAAAGCTGTTGGAAACTAATAGTACAGTAGAACCTCGATTATCCGAAGTAATTGGGCCCGAACCTACTACGGATAATCGAAATTTTCGGATAATCGAGAATTCATCAATAATCATCTAGTTTAATATGTAGTATCGTCATTGAACCGTTATTATGACTATTTTAACTGTTAAATAAATTAAAATTATAAATGAAAATAAATATATATATTTCTGAAACAAAAACTTACAATGGTTTAAATGGAAGTTTCATCTGGTGTATCTGGCCATCCTTTGCCGTGCAGCTCTATCCCGAAGTTTTCTTAAAAGCATGATTTCAGAGGAATCACACTGCTTCTGTTGTTCCAAGGAAAGAAGGCCTTTTGAGAGAGAAACACTCAAAAACATCATTGTTACTGATCTTATTTACTCCAGAATCACCTTCATCATAATATTCTTCTTCAGAGATTTTCGGACTTCTGCTATTAATTCCTCCTCATTGAGCAACTGGAAGCCTGCATCTTCCACGTCACAATTCAACCAATCTGTGATTTCTCTATCCCCACAATTTTCAAAACCTTTCATTGTGCTAAAAAGGCTTGAAAACTCAGTAACACTGTCTTTCACAATGTCTGAAGCATTTTCATCTGAGCCTGCTGAAAAATTCGGCAAAAGTTTTCGCCAACTTCGTGTTAGTGTTGATTACGGCATAGATTTCCACGAGTCACCGATCATATAAATGCAGTCTCGGATATTGACAGTTTTCCAAAACTCAATTATTGAAACTGAACCAGATCAGAATCTCCTTCAAAAAGTAATTTTCTGATGAAAAAAAAAAAAAATGTGAAGAAGAAACCGACTTCGGTTAACGGAGAGTTTCAGTTAATCGAGGTTCGGATAATCGAGGTTCTACTGTATTTAAATATATGTAAAATTATGTCGCTTTTTTCGGACAATTTTCAATAAAGGGGATGAGAGATAAAATGACATATTCATTGATATTAAAGATATGTATAAAAATGATATACGATGATAAAGATATGTATAAAAATGATATTTATAAATATGATATCCAAAATCATAAATTTCATCAAAAATACGCAATAAAAATTATCTCTTATGGAAAGAAATTAGTACAGCATTTTCATTTCAAAATTTCAGCATTAGAAAACATGCACACTTACAATCTTCATATTGCATCTTCAAGTATTTCAGATTAAATGCTATCGCTTTCGAAAGTGTCTCAATCTACTGTACGAAAACAAACCAAAGAGAGAGAGAGATTAAAAAACAAACACGCCACATGGGCGAGTACCGCTTAAGTGCAGCTATCTATCGGTAACCCTAATCCTGGTAAAAATATCAGGTTTTTCAACTATTGTCACCACTCTCCTAAGTACAGTAAAGTCTGAAATCGGCATCCCCAGAAGTATCGTTTAACAACTTCGAGGACGTTGGAGTCATTGGACGTTGGTTGGGACAAATTTTACGTGCACCAGCTCCCATGAGCGCACACGGTCCCACAGTAGTCGAGCCAAGAGGAAGTTGACCCTCCCAAGCACTGGTCAAGCCGCTTCACTTGCCGTGTTCTAATGGGAACGGAGTTTAGCGGCCAGACCACTGCGGGACATAACCTATTCTAATCATTAGTAATGTAATGCAGTCGACTCCGGTTATAGTGAACCTCTGGGGACCGGCAGATTTCGTTCACTATATCCGAAGTTGACTATAAGCGAAGTGTCCCCATATGAGCAACGAATGCATTATATACATAAGTAAAAAATTTATACCCGCACTGAATATGTGTGTAAATCAAACATAATTAATCGTATTTTTGTCTTTTTACTCCTAAGTGTTACAATAATTCGGGAGATTCCATTCAATTAGCCAGAAAGTGCTATAGCCAATCAAGCAATAGCGATCAGTGGTAATCCTTAACCTGAGCTTCTTTCTGCTAAGAATGAGAATGAAAAAAGTTGCATGTTTCTCTTTCATTGTAGAAGTGTGGGTGTCACGGGCTTTCATGCAGCGTGTAAAAGATGAGCTTATCTTTTAAGCACTCTGTTATAGGAGTAAAGGAGTACGGCGAGGAATACACCGTAAGATTTGGCTATTTTGCAAGGGAATTGATAAGGTAAAGCAGTAAGTAAGCATCGCTGCAATGAATAAATTCCTGGTTTCACAGCGGTCAAGAGTCTAGTGTGCTATTGTTCCCCCTCTCCCCCTCGCCATGTTAGCCCACAGACCTCAGCCTAGTCACTGACAATTCGCCTGTATTTCGGAACAGATGCTTGATAATCTCTTTGTGTATTTATCGAATATGCAATACAGACAACCTTTGAGAATGTAGACACCGCAAAACAGCATCTCCGCCATTTCCAGAATTTTCGAAGTTCAGTTTTTAGGTTCACCATAACCGAGGTCATGTTCACTAAAACCGAAAATGCTATGCACATTTCTAATGTAAGTGAATCGGGACTAACGATTTGCGTTCACTATAGCCGAGAGTTCACTATATCCGGTCCACTATAGCCGGAGTCGACTGTACTATGTAACTACATTTTTCATTTAAAAATGCATTGAAATTGCAAAAACTGCTTTATTTACATTTAAATTGTTTATTCAATTTTCTGATTTCGAGTTTCCGATAGTTTGACGCAAGCCAACGCCCCCTAGAGAGGAAAGTCGCGGCGCTTACTTGTGACGTCACACCGAGTAGGAAAAGCAAAGCGTTTCCATTGGGTTTCTCCTCTCTCTCGCGAACGAAAAAATGAATGAATTTACTAACGTAACATAACAAAGTGAGAATCCAGAAGAGATAACCGCAAAAAGGTCCCTGCGCGCACCGAAAATGTGCAAACGGAATGATATCAGCAGCGCCGTACTTCTCCTCAACTCTCTCCGCTTCTGTTAGAGAGCGGTCCAGAAGGGGATTTGTCCGTTCCCACGTGCGATCGATGAAAGACTGCGCTGTAGTAATCTACACTAAATTGCGTTAGTTATAATAAGTGTACTTAATAATAGTGGGGGGCAGAGAGTAAGATTCACGTTTTAAATTCACAAAAATTTGAGAGTGTACTTAATATTTTGCTTTTAAATTTAATTTTTCAATGTGTTTACTCTTTAGTTTTTCCTTTGGGGGTTCACGTGCTCATGTGCTCAAATTCAGGAGCCGTCACTGGACAGTGGATATGTCAGCCCCTTCTTTCGAGTCGTAACAGGATCGGCCTTGATTTGTAAATAGTTTGTAAACCAGGTGACATTCAACGGTTGGGCAGGGCGAATTGGTAAGTGTCCGCTGTTTTCATCATTTAGCTCACCCATTACTAAGCGGAGGGGCTCGAGGAAAACAGGCAAAGGAGGAAGTGATAATTCATATGTTTAAAAAAAAAAATCATCTTATTTATTCTTATTTTTCAAAACTTCAAACTTTCATTCTTACTTTTCATTCTTAACAAAACACATATCTATTTCACTTATTAACCGGTAACATTCTTTTGTAGAAAGGCGACTCAACTGTCCAGTGTTGAAGATTAAAAACTATGTATTCTGAGGAATGTAGGGTGAGCGGCATCGTGAGCTATCCTTTGTTGGGGGGGGTGGGGGTGCGGAGGAGCACAATGCTGAAAGGTTGGGAATCAGGTTTAGCTCATCGGCTCCCAACCGGTGGTTTGCAAGTTGTATGAAAGGAGGCTCGCGAATATAACATGCTAGAATACACCGGCTACAGAAGGGGTTCACCAAATTCTTTCGAATTTTAGAAGGGGTTCGCAGGTAGAAAAAGCTTGGGAACCAGGTTTAGCTCATCGGTTCCCAGCCGATGGTTTGCAACTTGTACAAGAAGGTTTGCGAATAAAATTTACTGGAAAACAACGACTATAGAAGGGATTTTTGCCAAATTCTTTCGGATTTTAGAAGGGATTCGCAGGTAGAAAAAGCTTGGGAACCAGGTTTAGCTCATCGGTTCCCAGCCGATGGTTTGCAAGTTGTACAAGAAGGTTTGCGAATAAAATTTACTGGAAAACAACGACTATAGAAGGGATTTCACCAAATTCTTTCGAATTTTAGAAGGGGTTCGCAGGTAGAAAAAGCTTGGGAACCAGGTTTAGCTCATCGGCTACCAGCCGATGGTTTGCAAGTTGTATAAGGAGGTTTGCGAATAAAACATACTCGAAAACAACGACTATAAAAGGGATTTTGCCAAATTCTTTCGGATTTTAGAAGAGGTTCGCAGGTAGAAAAAGCTTGGGAACCAGGTTTAGCTCATCGGTTCCCAACAGGTGGTTTGAAACTTGTATAAGGAGGTTTGCGAATATAACATACCAGAATACAACGACTGCAAAAGGGGTTCACCAAATTCTTTCGGATTTTAGAAGGGATTCGCAGGAGTTGTCTAACACACAGTATGTGTGATGAAGTTATCAGTAATTTGACTAATACACAAACTGAAGAGAAAAGAAATGCAGCACTTTATCGTTCATTTTATTCCATAGACCAGATGCAAGGAACAGGTAGCGCTTTGGTAACCCTAACTTGAAGCAATTGACCAAGCAACAGACTTATGGCAAGATCAAACGATGAAAATTCTTGCACATCTTACCATCACCTCCGATAAACAAGGCCCATGCACTGAAAACAGGAAGATAGGAAGGAACTTTGGTGGAAACATTATTTAAACATCGTTTTTATGTTAAATAGTTGGTTTTAACTATTAACCAAGAGTGTTGCTTTATTCACATGATCACATCTAGTTTTTGACATCATGTGTTTTATTTTGAATTTTTGATTTGGTAGAACATTACTTACAATCGTATTTCTATCTAAACAATTTAATATTAATTTTTAGTGAATTTGAAAGGGCGAAGCTTCCCATGGAAATAACAAATGTGTCTGATAGAGCAAGGATTCTGCAAATTTTATGATGCATGCAATAAAAATTATTTTGCATGTACTTAAATATAATACGATTGTTTCCTTGCAAAACATTTTTTCTTTGGTGCATATATGATTTTCCTACACCTTAATGTCACAATGCACCACTGTGAGTACCATATATGTATGATAAATTTAAACATAAACTACCAATAAAGAGTGTATTGATGTATGAAATAACTTTGAAAGAAGACTAATTGATATCAGGGTGTAGTAAGATTTAATTTTGAAATATTCGAAAGAATAAATTTATTTGTTCCGGAGTAATTTTAAATAGATTATGTGACAATATCACTTAAAGCTTCTGTTTGTAATAATAATAATAGATACATTTTTTCTGGCTTGAAAAAAATCTTGAAATGAGTGATGAATTTTTTTTTATGTCCAAAAGGGTACTTTTTTCTACCCAAATATAGTAGGAATTTGAATTTTGACTATTTAAGCTGCAGTTAAAAAAATCTGTTTAATGTTAAAATATCTTTTCCTCTTGCAAAAATATCTGAGAAATTTTGTCAACCAAATATTGATTTTTATGGACTAAGTATATTCTATAAAATAGTAATACTTTTAGTAATTTAAACCACAAACTTAATATACTTTAGAGCATTTTTCTAATCCATAATTCACTTTAATGTAAATCTGATTTTTTCCCTCCTTTTACACAAGGAATAAACTAATAAACTAATCTTAGTTACCATTAAGTTAAATAAGGAAGTTACCATTAAGTTAAATAAATCCACTTGAAAAGACGTTGAATTTGATGTAATAAATTCATAAAATGGATAATTTTGTCAAATTAAAGTGGTAACTTCTTATGAGGAATTTTTTTACTTTTATGAAGGCAGTTTCATGTGAATGGATATTTTATTTACTGTTCAAAAAGATGCTTGAGCGCAATTTCCATCAAAACTCATTCAAATGAACGCAGAGCACTGGACTTCGGAGTCGGCCATTTTGAATTGATGTGGAAGCCTTTATTATCGGAGGTGACGATCCAACTCCCCTTAGTTCTCTATGGAGCATTTGTGGCAAGAGCTAATTTCAGTTTTCATAGTTCTATTTTTAAGAAAAAATGGTACATACAGGGTGTTCATCAAATAACAACCTGATTTCACAATTAAAGATCTCAAAAACAAAGGTCAATATAAGAATGCAGCAAACGGTATCTTTATTAAAAATCTGCAAAATTTTATACAGAAGTTTCGAAATAGTAGTTACAGTAGCCTCTAGCAGACAGTGGGATACACAGATTCCCTTGTAGTTAGAAAAAATCATGTGGTTTTGGTACACAAATACAAATAAACTAATTAAGTCATGCACTTCAAAATTTTTAGAATGTCTCTTTACAAGCTGTACTATGAATCGTAATAATCAATAAATCTGTATCAGGTGCGAAGCTTTCACTAAAAATTCTTAAAGATCGAAAATTTTACAGGATGTGTGACTTCTCGAACACTTTTGCTATACAGTTCCATGTTGAAGAATTTCTTTGCGAAAGTTCTATAAAAGGCACCGTTGTTACATTTCATTCACCGTCATTCGATGGGTAGTATACCCCAGAAAGAATAATCCGGAATTTTTTCGAGCCTTTGGCGTAATTACCCAGCAAACACACAAGTTCTCTGAACGTCTATTAACGTTCAGAAAACGTCTTCTGAACGTTAATAGACGTCCAGAGAACCTGTTTGTGTTTGCTGGGTAGTTTATTTTAATTTGTGTACCTAGACCGTGAGGAAGATTTTGTTCCTTCGAACTACACCCTGAAGGGGAGAGGGCATTATGGACGAAATTTTAATGTTAAGAGGAGTTTTCTTTAAGTTGAAAATTAAAAATTTATGGACTTTATGTTTAAAAAAACTTTCAACAAGGGGGGGAGGAGGGTTAGAACCTCCAAACACCCCACTGCTAGCAGATAGAGCTGCACGTCAGAATCGATCGTCTATCATCATGTATAAATATAAACTGATTCTCTGCAAGCAATCACAACGTAATCGTCTCAAAATCTTCACCGTTCGATATAGAGAGGTGTCACAAACGAATAATGAAATTTGTCATCATAGCCAGCGTAAAGTCTCGACGGAAACGAATTCACATGTTACACAAATCGACGACTGAAGCTCATCCAGCATGTTGAGCTGGATGGGTCTGGTAGACAGTATATTTTGATATGCCCTACAGAAGGTAGTCAAAAGAGGTCAGATCGGGAGAATATGGAGCGCAGCAAATACAGCCCTATCGGGTACGTGGCGGGCCGACACCATCTCTAACGGTTCAGCGTCGGCATTGGCAAGGTGGTAATTGGAGCGATGCTGGTCCTGTACCGGCAAACCATTTGTCAGCGGTTTTTGTAACTACTGCTTAAAAGCTTCTGAATAAAATTTTTACATCTCACAAAATGAACGTACTGTTTGCTGCACCTTTCTATTGATCTTTGTTTTTGAGATTTTAAACTTTGAAATCAGGGTGTTACTTGCTGGACACTCGCTGTAGCTGCTCACTGCATGTGCATATGGATGCAATTTATGATTTGTGAAAGGTTCTGGAATAACATTTCACAGGAGATGTAGTTCGGTTCAGTAGTTCCAGGGATTAGCCTCTACATATAAACAAGGTTTGCTTGGCCTCTACATATAAACAAGGTTTGCTTGTTTATTATACACTGCTCAAAACAATTAAAGGATATTGTGGTTTTAGGTGGATCTTGTGGCGGGGAAACTTTTTAGCTGATTGATACATGGTCGACAGACGTAGTAGGTTATATGAGAATAAATTACACATGTTTGGCAGAAAAAAATGCATTTTATTGCGCATTTGTGTAGAAAAGGAAAAAAACACAATTTGTGCATATGAGAAAAAAAAATAAGAAAAGGTGTTTTCTTCAAAGGAAATCATTTTCAGTAGGTGGTATGGTTTCCACGGACGGCCAGCAACGTTGAACACCTTTGAGGCATGGAGTCAATGAGGCTATTAATCGCGAGTTGGGGTATTCTGTCCCACTCTTCCAGAAGAGCTCTTTCCAGTTCTTGGAGAGTTTGTGGGGGTGGTTGGCGGCCAGCAACTCGTCTTCCTAGAGCGTCCCAAACGTGCTCTATTGGATTCATGTCTGGAGAACACGCTGGCCGTTCCATTCGTACGATTCCTTCCTCGAAAAGGAAATCCTCCACCTGGTTAGCACGAGGTGGCCTGCAGTTATCGTCCATTAAAATGAAGTCATCTCCGATTGCTGCAGCGTAAGGCACTACAATAGGTCTGAGGATCTCATCCCTATATCGGCGACCAGTCAGAGGTCCATCCCGAATGATGTAGAGGTCTGTGCGCCCGTCAATGGAGATGCCACCATACACCAACACTCCCCCACCGCCAAAGCTGACACTTTCGTGCACGAACGCAGGATTATTCCTACTGCCACGGTCCCTCCAGATGAAAATACGCCTATTATCAGGATGAACTGAAAAACGGGACTCGTCAGAAAAAAGAACATTGCTCCATTCATTTCTCCTCCAGTTCACATGCTCTGTTGCACACTCCCTGCGGTCGCGACGATGCCTTGATGTTAGTCTAACACATACCATCGGTCGGCGAGCATACAGACCTACACCATGGAGCCGGTTTCGGACAGTCTGAGTTGAAACCGTGGTGCCAGTAGCCGAGCGAAGGTGTTGTTGGAGAAGAGTAGCGTTCATATTCCGGTGTCTCCGAGCCGTTAACACTAAATAACGGTCTTTATTGGGCGTTGTTGCCCGTCTACGACCTTGCCGTGGTCTTCGGCCTGCACTTCCAGTCTCCAAAAACCGGTTCCAGATCCTGGAAATCACACTTTGTGACACTCCAATGGCTTGCGCTACTTCGGCTTGAGTTTGGCCCCCCTTCTAACCTACCGACAACTCTCCAAGCTTCTGAATCGGTTAAATGACTTCGCTGAGACATCGTACTCATCGAAACAAATCAGTCACTGAATGCCGATCATCCCTGTCTTCGCTGTCTTTTATTCAGTTGAAAGTCCAATTTCATTCGCTGCCGCTGAAGCGACGTTTTTGACGTCGAACTCAAAATTAGCATACTCCACAGTTTGAAAATTAGAAAAATTTGCATTTGTGATACTCTTCTTCCATTTTCGGCAAAAAAAAAAAAAAAAAAAAAAAAAAAAAAAAATTGCTTATATCTTTATTTTATATAAAACTTACAATATCCTTTAATTGTTTTGAGCAGTGTATTAGTATAGCTGTCCATCAGGGATACTGTAACTTTCAATTAGAGAATGAATTTTTGGAATCGGTTTAGTAGTTCCAGATATTAACCCCTACTTATAAACAGATTTTTAAGGTCATATATAAATGAATAATTCCTGCAAAATTCAAAATTAATCGATTAAAAACAACACGTGCCCCAAGCGGTTCAAAAATACAGGATGCCCCATAAATTCATACACATTTCAAACATTCATGAAAAGGGACTAATTATTATTTTCAAGGGCGGATTTCACCAGTGATTTTATTTCTATGAGTTTTGTTTTGGGCATCATAAAAAATTCTATTTCTTAAAATTCACCGAAGGGGGCGCTGTAGGCTTAAATATTGTAAAAAGGCGCAGATATGCGCATATGAAATTTATTAATTTATTTTTTGAAAAGTTATTGAAATCTGAATAGATATAAATAAATTTTATTAGAGTAAATATGATTTTTTTAAATACAGTCTAAAACGCCCCCATTTATGAATGAGCTAATTTTTTTTTTATGATGGGGAAAAAAAAACTCCCAGTAGAAATAAAATCATTAGTAGAAACCGTACTTGGAAATAATAAGTTTCCTCTTCAGGAACCGGTGTTGAAATTGCTTCAGCTGTATAAGACCTCTTAAATGATTTGCCATTATTAGTACTGTTCAAGTTGCAGTACAACGGGCACCAATAAAGGTCGTTTGAATGGTACTTCATATTTGCTAGAACCAAAGCTGAGTCGTGATGTTTATACTTCGCTTGTCGTCATCATATTTTTTGATATCGTTCTACAAAGAGTTCTTAGGGAGGTAGGAATTTCACAAATAGTCTAAGAGCCAGCGACAGCCAGACCTACGTCATAGTATAAAAGCTGAAACTTTCTCTGCGCATACCCCCCAACACAGGTAGGAACAATCGGCCACTATAAAGTTTGGATGATCGTGGCTTTGGCAGGTAACAGGTGGCAAAGTTGTATATAATGGAAGAAAATTTTCGTCATTTCATAAAGCTTAATTTTTTTATAGGTTCTTCTTCGCAGTACTGGAAATCACTTTATCCCTTGCCAGACACTTTTCCATCGTGGCAAACCCCCGCCAGACAATCTCAAAGTCATGGAAAACGTAATTCTATTACGAGCGCGCAGCAGCATCGTAAGAAAGTTCAGAAGTAGCAGTATAAAATGTGCTTGGCACTTTGTGACAGCTCGCGGAAGTTTACGAACACAACAGTTTTCCATGACTCCCGTTGACTTTGAGATTGTCTGGCGGGGGTTTGCCACGATGGAAAAGTGTCTGGCAAGGAATAAAGTGATTTCTAGTACTGCGAAGAAGAACATATAAAAAATTTAAGCTTTATGAAATGACGAAAATTTTCTGCAATTTTGTACACCTTTGCCACCTGTTACCTGCCAAAGCCACGATCATCCAAACTTTATAGTGGCCGATTGTTCCTACCTGTGTTGGGGGGTATACACTGAGAAAGTTTCAGCTTTTATACTATGACGAAGGTCTGGCGGCCGCTGGCTCTTGCTCTAAAAGTATTGGACCGGAAGTACCCTTAATTAAAAGATTCAAAAATTTGTTTAGGGATCAATTTAAATTAACTCAAGGAGAAGAAAACGCTGTAAAACGTTTTTATTGTCTCTTAATCAAGTGTTATACAAAAACATGGTTTTCGACTACAAACGCAATCGAGGCTCCAACGACTGATATTCATTTCTTAAAAAGAAATTGGTAGCTTAAAAAAAAGGATGACAAATCAGTTGCAGATATAGCAATTTGCAGATTTAGCTAGATTAGTTGCAGAAATAGCAAACTTTATTAACCATTCATGGTACACTGGTGTAAGAAATTAAAAGAATTCGCAGACTTGGTCGATTATCTCTAGAAATACTGGACCGATTTTAATGAAATTTGATATGTACATACATTGATACAATACAAAACAAATAATCATTCAATAATTGAAATACACACGTATGATCGTGCGTAACACACGTTGGAGTCGGATGGTATGAAACAGCAGTTGCAGAATAAACAAAAAAATGGGTTAATAGGGGGTATGGTGCCCTCCCCTACAGATATACAAGTCTCGCAGCGTGAGTTTATACTTGAAATAAGGCATATCACTCCGAAGCTATCTTCGACAGCTTCGGAATGATCTGAGGCTTCGCTTTGCAAAACATGGACACGACAACAACAACAACAACCGAAGAAATTTCCTACGTCCCCGCCTGAGAGATAAACAGAAGCTGGTTAGAAGGAATGGTCACACAGACTTGATTTCAGACACTGCTGATTATCTCTTAATACGCCTTAAGACGAACAGGAACTTTTTGGACAGTTTTTATTTAACGTTTTTTGATGACAAGGGAGGAGGTATCACACAGAACTAATTTTCATATGCTTCCGTTCATCTCTCAGAAAGCCTGAGATAAACGGAAGCATTTTCAATAGTTTCTATTTCTCGTTTATGGCTACAAGGAGGTGTCACACAGACTTAGTCCTAAGACACTTCTGTTTAACTCTCAGAATGACTTAAATATGAATAGAAGAATATTCGATAGTTTTTATTTCTCGTTTCTGATTCCAAGGAGGAAAGTTTCAGACGCTTCTGTGTATGTCTCAGTACGCTTGAGATATATAAGCAAACTGAATTGTATCCATATTTTCAATAGTAATAAAGAAGGTATTTCCAGTAGATTTTAATTCCTGGCTACATAAAGAGTGCGACACAGAACTTAATTTCGTCGGCAGCGCTAACCGAATCCTGGGAAGTTTTGGACCATTCCCTGAGCTTGCTGCATGGCACCTTGCGGCACTTCTTGGAAAAAGGCCATGCCGTGAGCTTGCTCCATGGCCCCTTCAGACACTCCCTGGAAGAAGACCATCCCACGAGCTTGCTGCACGGCTCCTTGGGGGGCATCTTGATAAACGACCATCCCTTGTTGAAACGCCTGCCCCACCTGCCCAGCCATCTTGGAGAAAACATCCGCTACGCCGCCGCCTACGATAAAATGCGTAAAATTAATGTTAACTCTCCCATCATTTCTATCTTAACAAATAATATTGTTTTTTGTTATAGTACATTTTTGCGTAAAATTGTCCAGTTTTTTTCTGGAAAACAGGAGAAAAGCAGACCTCGCCAGCCCCATCACAAGAAATGTGTTAAGGCCTTATTACACGAAGAAAATTACGGGCGATTTTGTTGCTGCAACCAGCTGCTATAACTCCTTCCGGCAAGTCGATGAAGAAGCAGGGTTACCATAATAAACAAACTCAGCTGTGCTCACTAACGCCTGAGATCTGCCGAATTGGCAATTGCTAGAGCATGCAATTATAGGTAGCATATCGCCTCTCAGCAATCTTTTTAAATATTTAGGATCTCGACGGTTCTATAAATGTGGAATTTCAGGTTTGCTCTCAATCAGATCTATTTCCATATCGCTATTCCATTTGAGAGACAAGTTTTCTTTGCTTATCGCTACAATCGGTATTGCCGAGTTGTCCGCTATCTTTGGACGCAGAAATAGGAAGCACTGCGATTGGCTGGCATTCCAGCAACCGGCAATATTTTCGCCTCTGAACGAAAAAGTTGGAGTTGACCGTTCCCTATGTAACTGAGGGAAATTTCCAGGAAAGAGGTTCCCGCAACTGCTTGCAGCAACAAAATCTCTCGAAATTTTCTTCGTGTAATAAGGCTTTTAAACTTCACCTGCAACCATTTCAGGGCTGCGCAATCATGATGGCAATGTTTTCAACAACTCGGCAGAGAACATTCTTTTGTAAACTTCCTAAATCTACGACTTTTTTTGACGTGAATACGTCTTTAAATTTATTTCCATAGTGGGAGGCGATTCAGAAAACGGATGATAACAAAATCGGAAGCTACAGTTTGATGCTGCAGCTCCATATCCATCATCTACATCCAAAATTGAATGACACCACTTGATAGCAAAGGGATCCAAGAGTTCGTTATGTTGAGAGAGGACAGTGACGCATCGCTTGCGGCGTAGGGGGAAACGCCGCCATCTGAGGTCGTTTCGCTGCACCACATAATGCCCGTTTAGTATAAATTCTGACTGGGATATGCTAGAACCTTCGTTTGCGTTTCAATCGTCAGCTGTCGTCAAGATCTATCGATTGCGTATATAAAACAGCGTGAAATAGTTACAGCAAACGCACGTACTGTTAAAGTAAAAAATTAAAATAAATAATGCAATGTTGACCTATACTCGTCGGAAAGCCATAACAAAAGAAAGATGCGTTTACGTTTGGAAGGGGCTTCTCAAGAGAAATCCAGTGATACCCGTAAAACACCATAAGACAGAGTGAAACGGTGCCGGGAATGTAAAAGAATGAAGGCATCCGACCGGATAAACGACTGCGCCAGTACATCTACCCGAGCCTATGCAAGTGGATGATGTAATCTTTTCTATATCAATGCCGGACTTTATAGACATGAATGTATCCTGTAAGCCATTTGTTTAGCACTTTTCGTGTTACGGACCTATTATTAATAAAACTATAACACAGTAATTGTTTGTTTAATTGGTTTCTTCACTGAACCCGATGAAACTCAAACATGACTCGTTACGTACACGTATTCATGTGAAACACACGGCTGCGTTCACGACACAGCCACACCCCGTTTATTTGTTTTTCTTTTATTCGTTTGTTTATACGAGAAACATTTCTCTAGTACTTCAAACAATGACTGTCCATTAGACTGTAACGAGCAGTGAAAACATTTTGTACCGTCCTCTAAGAGAAACATTAAAATTTTTTGCTGCACTCCATAAAAATCTAAGGCCTCTTCCTTAACCCTTCAGCACGTTCAAACATCAGAACCAGCGTGAAAACGTCACAAGCGTCAATATGTAAACTTTAACAAAAGATTAAAAAAAAAAAAATTGCAGTTTGAGCAAACAATATTTGATTTTTTTTAATGACCCAGAAGTTGTTGTTAAAAAAGCTACCGATAGATGACGCTGACATGCATCATTTAAAACAACTTTCCATTTAAAAAAAGAAAAACATGCATTCAATCTGTTTCCGTTGTTTAGAATAGTCCACCTATTCCTCAATATGTATTATTGATATACGAAATAGGAAAAATCTGAACATAATCTTCAGAATTATATAAGTAGTGCAATTTGAGTATTAATAGTCAGAATTTGTCATATTAATAATATATAATATTATTATAAGTGATGATACGTGTGTTTACTATAATCCGATATGTAGCTCTAGTATAATAAAACCATCGCTGTCTGATATCAAATTTCGTGAGACAATTTGTGGTCTTAGGCTAGGACCAGAGCTAGTACAAATGATATCCACCATTTTTACGGAAATCCTGATGCAAGATCCGAAATTTTTCTTTGGACATTTCCCCTGAAATCTCATGATTCGCTATAGATTTGCTTGCTCCCTGTTGCATTTCACAATCTTTTATTATTATTATTATTATTATTATTATTTAATTCTTTTTACTGAATAAAGGTTGTATTATATCTTTAATGGTCTTCAACCAGGAGGAGGTTATGATCCCAAACTTACTTGGTCACGTTCTAATGGTATTGTTATTAAGAAAATTGGGGTGTGGGGGGGGGATAAACACGTTTTCAAACCCTCTACCTTAACCCTTTAAATGCCGCACAATGATCCAGGAATAAAAAATATAATTAATTCATCAAAATTACATTAGAATACACCCATAATGACTATAAAAAAAAAAAAATTGCCATTGAAACATTTCCTTCACTGATTTCTTGGATATTCCATTTTTGGAACATTGGCATGGAACGCTATCTTTCCTTTTCTGTATTTGCTTTATGTAAACAACAAAATGCTGTATGATAACTCTAAAATTTTATGCAGTAATAAAGTTTTACTTGATAATTAGGTGAGAAGTGACTAAAATTTAAGCAAAATAAAAAAATTGCAATTTTCAAATTAGCATGATATTTTATAAGAAATGCAATGCATAAATGTATAAAAGAACGATAAAAGCAATTTTACGCTTGCATACTCTTGACTGATGATACAGATAATAAATACAGTTTTAAAAATGTCAGCTACCTGATAAAGAAATAATAAAATATTTTATTCTTTAGAGGGTGCTTAGAATTTCAACCAGCAGTACAAAATTTTTAAAATCCACTAAAACAGTAATTTCTTTTTATTATTTTTTAGCATTTTTTTCGCAATGTCTATGATATTGTGGGAAGTGTACATGGAAAATTTTCTTGCATTCAAAACACATGTTTATAGTATTTTTTTTTGGGGGGGCATACTAAAAAATGCCCTTATCATGTAAGAACGTCATGTGCATCCGATTTTTTTGCAGATTTCCATTGATGAGCACAGGGTAATGTTCATATTAGGCTTCGTATGAAACAAATTTAAATTAATTTCTCTTCTAAAATTCTACTGCCCACACGTCTCCAGGTGTAGTCAGCTCAAAACTATTATAATTTATTTCTTCATCAGTAATGCACCCGTTTTCATCAAGCGGCAATTGACAAATTTCTATGATTGACTTATTTCAATCATCCGACATGGAACTTTTTAAAAAATCAACATTGTCTATAGTTAGAAATTTCTTCGACTGCACCATCTACATTGTTTCTATGAACATCTATACAAGTTCTTACTGAAATGGCCTCGAAAATTGTAGAGCATAGAAAGAAAATCAAGCACGTGACTTGATGTCACTGCCTCCCATAAGTTCCCTCTACATAAAAAGGACTTAAAATAAACAAACAAACCCTTGTGAAGCACACATTCATTACTAACAGAAGAAACAAGTAGCTCAAATCGGAGGAATGCAGCACTATCCACCTCCTTCTGGCAAAGAGGTAAAAGCTTTGACTACTTCCCCCTTACCCCCCCCCTTCCCCTCTAGTCCTTCACCTTTCAAAAATAAATAAAATATCAGTTATGCCTTTGACAGGACTTATGTTCAGCAGATATAAGCACTGAATGTATCAAAATCTAATAAAGGAACACAAGCAACACATACATGAGACATCCCTGATTTCCTCCTATATCGTTACATGCCAATGTTCCTTTTTTGGAACATTGCACTTTTATGCAAAATTGAGAAAGGATACCTTGATATATTTTGAATTTTTTAAAAATTATTTCTTTGAATTCATCCATTGGAAATACAACAGGGGAATTTTCGGGTGAATTTGAATTTTTTTGAATTTTATAGAATTGTTTTTCTTGTGTACTGTAAAAATTGTAAAAAAAGGCGATTTTTAGACATTTTTCTGGGCTGAAATTTTTACATTCGGAAAATACTTAATATATCAAAAAATCAATCACACTTTCAATAATAAGCAGTATTTTATTTCAAACTGATAGATATGACAGTTTATTTAAAAAAAAATATTAAACATGATGTTCTGAAAAAGGAGCATTGGCATGTAAAAGATTAAGGATTGCCAGAGAGAAGCGGGGATAGTTGTATGTCATAGGTTAGCCAACGTTGGTCATTTTCAAAATATGACCAATCAAAAAAGCGCCAAAATATCAGTCCTCAAAGCTAAACCCATCCTCACAATATCTTCTATTTTCACCGATTTAATGAGGGTTTTATTACAAGACGCGGATGACCTGTATAAATTATATACTCGTTAACAACAACCTATTGTACACCCCAGCTTATAAAAATAATCCATTTATTCAATTGATGCTGTTAGCTTGAATGTTTAGAACAACAAAATTTAATCAGTTTTAAGACACATTTCAAATATTACGTAAAAACAAGTCTAGTTGATAAATTACAGAGTCACTATAATAATCGTTACACTAATTCGTTACATTTACAGCTCGCTGATAATTCACGGAGTCATTATAATATTCGTTACACCGGGAAATTTCTAAATCGTACCGTTATTCAAAGAGAATATGAATTAGTGTCTCTTTCTTTCAACCGACTTTTAAATATTTGTCGTCATTATTCGTTAAATCATATTTGTTAACATTATTTATTTTACTGGTACATATTTACTATTAAATTTATTAATTCTGTATGAGATTTACACATACGTGTTTAGGATTTTGGAAGTTTTCTGTTGTTATTATTAACTAAAATTATACTATTGTAACACACGTCCAATATCGTTGTCTTAAACACTTTGTGAAATTTGTGTGCTATTCAGCTTGTTCGAAAACTGCATTGAACGGCATTACTTACTTGTGATCACTTTGACTAGAGTCATCTGTATAGAAGAATAACTCGAAGATAGACTGCCCAACGCTGAAAAAGAGCAGTCCTTGTCATCATTGATTAATTTACAGCAACCTAGCGGTCGATCGAATATCCAATCGTGTGCCATACAGTCAGCTGCGCCAAAGAAGTTCTTTGTAGCACACGATTGGCGATTCGATCAACATCCATGTTGCTGGTAGTTATTCGAGTGGCTACACAGCCAATTGTGCCAAGGAAGTTCTTTGCTCTGTAGCACGCGATTGGCAATTCGATCGACCTCAGTGTCTCTGGTAGTTACATCCAGTGACCACACAGCCAGCTGCGCCAAAGAAGTTTTTTGCTCTGTAGAACGCAATTGGCAATTCGATCGAACGCCGTGTAACTGGCTGTTACATTTAGTGACGGCAATGGCTTGTATTTTTTAGCGTTTGGGCAATTTGGACCATTTATGGAGTTGTTCTCTTAAATAGATAGCAAGAAGTTCTTTGCTCTGTAGCACGCGATCGGCAATTCGATCGTACGCTATTCAGCTTGTTCGAAAACTGCATTGAACGGCATTAGCATTGGGGCCCGTGTCGCTGGTAGTTACATCGACAGGCCACACAGACAGCTATGCCAAAGAAGTTCTTTGCTCTGTAGCACGCGATAGGCAATTCGATCGAACGCCATGATGTCACTGGCTGTTACATCTAGTGACGGCAGTGGCTTGTCTTTTTAGCGTTGGGGACATTTGGGCAATTTGGGCCATTTATCGAGTTGTTCTCTTAAATAGATAACAGGAAGTTCTTTGCTCTGTAGCACGCGATCGGCAATTCGATCGAACGCCGTGTCGCTGGTAGTTACATCGACAAGCCACACAGACAGCTATGCCAAAGAAGTTCTTTGCTCTGTAGCACGCGATTGGCAATTCGATCGAACGCCGTGTTACTGACTGTTACAGTGACGGCAGTGGCTTGTCTTTTTTAGCGTTGGGGCCATTAGGGCAATTTGGACCATTTATCGAGTTGTTCTCTTAAATAGATAACAATAAGTTCTTTGCTCTGTAGCACGCGATCGGTAATTCGATCGAACGCAATGTTGCTGTATGTTACATCGAGTGACGGCAGCGCCTTGTCTTTTTTTTTTTTTGGCGTTGGGCATTTGGGCATTTATCGAGTTGTTCTCTTAAGTGGATAACAAGAGCGTAGCGGAGATTAGACCAACCCTGATGATTCAATGTGCAAGGGATTTATTCCTGCCCTGAAAAATGCAAGTGAGGAAACGAAATAAAGTAAGTCTTTGTCTTCCAAAGTTTTATTTTTTCATAAGTGCTTACAATCAGTCATCGCACTCAGAATTTAGTTTTATCACTGCGTCCTCGACGACAACTAACCGAATCCAGGGATGTTCTGCATCATGCCCTGAGCTTGCTGTGCCATCCCTTGCATTCCTTGCTGAAAACCATCCATGGCACCCTGCGCCTGCTGGGCCATCGCGGAGAAGGGATCAGCTCCTCCCCCCATAGGGGATCCTCCGCCCATAGGGTTCGGGAACTGGGGCGCACCCAGGACGAGGTTGCAAGAGAGCAGGGAGAGGCTCACTAGAACCTGAAATGAGAGAGAGTAAAAATCATGACCCCCCAAAACAATGAATTTTCGATAACACGGGAAGCACCTTCAAACATATATTAGCACATTTGTACAGTATCAATCAATCAATAAATAAATAAAATAAAACAAAGAAGATAAATCATGCCAAACGCATCGATTATAGAACACGTTCCAACGCAACAGTATTGTTGCGCCAAATTTGGTGATTTATTGTCCTTAAATCTGGCGAGATTTTGGAGATATTGTTATAAAATGTTTATGCCTATTGTACTACGCTTGAAATAGATTAATGTCTCTCGACTGCTATAGATCATAATGTACTGGAATTCTTTTGAGTGCCTCTGTAGAAGAGCTATTAATTACACAGACACTATCTTCAATGGGAAACATTATTTTATGAGCCATAATAACATATAAGTTAACTTTGCTTTCGTTGAAAAACCAAATACCTTTAAAATACGCTTTCAAGAATGGCTGACCATTGAGCGTGATGCATTGGATTTTCTTTCTTTTGACTCCTGTAAAAGAAATATAGATACTACATGCATCATTTTGAATAGAGTGCATGGCACTGTACATAAAAAAGATGTATAATTTTCGCACTAATCGGTGTATATTTACGGCAGTTGGAGCACGGACCGGTGGACAGCAGAATGGACAGAAAAATCGAAATCATAAACACGTTTTAACCTTGTTGGAAAGTGTGAAAAAGAGAAAATCTGAATCTCTCTCAAATTTTAAGTATGCACTAAACTGTTGTACAGTAAAACGTCGATACAACGATGCTTAAGGGAACCAATGAAATTATCGCTCTAGAGGGATATATCGTTATATCGAGAAGAGATCATGTATGGAAATTCCGCGGGACCGCAGAATTTTATCGTTATAGAGGGATTTATCGTTGTATCGAGTAACGTTATAGCGGGGTTTTATTGTATATTGAAATCATATCATAATCCATGTGTCGTGTATAATTGCCTTCCGTCTTGCATTAAGTTGGAAATGCTGTCATAATCCATGAGCGTGCCCGTACTTGTCTTTCTTGCTTGCTTCCTAAAACACTTATTCAGAATTAAAATCTGCATTAAAAGCGCCTACTAAAAAAGTCTCATAACCTTGTCTTGCATGTTTAAAATATACTTCACCTTTATTTACACTAATACAACGCTTTTATAGACGTTAATTAATCTATCATATAAATGTGAAAGTTTGTTTGTTTGTTTGTTTTTTCGTCCGGAAACTCCTCCCACACCGTTGGACCGATCGGCTTGAAATTTTGCACATATATGTAAAAACGACATAGACTAGGCCGTAGTAAACTTTAAAATTCTGAAAACTCAATCGTTCCATGATTTGTTACGAATTTTTTGATAATTTTCACCTTCGGAAAGCGTTTCCAGTTTCCGATTGTCTAAAATAGTGATCAGGTTTATATACCATCTATATCCTGGCGATAGACATAACTGTAAAAAATGTAGCATATTATAAATGAAATGGCGTCATTTTGATGTCACGAGTTTAAAAATGCATTAGAAATTTTAATATTGTGTAAAAAAATAATCATGTGAGATACAATCTGTATGCTGGAGATAGGCACAACTGTAAACAAAGTGCGATATCATAAATTAAATCAACGTCATTTTGATGTCACGAGTTTAAAAATGCAATATAAATCCTAATTAAGTCACCAAGCTTGGATAAAATATTACACCACGAGCGAAATAATAAACTTTTAGATTATCAGATGCTGAAGAAAAGTAAAATAACGTGAGTTTTTTTTTTCCCCTTCTTTCACTAATTCATGTTAGATATGGCAACTGACAATGACGTCATGAGTTTAAAAATGAGTTTGAAATCTACAAAAAAATGTACTATTATAAAAATTTAAAATTATTTATTCAATGCGTGAGCTACCCTTGGTGATATTCGAGCACTATATTTTTTCAGCAACCATTATAACGAAAGGATGCGTACAGTTTTTAAAATCATGGGAAATTCAAAAGGTACCACAAGGGGGAAAATACTAATTAACATAAAACATTGTATTCGTTAAGGGCTTGACGATGATCGCCGTATATTTTCTAAAAATCGTGTAAAATGTCGCCAAGTTTTGACGACTTTTGGCGGTATATATATTAATTATGCTGTTTTTGGCTGAATTCAAGCTACTTAACAGGTTCTTTCACAAAAGGTACGTCATTAGATAAATAACTCCGAAAAATGTTTGAAATACTGATTAGCTAAGCATAACCCCAGCAACTCAAAATTAACTTTAATAAGATCTGTTGCAGGATTTAAATATTTAGATTGGTACAGCTTGGATATTTTTCATTACGGCGAGATGAAATATTTTGCAGCGCTAAATACACTAATCTGACAAGAATTATGTTGAAAAATATATGGAGAGGTGTTTTAATGGAAACCATTATAAATAATGTTTATCGTTTATGCTAATGCATAAATTGCAAAGAATCATCAAAGAGTAGAAAAGGCACCATTGGTTTCAAATAGCTAAGCTGATTCTTTAAATTGAACATTAAAGAAGGAGAAACGAAGATCGATAATATTTAATAAGTAATAGATAGTATAAGTAATAGGTAGTATTAGTAGATTTGTTACGTTAATATGAATTAAACCAAAGTGTACCATGTTAATAAATATTTCGTGAAATTAAAAGTGGTCTACTTATAATTTTTCAACGATTGTCTTACAACTAACTAAACTATAATCCTACGTTTCGGTAATGTATATCATGATAGTTTCAACAAAAGGGACTACATAAATTGTAGGATTTTTTATTTTTTTGAGATTTTGTTTTGTCACTGGTAGTAGGAAAGTATTCTTTGCCTACCGTGTGAAGAACGGGCACGCGGATAGTACTCCCATAAAACTAAATAGTAGTGTTTAGCAATTTCTAGCCAAATATAGAAGATATCGCCACGCTGGGATCAGTTTAGGGGTGCTTATTTTTTGGCACCAAACTTGGCGATTCATAGCCCAAAACGGCAAATCTTGGCGACTTTCGGCATTTTACTAATCCCCTGTTATATGGCAACCCTTGAAAAGTGAGACGCCGCTTCTTGTGTAGACAAAATCGTTGTCTGAAATTAATATCACCAAAGTGCTAATTAAAAAAAAACAAATCCTGTCAAACGCATCGATTATAAAACACTTTCCAACACAACAATATTTTTGAGCAAAATTTTTAAATCTGGATATATTAATAATTTAAAAAATGCGATTTTATTGCATGTAAATTGGTTAATCAGAGGACAAGTTACGGATTTTCAAAATTCGATTGAAATCACCGTACCATAATGTTATCTCATTAGGAATTTTTCGATTGCCCATCAAATAATGAAAATATCGTCAAGCTGGTTTCATTTTTCGAAACATTTTTTCGTGTCACATTTAGCGATTTATCTCCAAAAGTCTCCAAGCTTGGCGACATTTGGCTCGCGTTCTGAAGGAGACAGACACACGACCATCGTTGGGCCATAGCTAACTATATAATAGGATGGTATTGTGCTTAAAATAAGTGAATGTCTGTAAAACTGTTATTGACGGTAATGTATTGAAATAGTTTTGAGTGCTCCTGGTGAAGAACTATAAATGATAGACGCACTACTTTTGACGGACAGCTAGAACTGTCACAATCCACCCTTGCCCTCAAAGTGTGGCATCATTTGTGGACAGGCACCGAAGCACTTTAATTAATTCCCCAAAATGTCCCTGAATATCCATGTATTTGTGTGTTGAATAGTTTCTGTCGATTCACGAAAAACAAAAACAAAGGTAAGAAAATTTGAAACTCTTTCAGATTTTAAATACGCACTAAAGAGCTATATATTAAAAGCGTATCATAATTTATGCGTCGTCCCTATTTTCTTCCTTATTCCATTAAGTTGGAAAGTGTATCATTATTCATGAGTGTGCTTTATTTTTCTTCCTTGTTCCATAAAAACCCATCTTTGGAACTGAAATCATCCTTAAAATCGCCGGCTAAAACTATTTTACAATCTTCGCCAAGTATATTACAACTATACTTCACCGTTTTAAATACTGTTTGGAATAGGTATCATAATCCCTGAGTATGCCGTGTTTGTCTTGCTTGGGTTGATTCCTACTTTAACGCCTCGAGTCTCGTCAAGATAGCGATAGTTAAACATATGCAATTACCATGAAGAATGATTTACAACGGAATGGAAGTTTATGGATGAAGCTATAGAAATTTTTTTTAAGAGTATCTGCAAGGCGACAGCGTTTGTCTTTATAAGCTCAAAAGTACAGGATGGACATAAAAAAAAACAACTATCCCCTTAAAGTGGACCTCTAATAGGCCGAACCGTTCAGCCAATTGAGGTGAGATTTCGGATATAGCGGCATATCAATTAATCCTTCAACAGGTGAGCTGATGTGCGTAGAGTCGAAAGTAGTTGGGAATTTTCTTGTCGATTTTTGGAATTATAACGGTATAACAAATTCCGACGTAGAATTAAGAATCAAGTGTTATACAAGCATATACATTTTGCAGGAGAATAAATTAATTATTCACAAAATCAAAGTCGAAAAACAAAATATTTAAACTGATTAGTTTATTAAAAAAGTTAATTTTGAACTCACTAATTTTGACTCAAATGGATTAGTTAATGTTAATTTGTGTAATTTTATAATTAATTTTAAATTGAATTGTTTAACTAATGGTAATTATCGTAAAAATTAACCCTTTTTTCAACAGAAAGAGCATTTAAGAAAAAATCTTTCTGCCTATTTTGAGAAGAAAGTTTTCTAAATTCCTAAATTTCAAAACTTTTATTAAAACAATTCTATACTTATATTTTATACTTTTGCATGTGTGAAAGCAAATACAAAAGGATAAAATATTTAGCGACTGAGCAGTTAAAGAAAGTATATCATTATTTATTTAAATTAAATAAATTTCATTAGCTAAGTGTTAATATTTTTTAGTATTAATATTATATAAAAGGGAATCCAGTATTTCAAAGAAGAAGGGAAAAAAAAGAACTAAAATACGTCAAAATTACTGTCAAACTGAATGAGGTTTAAATTCACTATACAGCTTTCAACAATTTTTTGAAATTTGGTGAAATTTTTTTCTGTAAACTTGAAAAAATAAGTGCTACATTAGTCCTTCGATTAGCCGAAAACTCTCTTGTAATCAATTTATTTAACATATTTTAAAAATTCATCTTTTATTCGAAAGATCTCGGCTAGTCAAAATTCATTTTTAAGCATTAAAGAGTTTTTTTCTAAAACTCTATACTAATCGAAAACTCTATCCGAAAACTCTATACTAATCGAAATTAATTTTTTTAAATGCTATTTTATCCGAGTACTATCCCTAAACTAAAATTAATTTTTAAGCATTTAAAAAATAATCAATTTTTATTTGAAAACTTTCTGTTAATAGAAATCCATTTTTAAGCATTTAAAAGCAAAATTTTAATTTTATCCAAAAACTCTATTAACCAAAGCAATTTTTTATGGATACAAAAAAAAAATGATTTTTTTTTTACAAACATGGGATAATATACTGCACTATTAGTAAAATAAATAAATAAATAAATTGACAACCATTCAAATATGAAATGTATCACGAACAATGCGACAATGCAAATGTTATAAAATTTTGTGTACTACCATTATCAGAAAGTTCCCGAAGTGATGGAATAAAGCAAAAGGTATAAAATTACTGGTCAAAATTTTTGTCTCGCCTTTAAAATAATCTCCTCCCACTGCAATTCACTACCTCCCAAAACTCCAGACTGTTAGATCGACAGAAGCGCGGTAGGCTAGAATCCTGTACCTATCAAGCCTCAGGCATCTACCATGTTCAGTGCCTTATACACTCGTCCATGTCGGGATCCTAGAATATTGTGCTAAAACTTCACGAATAATAATAGTTTAATAACGCTCTCAGTACCAGAAAATCAACACAGAGAAAAAAATAAAAATCTCATAAAATACATTTATTTTCAAGCGATAAAAACGAAAGAAATTTTTGAGAGTTATCTGATACTTTTAGAATAACTTGTTCGGTGTAATCTTTATGTTAAAAATTAAAAATGTATGGACTTTTGTACTGTATGGGCGGGAGGGGGTTGAACTTCCAAAGACCCTCTTTGAGTACGCCACTGATGTAGGATAAATTTCAGAATTCAATAAATGGTTCCAATTCTGTTTCTTTAATGAGTAAAATATGTATATTCTAATAGTAAGAAAATTTATAAAAACTATTTAAACATACGTTCATAGAAATAATACTACAAATATCATTTGTTTTGAACAATAATAATAGAACTAAATAAAAAGATAAATAAAAAACTCGGCTGTTCGAGCTTCGTCAGGGGGAGACCCCCTCCCCCCGAACCCCCTAATTTTTTAGTTTCATTATTGCCATATTAAAACGATATTGATTGACTAGGTAATTTTATCTCTCATATTTCGTGTATTTCGCCTGGTAACCCTATGTTGAAATTTTTATAATTGTAACCTATTTATAGAAAAATACATGGGATGCCTATTCTACAGCTTACGAAATAGTGTAATAGATTAAAGATGTTGTGAACTAATAGCATTTAAATATATGTAAAAAATACATGTGATGCATATTTTACAGCTTACGAAATATTGTGACAATAAATTAAAGCTGTTGTGAACTAATAGTATTTAAATACTCGTATATGTAAAATTATGGCGCATTTTTATGTCGCTTTTTTGGGACACATTCTTCGGATAATTTTCAATAAAGGGGGTGAGAGATAAAATGACATAGTCATTAATAGTAGTAACAAATAAAATACAGTTTTTAAAGTTATTAAAAAAGTATTAAAACATTTTTTTCAATTCTCCAACTCAACAATAGCTAAAGTTTTCTGTTAAAATCAGGGTGCGATTTCTAATAATAAATAAAAAAAATCTGATGTGTCCAACACATGACTTCCTTGCACGTCCATTAGATCAAAAATATTTTCGACGCACTTCCTCTAAATTTATTTGTTTGAAAGAGATAAAATATCAATAATAGTAAGGTTTAGCAATTTCTAGCCAAATATTTCGATATCGCCAAGCTGAGTTCAATTTGAAAGATTTCCTTCTGACACTTTATTTGGCGATATTTCACCAAAAGCCGACAAACTTGAGATAGTCAGCGAGATTTTGGGGATAGCCAAAGTAGTCAGTGAGCACAGACCTTCAATGAATTGAATGCATCTATACACCTCAATGTATTCAAAGTCATTTGGCTCACCCTGTAAATAAATTCTCAGTCGATTGCTGTCAAAAAAGATATTGAAAACAGTTAGATATTACAATAGTTCTAAATACAAAGTTAAAAAAATCTACGGGTTAAAGTTTTAGAGTTATACAAAATAGGAAATAATTTTTGGCGCCAAATTTGGCGATATTTCGGCGAAACATCGTCAATGTCGACGACATTTGGCGAGATTTTAAGCATAAACCAAACAATGACAGATTATCGCCAAATTTGGCGATATTTCGCCAAAACTCGCCAAGAACGATGACAAATGGCGATACTTTGGGCATGGACGAAATGACTGACTATCGCCAAATTTGGCGATATTTCGCCAAAACTCGCCAAGATCGAGGACAGACGGCGAGATTTTGGGCATGTACCAAACAATGACTGTCTACAGTTGTGTTATAATGAAGATGTCCATAGACATTAAGGTACTGAAATTCTTTTCGGTGGTCCTGTAAATAAACTCTCCAGTAGATTGGAACCAAAAATCGAGATGCACAACTAGATGTTACAACATTCTTATATATGAAATTTCATAATAGTTTTTGAGATTTGAGAGTTAAATATGCACACACGTACACCAAAAGTCGCCAAGCTTGGCGACTTTTGGCATAGTTCTTGAGGGAGGCACGTGACCGTGGTCGGACCATTACCTAACTTATGTGGTAGGACGGTATTGTGCTTGAAATGGATGAATGCCCCTAAAATTGCTATTGACCGTAATGTATTGGAAATCTTTTGAGTGTTCCTGTAGCAGAACTATAAATGAAAAAGACACTTTTTTTAATGGAGAAATTCATTTTCTAACTCTTTACAGCATATATCACTTCTGAGTCGTTTGAAATAGCCCAATACCTCTAAAAAACGCTTTGATGAATTTCGGCCCATAGAGCGTAATGTATTTCGAATCTTTTGGGCGGTCCTGTAGATAAACTATTCAGTCGAATGGAACCGAAAGGGGAGGTGCACAACTAGATGTTACAACAATCTTAAATATAAAGTTTCAACATTCAACGCCTAACAGTTTTTGAGATATGCGAGTTTAATGAATTTCGGCCCATTGAGTGTAATGTATTTCGAATGTTTTGGGCAGTCCTGTAGATAAACTATCCAGTCGAATGGAACCAAAAGGGGAGGTGCACAACTAGATGTTACAACTATCCAAAATATGAAGTTTCGACATTCTACGCCTAATAGCTTTTGAGTTAGGCGAGTTTAATGAATTTCGGCCCATAGAGCGTAATGTATTTCGAATCTTTTGGGCGGTCCTGTACATAAACTATCCATTCGATTGCCACCAAAAGGGGAGGTGCACAACTAGATCATAGAACAATCCTAAATATCGAATCTCAACATTCTACGACCAATAGTTTTTGAGATATGCGAGTTACATACATACGTACGTACGTACGTACAGACGGCATGGAAAAACTGGCCACAGTAGACTCGCCACTGGTCAAAATGAGTTGCAGACGCGTTAATATGATCGTGCATGCTAGCCTACGATGAGATGCATCGAAAAAATTTTTAAAATTCAATTTAGAGGTAGTCAAAATCGGTTTTTATGTCGAAATTTGGCCCCCAAAATTTTTCGGGATCACATTACTTCCTTATACTACGTACAAGGAAGTAAAAAGTGCAAGGGCTCTAATTTGTTGTACTGTTCATTAAAACCATAATTATTTAATTTATTGCAAAATTTAGTTAAAGTTTGCTGTAACTGCATCGTTACAAACAATATCAATAAAAACCATCATGAAGGCAGTTAAAAATTCAAATTTAATTTTTAAAAAATCTTTAGAAAGTAATGCAGGAGCTGAGCATGCCTGGAAATTAAGTCCCAGCTAAAATACCATCATTTCCTTTTAAATTAACACCAAACCAACTGCGAATTCTCCAAAATTATCTCTTCCAATAGGAATTCGACATTCAAAGAGACCGTTAAAACAAAGTTTAATACTTACGAAAACGCCTGACTTGAACATTCTAAAATTTTCTTAAGTTTAAAACCTGAATAGCGAAAATTACTCTTTTGCAGCGATTCTGACTGCCTCAGTCTATTTATGTAGACCTCCGAATTCGCTGTTTTAAAAGCTTAAAGGAAAACACTGCGTTGCGTGAAATGCATAGAATGTGTAAATTCCAGGGTCACCTGTACAATTATGCTCATTTTTTTCCCCTCTCAGACATGCAGTATGTGAATTTCTATCACTATTAATTTTTTTTTTCATTCTTTTTTAAAACGATTGGTTATTTAAAATCCACGTCAGTATTTATATTATGTTATTTTTATATCTAAATTTTGATTCGTTGCGCATAATTACTCGGTTTTCTATTTATCTTCAAGGAAACACGAAATTTCCGATTATACACGTGACACTTGCGTTTTGCGTTTGTCGCCAACATAGTTTTAGGGTCGTTCCCATACATCAAATATAATACAAGGATAGGTGTTACAATAGTAAAAAAAAAATAATAATAATGTGGAGATCTCATGACTTCCTTTGTACGTCTATTAAACTACAAGTATTTTTCAAACATTTCGGCGCGCCTTGGCCCAAGTGGATAAGACACTAAAAGTATTAGATGGGTGAAGTATGAAGGTTCCGGGTTCGGGTCTATCGCGCAGACATCGGTCTGGAGATTGGAGCAGTTTTCTCCAGATTTAACGTGAATTTAGATATACGTGTAGGGATGGACGCGAGACGAAAAATTGGCGTCTCGCGTCTCGCAAAACAGCCGAAAAGCTTTGTCTCGTCTCGCAAAAATCTCTACATCATAATGTTAAAAATGCTTGTCTCGTCTCGCAAAAAAGCTGTAAATCTCTGTCTCGTCTCGCAAAAGTCGTCTCGCGTCCATCCCTATATACGTGGGCGTTACAACCTCTTAAAAAGCCCTCAGTACTCCTCAAGGCACTCCTCCTTACGCAGATAGCCCTCTAGTAGCTTTTCCTAAATATATACAATACAATTGATGCACTTCATTCAAACTTATTTATTTGAAAGTTATATCTCTTATATTTGGCTTGAAATTGCCAAACCTTAATATTACTGAAGTATCGTCTGTTTTGGAAACTTATTTTCTGAACCCAATTCGCCAGTATTTCACCAAGCTTGGCAACTGTTGACGCGATAACAGGCATGCTCCAAACAAGGACTATCCATTAGGGATGGGCAGGAATGACCAGGGCCCGATTAACCTCTAAAGTGAAGGGAAGCTCAGTCTCATTTCGGGCCCCTCATCCCCTTTTTGTTTGGGAAAAGTAAAGTTTTAATGATTTTCTTTCATAAAAATATTTTATTCATAAAAAAGAAATTTCATTGATTTAATTAGTTCTAATCATTTCCTTTGATAAAAGCGTTTTATTCATTAATTTGAAATTTTCCTTTCATAAAAATATTTTATTCATTAATCTTCATAATAGTTATTTCATTGTAACGAGATTTTACAGTATTTTTGAAATTACTTTAAACACTAACAAATAACTAAATACTTTACCTTAATGGAACATTAAACTTTATTAATTTAGTCCTATTTCTCATTAGACATGGCTTTTTTTTCAGGAAATCTTTGTTTGCTTTCATGACATCATAAAAATCACAATACAGAAGTTGAGAATTAAGTTTTACATTTAGAAGATATTTAATATTACATATTAAAAGTCTATCCCTTTCTGCCGGTCAAATATTCCCCATAATCGAAAAAAACTCTCAACTGCAGCAGATGTCCCAGGCAAAGACATTGCAAACAACCAATTTAGAAGTTTTGCGACATGAAGTAACAAGACTTCTGAAAAGCACCACTTCTCTTCATTAAAAATGTTTACAATAACTTCAAGATCTAACTAACTTCAAGATTTAACTAAAAGATCATTTAAAAACAAAATTTTGAATTTTTATCACAGTTTTTCAGTCATTTTCGGGCCCCCCTTCAAATTCTCAGGGGAAGCTCAAGCTTCCCGAGCCTTTTCAGTAATCAGGCCCTGGGAATGACTGATATAGATTGATATTTCTATTAATCGATTGTTAAATGTACTAGAAATATCAAAGCCCGTTGTGGAGGCAATTATAACGGGCGCCAGAAAAAACATTTGACAAAAATATGTCTGTACTAAATATATTGAATCTTCGTCCACCTAAAATAAATGACTTCATATTCAATTTTTATTAAAATACCGAAATCGAATTTCATGCTCTTTTGGAAACGCGTGTAAACTTTTTGCATTAGAAAGATTTCGTTTTGTGTACACAGCCCCTCTTACATCAATGCTTCAAGCAGACGATCATTTTAATGAAAAAAAAAACCATATTATCGGGAAAAACTCTTTAAAACCAACTGAAATCGCAACTTTCCCTTCACAGCATGATGACCGTGACTTCAAATAGGAAGTCATTGTCACTTGCAGAGCCTAATTTTGTCTCGCCAATGATTCACTTTTTTGACTCTCGGAAATAAAATAGAGCTGAAAAGAGCGAAAAATCGCTTTAAAATGCGGGAACGGGCGGATTTTCAGATTTTTAAAGAACCGCAGATTGTTTTCTATATTTTTATACATAATTATAAAAAATTCAAGCGGCTCGTACAAACGGTGTAGATGTTATGACTCTTTTTATGTTTTTTTAAACCCTTTTGAACTTTTTAATCTTGGAGTAATGGAAGTAAAAGTTTTATCTTGGAGCAGGTTGCCCGGAATTGTTAGAGTGTCAGTGAGTCAGGGATCAGCGTAACTATATAGGAGGATTCCAGATATAATCGATTTTGAAAAAATCCATTCGAATGCTCAGCGCATAGCACTCGAATAGCACATGGCATTCGAAATCTCAAATGGAAATTGCGAATACTACTCGAACAGTGAAAATCGCGAAAATTATTCAAACAGTAAAATCGCGATTACTATTCGAATAGTGCCACGCGAATACTATTCGAATAGTGAAAATCGCGAATGCTATTCGAATAGTAAAACCGTAAGTATTCACTATTCGATTAATTTATTATTAATTATATTCGAATAATAGTAATTGCGCGATTATAGAAATGATTTGCATGGGACGCCACCACTATCCATAGACCTCTAATGCGTTGAAGCTTCCCATACATTTTAATGTTTCAAAAGTCTCTTTTGCGATTCTGTCAGTCAGTTACTATCAGCCGATTGTAATCCAAAACGCAGTACGCAACTTGATGTTACGAAAGTCCTAACTATGACATTTCAACATTCTATGTCTAATAGTTTTAGAGTTATGCGAGTTACGTACAAAGGTACGCATACATGCGTATTTACACGTGTCACGAAAAAAACTAGACATAATGGATCGTGCATGCATACATACGTACATACATACGTGCGTAAAAACTCGACAAAGTAAATTTAGAGATGGTGAAAATCGATTTATCGGTCAAAATCTTCTTGCAAAAATATTTCGCGTTTACTATACATTATACAATCTTGATAATCCAACAGTGGGACCTATGGATTATCGAAAAATTCTGGATTATCACTACAACCTATGGATCATCGAAAAATTCTAGATTATCACGATCTGTTGTTACTGACACAAACTTAAAGCCACATGTTTTTGTTTAGTCACATTGTAGTACACTGGATTTACTACACTAGATTTTGTAGTACACTACAAAAATCATTAAGTAAACCAGAAAACAATGACGCAAGAGGGAGGGAAAGCACAAAAGTGGGCATACTTGGTTACATCCGCGGTGGTCGGGGATCGGAAGACAATATGATAAGTGTTTCCCAAGAACGCCGGATTACTGAACGTGCCGGACTATCCAAACGTCGGATTAATAATAGTGTGCTGTTCTTTCTTTTACTTCGCAGTAGGAAGTAAAAAATGCCTTGAAATAAATAAAAAACCTTGTGAAAAAACTCACATAAAATGTTACTTGTAACTTGATACGATCGTTTCGACCAAAAATTCTTCGGTCTTCCTCAGTCAAAGCCCTTCGTCTCACAGAACAGAGGGAACTGAAAAAGATAAACAAACAAGCATGTTGCCACAAGGAAAAAAGAAAAGCCGAACAAAGCCTACCCACCCTCTCTCCCTCAAAAAAAAAATAAAATTAAAAAAATCAGTCTTTTCTTTTTTAAACAGTGCAGAATTAGTGCACTTTAAACTTACCGTAAGACACATATACAAAACCTTATCTATTATATAAATGTGAAAGTTTGTTTGTCTGTTTGTTTGTTTGTCCGGGAACTCCTTCCACACCGTTCGACCGATCGGCTTGAAATTTTGCACAGGTATGTAAAACGTCATAGAATAGTCCGTAGTCAACTTTAAAATTCTGAAAATCCACCTGTTCCCTAATTAGATTGACCACATTAGTGAGCAAAGTTGACATAGATTTAATTATTTATTACCTTCAACAATTCAAGTGAGATTGACGTCATTATATTATGTTTTTTTGTTTATTGCTAATAATATTGGCTACATTTCATCAAAATGGATGAATACGTATGTAATTAAATCTGACGGATATTTCATATTTTCCCCTTAAATAAATTAATATTTATAAAAAAATAAAATGTTTCATCAATTATTAAAAATGCTTCTTCCATCATAAGACAAGCTATGCGAATTCAAATGAATGATCTACTGGAACGATTGCGTAAATACAACGGTCACAAGTCTGCTCTGTTGTCGCATTTTTTTTTTTATGGTGTAGTAAATGAACAGGATAAACCCGGGTTCAATATGAAATCATCGAATCTCGTATACTGAAACGAGGGGGATAAGTATCCTTCACCATAATTATCCCGTCCCCAATTGAAACTTTATGAATTCACTATTCCGTACATTGGGGCCACTTAATTAGATAAAAATTTTATTTGCGCAACATGTCCTAACTTTTGCATTATTTCTAACGAAATTCAAAGCTTTATATATTTTCGAAAAGCAACTGAAACTCCCATCAATCATACATATTACATTTACGCAGTTTCGGAAATAAATTTTCGGTGTCATGTTACATTCTATATACGGATTAAATCCGAATTTTTATCATTTCAAATAACCATTTGAGTTAATATGGTAACTAACATATGTACTAATATGGTAATATGTAACTAATTGTTACTGTCAATATCAATTTTCAATAAATTAGTATTAATGTTACTAAAAATACGGTAAAAAAATTGCAGTCCTTAATTTTGCGAGACTCACGAGACATCTCGTGCGAGACGAGGTAGGCAATTTCTCTGCGAGACGCATTTGCGTCACTGCTGCGCATTTCCTCTGCGAGACGAGACGAGACAGCAATGCTTCTCGTCTCGTGTCCATCCCTACGAACAATTTCGTTTTATGGGAACAGCCCCTCTCTTATATCAATGCGTCATGCAGAGGAAAAAAATGAAACTATGTAATCTGGAAAACTATTTTAAACCAACTGGAATGGCAATTTTACCTTCCTGATAAACGTGACACGTATGACGTAACTGTCACTTGCTTCTCGTATTTTTGTGACGCAAATGATGAACTTTTTTGACTCTCGGAAATAAAGTGGAGCTGAAAATAGAGAAAAATCACTAAAAAAATGAGAGAACGGGTGGATTTTCAGATTTTTAAAGTAGTGTAGATTGATTTCTATATTTTTATGCATAATTATGAAAAATGTCGAGCGAATCGTACAAACGTTGTAGATGTTATTGCGCCTTTTGCAATTAACTCTTTAACCTTTTTTGCTGTAATGGTAGTCAAATTTTATCTGGGCCCCGGAAACGTTAGAGAATCAGTGAGTCAGGGATCAGCGTAACCATACAATACGATTGTTTTCGGCATTGTTATTGCCGCACTTTTGCTATTTTTAACACCTTCCAACAAGGTTGAAAAGTGTCCGACGGACAGTGGACAGTGACGATCGTGTATTTTCCTCAAAAGTTGAGCTAAAAGTCGCCAATATTGGCGACTTTTGCGATAAATCGCCAAATATTGCGCGATAAGTTTCGAAAAATGAACCCAGCTTAGCGATCTTTCCATTATTTAGCGGGAAATACAAAAATACCTAATATGATAATAATACTAAGCTACATGACTATTTCAATGGGAATTTTGAAAATTCGTTACTTGCGCTCAAATGAACAGATTTAGTGTGTTGTGTTGTGTTGATGCAAAGTTACTCTTTTAATAATGACTGCCCACAGCGCGTAAAGGCATATGGATATGGAATTCTTTTGGGGGCTCCTGTAAAAGAACTATGTAAATGCTACGCACAACCTTTTGTATAGGATACCTGTAATCGCACATAGGAATAACATATCTAAATGTTTTAGTGACCTATGGATATTTACTGAAGGTAGACAAACCGAAATTGTGAAGACGAAGGGGTCTATCTGCTTCCTTTCGAAGGATTCTCTCTACAATAGGCACTTATCCGCTAGAAATGGGGGAAGTTTGGCGTCTCCTGAATATCGGTACCCCTCAGACATTGCTGAAACAACTTGGGGCTTGCTCTGCACGTGTGTGCACAAATTCGGCTTACTACACGCACGCGGATTTGGCGTGCACGTTAGCGTACCTGGCACGAAACCCTCACGGACATGCTAACAGTACGTACACGGGAGGGGACAGTGCCAGAGGTCAAGGGTTGAACTCGCAAGCACTACGGTTGCCAGCCCGACACCTTGAACAGTGTGGTGGTGAGTGGGGTCTGTCTTTAGATTTGCAACAAAAAGTTATCACCCCGACATTTTGTTCATTTATTTTCTCCGTTTCATTGCCCACTTCACTGACTACCCATCTCTCCTGCCTCTCAGATCCAGTCGGTAACAGAGAGTATGCGAAGTGTTATCCAAACGAGAAAAAAAAAACTTCTGAAACAGAACTCTCTTTTTTAAAAATAGAAACGGAGAATGCATTTCTTACAGAAAAAAAACATCTGTAAAAATCGCTTCATCTTCATATCCAACCAAATAATCCATACGCACGCCCGTTAACCTGTGGACGGTTCTTTCGAATGTCCCAAAGTGGAGGATTGTCCGCATACCGACACTGACAGTGCGGGTGCCTCTGGCTCGAGCTCCTAAAATCATGACGAAGTCGAGTTGTGCAAAAAGAAGAGAAGAGAGAGCTTGTAGGTAGTGAGGTCCAAGAGCAAATGATGTCCGCAGCCGACCAACCGGCCTTTTTATAGCTGCCTCGGAGGTCATATCATGTGGTTTCGTTCACTGCCTCCCCCAGTCTAGTTTTTATTTAACCCTTTGAGGCGCAACCCTTTCCCAATGCTGAAAAAAGGGCAGCCGTTGCCATCGCTCGACTTAACTACCAGCAAGATGGAAGACGATCGAAATGTTCATCGCGTGCCCTTTTTTGACGCGTCAAAAAAGGGTCTCTAGATCTGTGGCAGGCGATGAACGGTTCGATCGTCATGGGCCGCCATTCTTTAAAATGTGTTTAAGAGATAGTCGGCTATTTCAAATGAAACAAAATTGATGTATGTTATTAAGGATTACAAAATAAAGCTCTCCATCGAAAGTAGTGTCTGTAGCGTTAATAGTTCTTCTACAGGATCACTTATTTTATTTACAATATTGGCTTTAACTTTATTTAAGTATTTCCCTATTCTTATGTGAGTATCTAGTTGGAAGTGACGTTATCTCATAGCATTGAAATATTGGTTTTAGACGCACGATTCTAGATGTACTCTGAATGGCTAAATTTGTTTAATTCTTTATTAGCTTGCATCTCCTAGTCTTATAAATAAAAATGAAATTCTGTTTGTTTGTTTGTTTGTGGATTTGAGTTGTATACAAATCCACAAAAATGGACCTATCAGCCTGAAATTTTGCACAGATATGTAAAATAATATAGAATAAATCATAGTCCACTTTAAAACTTTGAAAGTCCACCCGTTACCGGAATTTAAGATATTTTTTATGTTCTCCATGCAAAAACCTTTTGTAATTGCAACCCCTGTAGTGAAAAAAGTGTGAAATAAGGATCGTGGTTATCATGTGTGGCGATTTTGCCGAATAAGATGTTTTAAATTCTCAAAGTAAAAATAAAAGAATAATAATGATTTTTTTTTGTTAGTTTACATTTGTAAGATTATTAATTTTTTATTATAATATCGTGTGCATGGGAAATCGGAGCAGGAATGAAATGTTTTATACGCAAAACAATAACAATTGAAGATTTCCGAGGCTTATATGTAATTTTTTTTTAGTTTGGCGAAAAAATAAAATGGCTCAAATGCTGATTTTGAGAAAGTGAGTTCTAGCGGTTTGCACAGTTTTCAGCTTGGCGCAATTTATTGAGAGCTTAAGGAAATAGATTTTTGAAAACAAGTGCAAAGGTTTTATTAGAATACAGCGTTAAATTTTTAATGATCCATGAAGAAATAATGCAGTTATTAAGGGATTTCAAGCGATGTATCTTCAGAATTCTCGCCAATTGAGTACATTGATTTAAGTGGGGGGGAATTCCGCCAAATTTCAGAAAATTGAAATCTTCTCATTTAGTACATCGGAGTAACGATGAATAAAACATGTTATAGTTGATAATTTAAAAAAATTCGGTTGTATTAAGGGATTCCCCTTTTCAAATAAATGTGTGCTTTACTTTTTGGCGGCCGAACCATTTCCCATATTGATTGCTGCTGAGTCAAATGCAGTTGCTTCGAATGATTTCCTGAAAAAAACTCTTGCAAAATGGCGTATGTTGGCACTTTGGCGAGGCTTAGATTTGAAACTGGATTTTATTTGAGACTGGGATATATAATGATACTGGTTATAGATAAAAATGAATGTTGGTATGTGTGTATGAGGTTGAAAAACTCCAGCACCGTTGCACCATGAAATTTGGTTCACCTAAGTCTTTTATCATTGAGAAGCTTTTTATGCTATCCGTTTTCCTCTAACTTGCCACTAGGTGGCGCAGCAGAACGTCGAATTCTATTCCGTTTAGCCGTTTACTATGCGAATATCGTCCAACCGATTTCGATGAAATTTGGTACACGCGGATATTAGAACACGGAGAATATTTTTCAGTATCCATTTTGCTGTAACTTGCCGCTAAATGGCGCTGCAACACATCAACTTCTATACCGTTCGGCCGATCGGCATAAAATTTCTTATACTTACACATTTCAGCACGAAGAATATATTCTAACTGTGTTCCTCTTGATGTTACTCACCACTAGATGGCACTTCAATGCATTATTATTTTAACTCGCCACTAGATGACGCTTCAGCAGGCCAAATTCTTGACTATTCAAACGGTCGCTATGAAAATCAGTATGCATAGCTATTTGAACAATGAGAATATTTTGGCGTTATCCATTTTGCTATAACTCGCCACTTGACGGCACTGTAGCAAATCATTACTTTAATTAACCACTAGATCGCGCTGCAGTGTATCACTTCTTGACTGTGCAACAGATCGCTATGAAAATAGGTATACATAGATATTTGAACACGGGGAAGAGTTGGGCGCTATCCATTTTCCTATATAATTTGCCACTAGATGTCGCGTCGTCAGGGCTGTCCAGCCGATCGTCCTGAAATTTCGTATTCATCGATATCTGAATGCGAAGAATATTTCCGTCGTATCCGAGTTTGCTAAAACTCTCCACTAGATTGCGCTACGCCGCATGGCCTTCTGCACCGTACAAACGATTGCCTTGAAATTCGGTATGCATGGTTATTGAACACAATATAAAGCGATATCCATTTTGCTATATCTCTTTATTACAATAAATAGTAATCCCCACAAATCGTAATATCAAAAAGTCCATTCATTCCCGTGCGAAGAACGGGTACTTCAGCTAGTATATGATAAAATTTCTACCAAATTACGGGACCCCATATAACCCGGGCTGGGAGCAATTGTCCATACTCAACCCTCCTTCCCCTCCCTTCTCGGTGGGCCTGGCTAGAAGAAACGACTGAGATAAACACACGCAAGTTCACACAACTCCCGTAATGAAAATTTTACCAAAACTTTATGATAAACGGCTTATCATAAATATGCTATTTTAAATTTAAGGTTCAATTATTTGTAGAGTCTCCTAAAATTTCACTGGATAAAAAATATATTCAAAATATTTTTCCTAGTTTGTGTTAGCTATAGTAATTAAATAAATGGAACTGCGTAGGGCTGGACTCGGGGCCCTTTTAGGGCCGGGCCCCAGCGTTGTGAGGGCCATGCATTTTAGCTGTATACTTTCAACACTCGAAAGTCTGTGGTCAGTCATTGTTTGAGCCATCCCTAGAATCTCGCCAACTGCCGCCGAAATTGCGGAGTTTTGGCGAAATATCCGGACATGTTTGACTACGAAATTCTAGAACTGGACTGAGTTGGACGTAGGGCCTTATTATCGCATGGGCAAATATGGACTTTTCCAGACCCCCCACCCCCCCCACCCGCTCGAAAGGGCGCCCAATTTGTTCTGAAATATTCTTTTGTAATCAAAATTTTGTGGGAAAAAAAAAATAAATTTCATACATGGGGTTATGGGGTCCCCCATGTATGAAATTTATGAGATTCATGAATGTATGAGATTCATGATGAGATTTCATGTATGAGATTCATGAATGCCCGGCGACCTTGTTGGCCATAATCGGGCTCTGCGCTGGACGACGACTTCTATATCGGACAAGAATTCGCGAAACCGTGAACATTTTACTTTCAAGCGAAATTGTATGAAGTATACATAACGTGACCATTTATTTTTTCTTTTAAAACGGGACATGGACATCTACTACTTTTTTGGCAATAGTGTATTTATTGTCTTCCTCAAAACGGGACATCTATTGTTTATAAGGTAATAGTGTAGGGAGACTGAATTTACAGGCCTGGGTATCTTTCAGTTAAGAAAACGCGCAAAAAAGCTTGTGTTAATTTTAATATAAAAATAAATGAAAAAAAAAACTTTGCTAAAACACACATATACTATAAAAAATTGTGCAAGACATACGTTTCGGGTGTTACAAGGGGTAGGCCCTTCTTCGACCTCACCATCCGACACAAGGCAGGAAGGTAGGAAAGTGAGAAATGTACAAAAAAGGGCACTTAAAAAAAGGAATTTGTCATTCGGAAGGGAAAAAAAAAATTCTTAGAAAACCAGAGTGAAAAGGGAAAATAAAATGGCGATCGAGGAAGGGGGAGGAATAAGCAAAAGAGGAACGTGACTTTAAAAAAAGAAATCAAAATTAAACAAATTGAAATAGTTGACAAAAACAATACATCCCCCCGGCGTTTTCTTTGCGTCTCGAGAGGGGAGGGAGGGAGGTCAGTTTTTGTTGTTGTTTGTTTGTTTTTTTACAGACACTGTCGTTGAATTTTAGACTTTTAGCGGTCTTTATTGAAATCGTTACTGTGGGTTGCTCTCTTTCAAAAAATGGGACATTTTCTAAAAACGGGACATTACGGTGTCCCTAAGCTGTGCTTGGGGACAACGGGACAAGCCACCTAAAAACGGGACGTATGGCCACCTTTAGTATACATCAAAAATGGGCACAATTTAACAGGTGTATAAGGAAGTGATGTTGGTGTCCACAATATTTTTTTTTCCTTTACTGAACTACTAGACGAATGCTCGATGCCTAACTCGACGATTTTTGCATATCAAACCACCAGACGAAACGAAATCCATGGGGAAGTGAAGACAATGTCGTATTTCAGTTTGATGAATTGAAAATTCTATGGTCACGCCATCTCGCGAGGTCCTCATAGTACGAGCGATCGATAAATAAATGTTAGCATTATTCATATGCAGAATAGCCTCCCGAGGGCAAAAAAAAATGTCCCTCAAACAGCTCATCAAATACACCTGTGGCTTTCACAAGATGACACAGTAAAATAGTTTGCGGATAACGATGAAATAAAATGTGTTTTGTTAAACACTAACGGTGACGCAGCCATCCGTTATTTAAAGAGGAAACAGTTTGAATGTTGTCTGAATATGTTAAACATGGATGCCCATACCAATAGCCAGGGACGGGGACCACGCCCCCTCCCTAGCTCCCATATTACCGTTATGATGTAAGTAATGGTATAAGGAAGAAGTGGTTCAACACTAAAATATAATATATGTCTAGGGCAGGACCCTTCACTTGCGCAATCCAACAAATAACCATAAGAGGGCACCGCAACTTCAGTTTTTTTAAAACCTAATTTTGGATACCCGTGTAGTAAGTAATTTATGAAGTCGCTTCCACAAATGACATAAATTTAAGCTACCATTTTTTATTTTACTGGCTGTTTCGTAGGATACTTTACAAGCAAGGGTTAAAGACACAACAAGATATATTTCGGAAGAACACGGTAATCAGAAGTTATGAACGTTGGCGTTAGTTAATAAATGTTAGGTGAGATCCTGTATTGAAATACCATTATCTGAATATGTTCTCCAAACACATTGGATTGCCAGTGTAAACATACTGGCCAAATGACTAATAACTTCATTTGATGCTTCTACCTTTTGCTTTGCATACATCATTTACTCGTCCTTGTTTCTGAGTTCTAATTGAACTCTTTCGTAATTTGTAGAGTTGTTAATCGTCTATTTTCCCTATTTCTCTTCAATTTTCTTTCATCATGCTTGGTCATTTCCTTAGGTTTATGCCCCCTTGATGTTGAAGCTTCTGTGCTACCTCCAGTACTTATTCTTCTGTTTGATACTTTAGATTGATTTTAAATGTCAGACCCTTTAAAACGTATTCATAACTAAACGCTGGTGATATCTGAAAACAAAAACAACCAGTTTTACAAAGTTTAAATAATCTCAAATTTGAATATTACGAGTCATTTACTTTTTGAGCGATATGAGTGAATGTTTTTTGAAATTAAAATTTAAGGAAAAAAAATAATAACCCGCACAAAAAGTGGTAGGTGACAAGTCATTTGGCCACTGTGTTTAAGACTAGATGAAATTATATTTTCAACTATGTGTGTAACTGACATACTACAGAAATTACTGGATATCATTCTATTCCTATACATATTTACATATTACACCTTACATCCTATACGAGTACACTAACTTAGACACACCATTAACTACGGGGTGTCACAAAAAGGTGGTGCCATCCTTTAATTCTTTATCTATTAGTAATTAGTGCATTTAGTATGTCAGTTACACGCGTAGTTGAAAATATAATTTAATCTAGCCTTACATTGGCACTATCCAATATGCTTGAAGAAGATATTCAAGATTATGGGGTTTCTCTATAAATAATCTTACGTACCAGATATTAACTAAAAACGTTCTTTAGGTAATTTAAATTGAAAAAAGAAATATTCAAAATAAGGTTTGTAAAAAAGAGTACGTTATAAAAAAATCCCCCCCCCCTTAATTTTCAAAAAGTTACAATTTTAGGAATTTGTATACGATCCCCGTACAAAAAAAAAAAATCCTAATTACTAAAATGTGCCCATACACTAATGTGGTCATGTGAAAAATTAAGCGAATTATATCCTAAAAAGTGTCAGTGATATGAAGATAAACACTTGCTGACTTAAACCACTTTTCAGTGGCTCTTGATAAGGGAAAAAACCATATCAGATGGTCGCGTTTCAGGGGTTGAAAGATTTTTTTTTTTTTGACTCTAGCATTAAACTTTTGCATTCAAATTCATGTATAGTCCCTGACTGTCTTTGCTTAAAAATTTCTCTAAGGCATTTTATGATGAAGGACTGAAATTTTATACACCACTTCATATAAAGAGAACATTTTACTAATTGAGATTTTTTTTCGGTATGAGGATCGTATGTAACTTTTGAAAATTAACAAGAGGAGTTTTTTCTGAACGCAGTTTTTTTTTCCTATCTTATTTGGAACAGTTTTTTTTTTTTTTAAATTTACAATCCCCCTTATCGCTAATGAAGAATTAAAGCGTGCTATGACCTGTTTAGGACACCCTGTATAACAGTTATTTCAGATGTTCATAACTATTATTGTTCATTAATTTGATATTTGTTAACAATTGTCTGACCGTGCAAAAGTACGGAAAAAAAAATATTTTTCTGGAAAAAAAACATTGCCTCTTTAGAATTTTCCCATTTCTTTCGACTGTAATGCAGCGTATATGAAGTTTTAGCCCTTTAACCCAAGAAAAAATTTCGCCCGTATTACACTGAAATTTCAAAAAACTTACGAAAAAGCAAAATTGAAAAAAAAAAATCAGAAATTTTACATAGTTACCAGTATGTTAAAACTTATTTATATGCGTTTATATAGATATCTTAACTAAAAAATATCAACGGAAATGGACCCATAGCTAATTGTGAATTTAGTTGGTTGGTTGGCTAGTTGGAGTTTAACCATTTAACACGCAATGTTCCCGATGTGGGAACACCCAACTCTGACGTTTAGACTGTTGCCAGTCACGAAGAATAGATTGGATTTCTATATAAATAGTTGCGGGTGACAGAGTTCCACGATAATCCTTTACTTTTTAGCACGTCATTTCCCGTAAAAAAATTATTTTTAGCAGCACTGACATCTGCTGAAAAATAGAAGAATGCAAGAACAGCTGAATAGATTGCCCAATGCTGAAAAAAAGGCAGCCGTTGCCATCGCTCGACTTAACGACCAGCAAGATGGTGGACGATCGAAACGTTCATCGCCTACCACAGATCTAGAGACCCTTTTTTTTGATGCAGCTGGCTGTGCCGCACGGCCAGCTGTCGTCAAAAAAGGGTCTCTAGATCTGTGGCACGCGATGAACGTTTCGATCGTCCGCCCTCTTGCTGGTCGTTAAGTCGAGCGATGGCAATGGCTGCCCTTTTTTCAGCATTGGGAAAGGGTTGCGCCTCAAAGGGTTAATAGCACAAGGTCCAAAGAGGACATACTGTGCCAGAATTATGAGTTCAGGAAAAAAAAAATAGCATAAAATGATGACATTTTGCATTTAGTAGTTTCTATTGAGATAACACCGTGCGATTTTTACTGTGCCTTGATTATCACAGCTTTAAATTTTACTGAAATATAAAAGAAAGTTATAAAAAAGGGTATACAATAAATTAGCGGCCAGCTTCGCCGCCCCATACCTTGCTGTTCTTTATACTCAGTGCAGTGTTGACTAATTTTTTGGACTCATTTCAATGAAAAGCATGTTTCTTTGTTTTAACCAACGACTTCTTATCCTATTATAATCTCGTTGGTCTTAACAGTATTTGTCATTCAATTGATTTGGGTTAGGGTTGCTACACATTTTGGGTGTCACCGTAAAAGCCGACGTTGAAACAGCCAATGGCTAAAACGTGCTTTTGCCCAATGCATGGTGCCAAGTATTGTCGATTCGATATTTTAAAGCTGTGAAAGTCCGAAAGATCTTGCATTTTTGTGTATCCATGATTGTTATTTTATAATCTATCTACTGCGTGGCATAGGCTTTCTCCATTGGACGTCTCTGAACTGTTGATTTGGATTTTGGTACATGCGTTATTGTTATTGCACTCATGTTTACATCTAGCTGTTGCCGTTCACAGCGTGAAATAGCGTCGATTTTGGCACCGCATACGTTAGCGTATTATATAAGTAGATTTTATGTGAGATTGTTTAAGATGTAACAGTAAGATGAAAAGTTATACGCAGTTATTTAATGTCCAAATAGCTTGCAAATATTCTAATAACAGTCTGGTAGTCTCATGTCATCAGTTTAACTATCTGAAATTCCATTTAAAACTCATTAAAGCAAATTAGGATTACCTGGTAATCCTAACTTGCTTTTTTAATTTCTATTCTCTTCATCTTAAACGCAGAAATAAACGCTCAAATAAACTCTCAAATCAACTCTTGTCTCATACGTCACAGACGCCAATGTAATGGGTGAATAGTAGTCACGGATGCAGCTATTGAGACGGGCTCAGCCCGAGCCCGAACTGGGTTCGGGCTCTGTCATTCACAATTATGTTCGGGCTCGCGGGCTCGTGAAAAATTTCTCCTTTATTGGACATACTCCTTCTAAACAGATTTTAAAAAGTGATTCGTGGTAGAAATAAACTATAATTATTATTATTTGATTTGATAAACTTGGATAGAAAGAATTAGAAAATGCATTAAGAGTTTGCTGTTGTATTTGTCTTTTAATTTGCACAAACCGCAAAATTTACGATATTCTATCAATGGAGTCACTGACTTTTATTTATCTACTAGCTGCGTGCCCGTTCTTCGCACGGTAGAAAACGAAAAATTTCCTCACATGTGTAATTCGAATTAATTCCAGTGATGTGGAATCTAGAAAAAGCAAAATTATTTCACTCTTGACTTAAAATTTGCGTCATATATGTAATAACCTGAGATCATTGCAATATAATCACACACACACACACACACACACACACACACAAAAAAAAAAAAAAAAAAAAAAAAAAAAAAAACTATGTCAGCGTCATTCGGTATCAAAAAAGTGAAAATGGACCGTTTGCAGTGAACTTCTCACTTTCAAAATGTCTTATTTCCTCAGACATGCTGTCTTTTAGGTTCACGTTTTAGCGTTAAATACCTCAGACACTACATGAAATGGACATTTTTTTAATTTTAAAAATACGTCACCCTCTCTTGCAACCCTTTACGGAAAGAAAAGACTATTTATAAAGGCTTTAAAATTGTTTTTCTAGATTATGCAGTTTAATTTTTCTTCTCGCAAATAAATCCAGTATTTATAAAAGGAAATCGAGCCAAGCAAAGAATTCGTCTGCTCGCGGGTCCCGTTTTTATTTATTTTTTTTCAACTGGCAATTTTAATCATTGTTACTGTATCCATGACAACCAAACCGCAAGATATCAAACCGAAACTCATAAGCATGTGCTACTGAAATGAAAATCCTTCTTTACTTAAAAATTCGTAAAAATTCTCCTAATTTATATTTTTCCTCCGTTCTTCTTTTAAAAGTGGGCGAATTGTGTGCTCCGTCTTTTGCCCAAATATAAAAAAGTTACGACAGATAGAATTCAAGATGCAGCAGTTTTAAAAATATTTTACGAAAGTCAGCGTCAAATACAATTTTATTTGAAAAATTCCCAAAAATCTGCAAATTATGTTACACAGTCCGAACAAACAGTTTTTAAAAGAAAATTTTCTCCTCTATACGATGATGTAACTATCGTTTTCTTGCGAGTGCAATTACCGGCGTTATTATGTATTACGCAAGAAAAATCGCTAAAAATCGGACAAAACATAAAATAAAACATTTTCTAATTCGAATTTCGAAAAAATCGCTTCGAGGTGTGTCGAGACCCGTCTTGGAGAATTTCCGTACAAAATTTGGTTGGTCTACGATCACCCGTTTCAGAGCTACGCGAGACACAGACAGACAAACGGACAGTTTACACACTGTTTTATTTATATAGATTAGCTGAAATTTCGGGGTCGGACTCGGGATTCGACTTATATAATATCGCCCGGCCTCGAATATGAAGTCCTTTAAAAAATATGCCTGAACTCATCTCTGGTAACTATAGCATAGCTTTCTCGTGGGAGGAGGTCCATTCTTTCTTATAAAATTATATTGGGAATAAAATTTACTTTAAATAATAACTGGCAAAATTTTTCAGCAACACTAAAAGTTTTTACATTTTTGTTGTAAATTGTGTGTGTTATGCGCTAAATTACATAATTTACAAAATAAACAAATATCTATTTTTAAATTTTAATATAAAGTTTTTAAATTTTACTAAACGAATTTAAATCTTATTTATTGTATACTACTTTGAGCAATGGATTCAAATGGTGAATATTTGGCTGTAATTAGCGTTTGATTGTAGACTAAGGGGAATGTCTAGACCCCCTAACTCCCCCCACCCTTACATACATCCGTGATAGTAGTCCCCAATGGGGGGTTTTAAGCACAATTACTGCAAAAAAGGGGGGGGGGTTAAAACTCAAACTAACTGTTTCTAATAATTCCAAGTTTCAATTCCCCAAAATTCTCTTAAGACTGCTATTCGACTGACTTTCCATAAAAACACTCAAGCCACATATATTTATTTCATAATTTATTAAAAACTTGAGTGACTATCACAAAAAAATTAAAAATAAAGTTATGCGTGCAGTATGTTACAAGTCTTTTCAACTGTGCATTCATCCGTATTGCATTCCGTAAGGTTGCATTCCGTAAGCGTTGCCCATTTGTCCGTACGCCATTCCTTGTTGTCCGTAGCCCATGCCCATCGGCTGCATAGGCATCTGCTGGTCCATCATTCCGGGTTGTCCCATCATGGAACCCTGATTCATGTACTGCGGGGCCCCGTGAGCGAGGTAAGAGGAAAGAAAACAAAATGCTGCAAATGCCTGGAAATGGAAAAAAACAATAACAATGCAATTAGAAAGCGAGTAGAGCACAGAGTGAGCGCAAAAGATGTATAGACACTTGCAAATTAATACTTCTCAACCGGTCTCGCAGTGGCCTGGCCTAATCGCTAAGCTCCCTTCCCATAAGAACACGAAAAGTGGAGCAGCACTGGCTTGGCCTCTACTTGGAGTGGGAGGGGGGACACCTCTCTGGTCTGTGCTGTAGTGGCACCGTCTAGGCTAATGGGAGCTGGTGCACGCAAAGTCTGTTCGTGGCTCCTATGTCTTATATGCTCAAACGATACGTCTGATAGTGCCAATTTCAGGTGCTAGGTCTCTCATCTGGAATGGGTTCAAAATTACTCTCATAGGGAGCAACGCTGGTTTACTTAATAGGTGCCCAAATAATGAAATACAGCATCTGCGGCCCTCGGAGCGGTCAAGCCTCTAGTAGGCCAGTAACCGGTCCACTAGGGAAAAAAAAAAGAACCTTCTCAACTTTTGATATGGATTTGTAATTGTTTTTTACAAGAAAAACATTTCAGATTGTTATTGTGAAGTCATAAAACCATTAATTGTATCTTTCATATGGAGGGTCCACGGGAAGAACGACAGGAGTCCAATACAGCTGATTTGTTCCGCAGTGGACTGGGCGCTAAACTCCGTTCCCATAAGAACACGGCAAGTGAAGCAGCATCTGGCTTGGCCAGTGCTTGGGAGGGACTTCCCCCTCTCGGCCAGTCCGCTGTGGAACCGTGTACGCTAATGGGAGCTGGTGCACGTAAAATCCGTCGTGGCTCCAAAGTCCTCCAAGTTGTTAAACGATACCTCTGGGGGTGCCGATTTCAGGGGGTGGGTCCCTCCTCTGGAATGGGTTCTAAATTACGGGACCCCGAGCTAAGACGGACTTCCTCCCACTGGGGCTCATTGAAATGGAAGCCGCTCTTTCGGCCCATCGCCTGCCTATATCTAGAGGGATCTGTCACCGCAACGCGGTTGCCAGAGGGCATTAGCAACAACAACAACAACAACAGCTGATTTTACAAAAAATCGAAAGGTGCACGGGACTTTCCACGTTCTTCCCCAGTCAACTGTATCTTTGGGCTATTTTTTCAGTGTATTCTCATCGTTCTTTCCCCTTATGGATTCGGATATTAATAGTGCCATGCCACTAATACCTCAACATTGACGAAAAGTGGACTCTCATCGTTCTTCCCTGAACGATGGACCCTTCATATATAATGAGGGTGATCAGTTTAAAAAAGTATCCGATGGTTTTTCTTATAACCCTCAAATCTGGTGGATGTGGCAGCTATTCCAGCACTGAAATGTAATTTCCTTGTACCTCGTTTAAGTGTAGGAGATGATTTCCAACACTGTGGGGCATTATTTGTAAGGGCACACATTATTTGTAAGGGGCACACATTATTTGTAAGGTAAAACAGAAATGGAGTCGCACAGTGTTACTTAATTCTGTGATAATTTTATTTTGGAAAAACATAATTCAAATTTTTTATATTATCATTCCCTACGGAAAATATTGAAATTGTTCTTCACCATTCTGAATGCAAGCATGAACATGTCGAACCAAGTTTTCTGGCACTCAACTTAACATTGCTGGTGTTATGGACGAGATTTGTACAATGATAGTTTGCTTTGATTCATTGATGTGTGCAGGACTTTTCTGGAAGACGCAATTGTTTTCATGTTTGCATTCAAAATGATGGCAAGCCTATCCAACATTTGCCGTAAGGAACGAAAATGTAAAAAAGTTGAAAAGTTAAATTATGCTTTTAAAAAATTTGGAGTGACTCCAATCGACACTTCCGAACACTTACGATTAAGATCATTACGAAGCATTTAAATAAATTTTAATCGATGAATAATTAAACATATATACCCAATTGAATCTCAATCGAATGTGCCGTTGAAACGCTAGCGCACTTTCAAGAATTTCCCCCCACAGGCCATAATGTAAAAGAAATCTTTGTCGTAGCCCTGTAGAAAAAAACTATAAGTCCTATACACATCAAAATCAATACCGGCCTTACGAGGGTGGTTTATAACATACCCAATTTGAGCTCCATCGAATGTACCGTTTAAACGCTGGCGCTCTTTCGAGAATTACCACCCAATTAAAAAAAAGTAATAAGCAAGTTCATAAATCTGATTCAGCCTAAAACATTAAACATGGAATATATTCCTGGGATAATTCAGAAGAAAAATGACATTATCTCGTATCATCTTAACACTGGAATCATAGCAGCATCGTTATTCTGACGCACTTTCAAGAATTTCCTCCCATAGACCATAATGTAAAAGAAATCTTTGTCGTAGCCCTGTAGAAAAACTACAGTTCCTATACACATCCAAATCAATACCGGTCTTACGGTGGTGGTTTATAACATATATACCCGATTTGAGCTCAATCGAATGCCCCGTTTAGGAACCATCGTGTTCACTCACACACACACACACACACACATACATCTCGTAAAAATAGCATAAATGAATTCAGAAGACCTCAAAACGTGTCAATACACCAAAATCTCGAAGTTGAATTTTTTCGTGATTACAATACTTTCCTTACATGGTACAGGTTCGGAAAATAAAAATAAAATCATCACAGGATTAAGTAACATAGTGAATCTCCATTTCTGTCATACCTCAAGAATAAAGTTGTAACAGTCCAACAGCGTTGGAAATTTTCTCCCCACACTTAAAGAAAGTTCGAACAGATACATTTCAGCGTTAGAATAGTTGCCACATCCGTCCAGTTTAAGGGTAATAAGAGAAACCATCGGGTACTCTTTTAAATTGATCACCCTGTAATAGTAGTTTAGGTCCAGAGAAAACAGCATTAATGAATGAAAAATATCTTAGAAATAACATGGATGAAGCCAGCAAAGAAAACGTGCTTCCAGAGGTAAGTTTTTTTACATTTTTTAAACAAATATTTATTGTAAAGTTTATAATTCTCATGTACATGTAGGAAAAGATACGCTTTTCCACTAGATTCAAAATCAGTTTTAAAAGTTTCATATAGAATGCCTGGAAGAATTTTAACGTCATGGTAGCATATATGCGTCCCCGGGCATTCCTGTAACCAAGCCTTGCTGTCCTGACAACTGAAAGGTACAATTCTAATAGAGTGTTTTGTGCTTTGATTTTTATAACATTGCTATTAATGCGCTTTTAATATAACCTATGGACGTAAGGTTGTTAAAATCAGGTTTTGGGATTTCTTAATTATCAAAATTATTTTTCCCCTGTAAGAAAGAAATAAAACTAAAAGAACTACAGTGAGATAAAATTGATAAATAAATTTAAACCTGAATTGTGTTTCAAAAAAGTTATTTTAATTTTTAACATTTATTTATTAAATGAAAATAAAAAGACTTTTCCAAGCTTTTTAGGATTTTGAATGAATTTTGAATTTTTTTTTCCTCCAACCATCTACTTTAAGAGAGTATTTCAATAGGAAAATGGAAAAAAAATGTAAGAAAATCTGAAACACTTTCAGATTTTAAATACGTAGTAAAGGACTACATATTAAAAGCGTATCATAATCCATGCGTCTTCCCTATTTTATACCCTTATTCAATATTAAGTTACAAAAAAAAAATATCATTCTTCATGAGTGTGCCGTATTTTTCTCCCTTGTTCCTTAAACTCATCTTTGGAATCTAAATCTATCTTAAAATCGCCTACTGAAACTGTTTTAGAATCTTCGCCAAGCATATTCCAACTATACTTGACCATTTTAAATACTGTTTGGAATGGGCATCCTAATCCATGAGTGTGCAGTACTTGTCTTTCTTATTCCATAAAACACATATTTGGAATCAAAATCTATATTAAAATCGCCTACTAACACTATTTTACAAACTTCGCCAGGCATATTTTAACGATACTTTCTTAGTTTCTACCCACATTCGGAAAATATCACCAAGCTTGGTTCGGTTTTGAAATTATTTTTTAGCAGCAAACATATGCTCGGCGATACATTATCAAAAATTTCAAACCTTGAGTAACTCCCAAGATCTTTATCCCCCCCCCTTCCCCAATCACCTCCACGTTATCCAGAAAGCACATTTGAAAAGATCTTCACTGTCACAGTTCATGTCTACAAAACCTGTCTACAAAAACCTGGGACTGAACGAAATAACAACCTAGATCTAAAAAATGTCTTTAAAAATGCTTAAGGTGCTGCAGCTTTTATGGGCATAATGAAAATCGATTTATCAGACACATCTGATGCAAGGACGTACACAGGGGGTGGTCCAGGGGGTCCGGACCCCCTCCAAAATTTCAGTTTTTGTAAACAAAATAATAATGATGAAGTTTTGCTGTATAAAATTCCGCCTTTTTCACCGTTTGGACCCCCTTCGAAATTTTTGGACCCACCCCGAAATTTTTTTATGGGTACGTCCCTGATCTGATGCGACTACACTGAAGATAAGCTTTTATCTCGTAATCAGTCATGATACTTTTTTTTTTTTTAACAAAGCACAGGACGATGATAAAAATTTTCTTGAAAAATATTGGCGAAAAGACAATACTGAAAATTTGAAAAATTCTATGGTCGAAAAAATAGCCCAACTTTTTCCTTTTTCCCAAAAGGTGATAGTTTTCCTGATTTCACAGAGCCTCTACCATCTGCTCCTGGATTTGAAATGTGTCCTGCTGTTAGTTTCAACAGAGAAGGGACTACCTGAATTACTTCTTTTACTTATTTTTTTTCGTTGCTGCTGTCGACGTAAAAAATTAAGTTTCGAAAGAGGAGAAACCTGTCCTCAAATCCTCAGATTCCTGTCAGCTCTTTTCCGTTAATTTTTTTATGACGATAAAAAAAAAGGGAGGGTTATTGGGAAGTAGAAAAGGGGGAAATGAAAGAAAAGAAAGGTAAGCAAAAGAAAAAAAAAACAACAAATAATAATAATAAAAAGTAAGGAAATCTTAAACACTTTCAGATTTTAAATACGCACTAAAGTGCTACATATTGAAAACGTGTCATATTTTATGCTTCGTCCCTATTTTTCTGCCTCATTACATTAAATTGGAAAGTGTATCATTATTCATGAGTGTGCTGTATTTTTCTTCATTGTTGCATAAAACACATCTTCGGAATCAAATTTTATGTTAAAATCACCTACTAAAACTACTTCACAATCCTCGCTAAGTATATTCCAACTATACTTCACCGTTTTAAATATTGTTTCGAATGTGCATCATAGTCCATGAGTATACCGTGTTTGTCTTTCTTGGGTTGATTCCTACTTTAACTAACCACCTTCTCGCCAAGGTGGCGATAATTAAGCATATGCAGTTACCATGAAGATTTTTTTGCATTTATGTGGCAACCGTAATATAGAATTAAAATGGCGATTTGAAATCGCATGTAAGTATAGCATTCCATTACTTATTTATTTATTTATTTTGGGTTGGCAATTAATGTAGTTTTAATAATTAAATGTCTTCAAATTCCTTAACTGGTACGTTTATCTCTAATTTTTTCACAAAACACATCTTCGGAATCAAATTCTATGTTAAAATCGCCTACTAAAACTACTTTACAATCTTCGCTAAGTATATTCCAACTATACTTCACCGTTTTAAATATTGTTTCGAATGTGCATCATAGTCCATGAGTATGAGTGTGTTTGTCTTTCTTGGATTGACTCCTACTTTAACGCCCCGACTCTCGCCAAGGTGGCGATCATTAAGCATATGCAGTTACCATGACGATTTTTTGTATTTATGTGGCAACCGTAATATAGAATTAAAATGGCGATTTGGAATAGCATGTAAGTATAACATTCCATTACTTATTTATTTATTTATTTTGGGTTGGCAATTAAAATAGTTTTAATAGTTAAATGTCTTCAAATTCCTAAACTGGTACGTTTATCTCTAATTTTTTCACTTTAGTTTTAATCTAGTTTTTTTGGAGGGGAGCGTTGAAGCTTGTGCATAACTCCTAGAGACCCATGACTCTAAAACTCGTCAAAGTGGGGCGATTTTTTAGGTTGGCGAGAGTGGGGTCGTTGAAATAGGAATCAACTCTTTCTTGTACCATAAAGTATACCTTTGGAATCGAAATCTGTCTTAAAATCGCCCCTGAAACTGTTATACAATCTCCGCCAGGCGTATTTCCACTATACTTCACCATTTTAAATACTGTTTAGAATTAAAATACTGTTTAAATACTGTTTAGAATTTTTTCAAATAAAACGCATCTTTGGAACAGAAATCTATCTCAAAATCACCTACTAAACTGTTTTACAACCTTCGCCAAATATAATTCAATTATACTCTACCATTTTAAAAACAGTTGGAAGGCGTATCATAAACTATGAGTGTACTGTGCTTTGCTTTCTTGTTGCCAGAAACCCTTCTTCGAAATTGAAATTTAATTAAAATCACCTGCCAAAACTGTTTTACAATATTTGAAAGGCATTTTCTAACTATACTCGTAATATATTTACAATAAATTATCGCGTTTTGGACCAAACTTAGCGATCAATCATCAAAAATATTGTAAAACTCGTGCGACTTTCAACATTTTATGAACGCCCCTCCCCCTCCACGTTTTCTGGCAAACATATTTGAAAAGATCTTCCCCGCGACAGTTCATATCTACAAATCCTGTCTGCAAGATCGCGTATACAAAATTCTGGGATTGAGCGAAATAGCACCCTAGTGCTAAAAAAAAACCTATAACTGAGGTCGTCTTTCGTTTATTCGAGACATAAAATTGGTAAATTTGCAAGAACGAGATTTTTTTTAAATCTTCATTTTATAATCAACTGCACAGCGTTTTCGAATCCTTTAAAAAACTTCTATCCGCTACAGTAAGTTTTATATTCTACAAATATGCCATTCTTACTGAATCTACTTTTTCTAACTTCTTTCAAGGTTTTTGATTGACTTTCCCTGTATATGTCCTTCCAGTTCAAAATTTGTGAACGAATTTTAGCCCAACCCCTGCAGTCCGATGGAGTTGAAACTGCATACACGTGCAACTCCGATGACACTGAGTAATGCTCTATTTTTAATTTTTCCATACTCTCTTGTTTTCTTTCTTTTTAAGGATATTATTACATATTGTATTAGGCTGTAACGAAAGTTTCCCGCCACCTCAAACATCGTCAGAACACAGTTCGCATTGGCGTATTTGCTCATATTTTGTCGAACTATTTTTGACATTTGAAAGAAAGAGGCTTACTTTATAACACTGTGTTGTGAAATCTCTCAAAAATAGAGTTATCATTAAGTACAAGGTGTCTCCAAATGGAACTATAGCTCTAGAGGATTAGAACCATCCTTTACTTCCAGTTGTGTTGCAAAAAGTCAGCTCTAGAATATCAACAAATTATGAGTACAGCTTTAAGTACTATTGTTGTATCATGTGATACTGTGCAGGTTTGGTACCGAAAGTTCAAATACAGTTATCTAAGGAGTTAGAAGTTAGTTTTTCAGGCAGATATGGCGGAAAACTTTCGTTACAACCTGATATTTCCAAAATCGTGCTTTTTCGCTCATATCTTCCTAACCATAATCGAACATCTTTAATCTCTGTATCATCGGAAAGTTCTTTCGACTCTGAAAAAGATGAAATCAGTTTCGACTCTCTTGCTTAAATGGTTATTGATTTTTTCAAAATAATGATGGATTATTAACTTCCATTTCTTTACATCGTGACATCCACAAACTATATGTATTCGAAAATTTCATTGAATACGGTGTGTTCTTTCCTAAATCGCTTAAAAGAAGAGCGGTCAAAACATATAAAATATTTAATTGTTGATACATTTTTTAAAAATCAGAAGTGGGGGAAATCAGCTGCGAACAAAATCATTTTCGCCCTAGTAAGAAACCACACCTCCAATTAAGCCGTGCCGAATTACACCACTCTTACATAGTATAGAAGATGAGTTTTCACATCTCCTTTAAATAAGTTCTGTAAACAATTTTTCTTTTAAATAAAAAACTGTTTAAACACGTTCCTTTTTTTTTTTTTCCATTTCAAGCATTTTACTAGCTTGATCTCTTATTATGTGGTTCGATCTTGAGATTTGTATAGGAATTTTAATTCACTTGCTATGGTCCGATTGAGCTACTCGGAGGGGGGGGGGGATCTAGTTTCAGTTCTAAGTTGCAAGGAGAGAATCTTCACAATGTTTTAAATGAGACGACAATTAGATAATAATTTTAGGTTAACTTATTCATGTTATCCCATGTTATTCCTTTACCATAAAGACAAACTCATGAGTGCGCAAAATTACAAAATATTTCATTTTCTTTTACTCTTCGATTAAAAGATTGCTTTTATAATTACATGTATCGTGAAAAAAAAATCTGTCATCAAGCAAAAATTGACTTAGGTTTTTTTTTTTTTCCCCAAGTGGATTCTTTTACTTGGCAATAACTTTTCCGTATTTTTATTCCTATCCCAATTTCTTTTGGGGTTATTGCAGAATTCTTTTACTTCGCAATTTCGTCACATTTCGTTTGACGAAGTGGAATTGGTAGGATTGCATTCAAATGCAAGATTACTGGATTTGCAGAATCCAGTCAAATAGCACCATGATCACCACTCTTATACTTCATTTAGTTGATATTTTTCATATGTATTAAAAAGAAATTGTACTGTGCTTTGCTTTCTTGTTGCCAGAAACCCTTCTTCGAAATTGAAATTTAATTAAAATCACCTGCCAAAACTGTTTTACAATATTTGCCAGGCATTTTCTAACTATACTCGTAATATATTTACAATAAATTGTCGCGTTTTGGACCAAACTTAGCGATCAATCATCAAAAATATTGTAAACCTCGTGCGACTTTCAACATTTTATGAACGCCCCTCCCCCTCCACGTTTTCTGGCAAACATATTTGAAAAGATCTTCCCCGCGACAGTTCATATCTACAAATCCTGTCTGCAAGATCGCGTAGACAAAATTCTGGGATTGAGCGAAATAGCACCCTAGTGCTAAAAAAAAACCTATAACTGAGGTCGTCTTTCGTTTATTCGAGACATACAAAATTGGACAAATTGGTAAATTTGCAAGAACGAGATTTTTTTAAAATCTTCATTTTATAATCAACTGCACAGCGTTTTCGAATCCTTTAAAAAACTTCTATCCGCTACAGTAAGTTTTATATTGTACAAATATGCCATTCTTACTGAATCTACTTTTTCTAACTTCTTTCAAGGTTTTTGATTGACTTTGCCTGTATATGTCCTTCCAGTTCAAAATTTGTGAACGAATTTTAACCCAACCCCTGCAGTCCGATGGAGTTGAAAGTGCATACACGTGCAACTCCGATGACACTGAGTAATGCTCTATTTTTAATTTTTCCATACTCTCTTGTTTTCTTTCTTTTTAAGGATATTATTACATATTGTATTTCCAAAATCGTGCTTTTTTCGCTCATATCTTCCTAACCATAATCGAACATCTTTAATCTCTGTATCATCGGAAAGTTCTTTCGACTCTGAAAAAGATCAAAATCAGTTTCGACTGTCTTGCTTAAATTGTTATTGATTTTTCAAAATAATGATGGATTATTAACTTCCATTTCTTTACATCGTGACATCCACAAACTATATGTATTCGAAAATTTCATTGAATACGGTGTGTTCTTTCCTAAATAGCTTAAAAGAAGAGCGGTCAAAACATATAAAATATTTAATTGTTGATACATTTTTTTAAAATCAGAAGTGGGGGAAATCAGCTGCCAGCAAAATCATTTTCGCCCTAGTAAGAAACCACACCTCCAATTAAGCCTTGCCGAATTACACCACTCTTACATAGTAGAAAGATGACTTTTCACATCTCCTTTAAATAAGTTCTGTAAACAAATTTTCTTTTAAATAAAAAACTGTTTAAACACGTTCCTTTTTTTTTTTCTTCATTTCAAGCATTTTACTAGCTTGATCTCTTATTATGTGGTTCGATCTTGAGATTTGTATAGGAATTTTAATTCACTTGCTATGGTCCGATTGAGCTACTCGGGGGGGGGGGGGGGATCTAGTTTCAGTTCTAAGTTGCAAGGAGAGAATCTTCACAGTGTTTTAAATGAGACGACACTTAGATAATAATTTTAGGTTAACTTATTCATGTTATCCCATGCTATTCCTTTACCATAAAGACAAACTCATGAGTGCACAAAATTACAAAATATTTCATTTTATTCTACTCTTCGATTAAAAGATTGCTTTTATAATTACATGTATCGTGAAAAAAAAAAAATCTGTCATCAAGCAAAAATTGACTTAGGTTTTTTTTTTTTCCCCCCCAAGTGGATTCTTTTACTTTGCAATAGCTTTTCCGTATTTTTATTCCTATCCCAATTTCTTTTGGGGTTATTGCAGAATTCTTATATATAGTGCAGAATTCTTTTACTTCGCAATTCCGTCACATTTCGTTTGACGACGTGGAATTGGTAGGATTGTATTCAAATGCAAGATTACTGGATTTGCAGAATCCAGTCAAATAGCACCATGATCACGACTTTTATACTTCATTTAGTTGATATTTTTCATATGTATTAAAAAGAATCAACATAAGTTCTGCAGATTTTCCTAATCGTATCGTATAATTTTTCTGTAAATGCATATGCTACTCGAAATTGAACAAGCAAGATAAATCGTGCCACACTCGTCAATTACAGAACACTTGGAAACCCCTGCTCTACAAGAACTATACATATTACATGCACATTATTTTTAAAAGAGACCATGCATCAATAACATATTAATTAACAAACAAAATCACAAGCGCTTTTCCAGTTTATTCGGAAAGTGTTATGAAACAATTTTTTTGCTAACTTTTCGTGACTGAAAAATATTTTTAAAAAACTATACAGACCACAAAAGTCCATCAGAATTGCAAATAAGACCCCTTATACCTTTGAGGTGCAACCCTTTCCCAATGCTGAAAAAAGGGCAGCCGTTGCCATCACTCGACTTAACTACCAGCAAGATGGCGGACGATCGAGGCACAGCTAGCTGTCGTCATCGTCAAAAAAGGGTCTCTAGATCTGTGGCACGCGATGAACGTTTCGATCATCTGCCATCTTGCTGGTAGTTAAGTCGAGCGATGGCAACGGCTGCCCTTTTTCAGTATTGGGCAATCTATCCAGCTGTTCTCGCATTCTTCCATTTTTCAGCAGATGTCACTGCTGTTAAAAATAGTCGTGACCATTTTTTTACGGGAAATGACGTGCTAAAAAGTAAAGGATTCTCGTGGAGCTGTGTCACGCGTAACTATTTTTATAGAAATCCAATCTATTCTTCGTGACTGGCAACAGTCAAAACGCCAGAATTTGGTGTTCCCAGAGCGGGAACACTGCGCGTTAAAGGGTTAACAAACGAAATCACAAACGCTTTTCCAGTTCATTCGGAAGGTGTTATGGAAAAATTTTTTGGTAACTTTTCGCGACTGAAAAACATTTAAAAAAAAAACTATACAGACCACACAAGTCCATTAGAATTGCAAATAAGACCTCTTACGCATACGAAAGATCAGTCAATATTTCACAAACTTACCAGAAACTTCATCTCAGTATCAAGTGCAGTATCATTCGATTCAAAGCTTCAATGCTTTTAAATCATGTGTGTCATTGAAGCATCTTTATATAATATTCCAACAACCATTGTTTGCTCCCAGTTGTTTACAACGGGCGGTCATTAAAGTGGTTATAAGGTACACGCTGTACCCAGGGTCATCCGCACAGTGTTCTTTGGAATATTCTGGAGATGGAAGCACGCGAAATTATTCTATTTTCACGTGAATATTGAATCTTCGAAGCGTTTGTCTTTCTTCTAATAGGGGGACCGTAATATCTGTTTACGAAATCCTTTCAACCGTTGAAAATTTCTATAGTGTGACAACACCGGCTTGAGAAAATTCGGCCTGTGGTTATTCTCAAGATAGCGGAACCCTGTTATTACCTCATTTTATTTTTTTTTTTAACAATCAGCTATTTTTTCCAGAGATGCACAATGCATGATGGGAATAAATGTTCTTTTAGCACTCATAGTGCCCAGACACGATATTTTGTTTATCTGTTTAACCTTCTGAAAAAATACGTTCCTTGAGATGAAGCTTTTACTATAAAGTGACCAAACGTTACCAGTTTTGGAGGGCAGATCCTTATTTCAGCGTTTTTTATTAGTCCCAAAATTTACATCCAGATGTCTTTATCTTACTTTTATCTACTTTTTACACCATTGCAATTTGTTTTTATCATTTAGACTATGGATTTTAGCTTTTACTGGTTTTAAGTAACACTTTTTTACTTGAATGCCTTGTTTTTCGGGATGGGACTATTCGGCGCGAAACTCATTTTGGCGCCGCCTTCTCGGTGAAAATCTATTTCTCATGCATGAACAAAAAAATTATGATGAATAGAAATTTGTATCATTTAAAGTGCTTCAATATCTCTCGCAAAGGGACCAGCGTTAGCATATTTTCGAGGGGCCCCCCTGAAGCGATGGCCAGACCCACTCATGTTTTTTTTCGTCTCGCAAAGGGGCCAGCGTTAGCATATTTTCGAGGGGTCCCCCTGAAGCGATGGCCAGACCCACTGATGTTTTTTTTCGTCTCGCAAAGGGGCCAGCGTTAGCATATTTTCGAGGGGGGGCCCCCTGAAGCGATGGCCGGACCTACTGATTTTTTGGGGGTCTCGCAAAAGGGCCAGCACTGATTATATTGTATTATACGGAATTAAAATAGTTTAAAAAAAACTTTATAATAAAGACAATCTTTATTTTTGTACATTATTTAAAGTAATAATGAGTTTCGCGCCGAATAGTACCAAACCCCTTGTTTTTGTAGTTTTACGCAGAGTTTCTCGCAGAATGTCCTTTTTGGACCTAGTGTCATTAAACCCAAATTTGATAAAATTCGTAATAATATATAAACTCCTGCTGTTACTAAGGTTGATGAATGAACTGGAGCTGAGATTGGTGCAAAGTAGCCCAAAATGTAAATAAGCACTTGTGGTTAAATTTTCCCCAGTTTTTTTTTTCCCCCCGTAATTGCCTGTCCCCAGTTTCTGTTTCTACAGTCGTTTGCAAAAGTTTAAGACCAGCAGCAAAAGTTCAGTTTTTCTTCTTAACACGTAACATCGTTTTCCCATATTGTTGCATCATCTCAGTGCGATGATGGTGTGAAAGACTGTACTATGTCTGCAAAAAGTCTAAAACCCGCCAGACAATTTCTCCTCCCTGCATAGGCTTGTCGTAACACAAAACAAACTTTTACGGAAAAAGCATGCCCGTCTCGTTTATTACAAATTGTTTACTAGATTTTACTGTGTGTGGACAGTGCTATAGTACGATTCTGATTATAGTAGATGGTCGTAATAAAACTTTTACTTACTGTCCACAAAAAAGATTTTGTGATTAAAGCAAAAGTTGCACGAGGGCTCTCTGCCTAAATAGGGAATGCCTTGGGAAGCGGACTTCTTAAGGTATTTTCCAACGAGTATTTACGTTACGTCTGGAGAAAACCCCTTCCGAACCGTTAGATCGACAGTGGCGCTGTAGGCCAGAACTCTAGACCTTTACACTTCGGGCATCTACCAAGTTCAGCGACTTATCTATTCGGCCTCTGTTACAAAAAGAAGGGCAGAAAAAGCGATCTTGGATAATGGTGGATTTTTCGAACGCGCAATAAATGCAAGAGTATATGAGAGTTCATCAAGCTGTCAGTAAATTTGAGACTTTTAGAAAATTTAGTAGCGGTCATCCAAGGAAAACATGTACGTACAGGGCAGCGTTTAGGTCCATGCAGCCCCTAAGCAAAATTAAAATATGCTGCCTCCAGCATGCTCTTTTTACTGTCCTATCTCTTTTTACTGTCCTATCTCCTTTTTACTGTCCTGTCTGCATTACTGTTAGAGCGTCACCACTTTCAAAAATGTATTCTAGAGAAAAATATTGGCTTAAATTGAAAGGTCCATAGCTAAGATAGATTTTTTTTTTTTTTCCCGAAGCGGTTTATTGTTTATATGAAGTAGATTTTTGAACTCATGTAATTCATGCGGAGGTGGCGTCCATAGTCATTCGCCTTGGTAAAGGACTTACGACACTGGAAGTGACTAGTCTCGACGAATTGTGTAATTATGGCCGTATACGCAAGGGCGATCGGCCAAGGATGGAGGGGTGGCTTGGTTGGAGGACTTTCTAAGGGGCTCTAACGCGTGTTCACGTTACATCTGGAGAAAACTTACCAAATCTCCAGACCGTTAGATCGACGTTACCCGAACACTTCATACTTCAGCCGTCTACCATTTTCAGTGACATAACCACTGTGCCACAGTGACGCCCAGTCTTGACGAAATGAAAATATTCGCGGGTAAATACTTTTTAATACAGGGTTTCGAAAAATTTTAAAGCTTCTGCTTCCTTGACTATCTCGAACGGTTTTATGGACTTCATATTCCACTTATTTTCAGTGTCACATTGTTTCTTTTAAAACTTATACATTTTCCCATCCACCCTCCCTGTTTTTTCTTTAAACACCCAATGATAAATATATTTTTTATTTGACAACACTGCAAAAAAAGTATGCCTTATAAAAACTTATGCAAGTTATTATAAGGTATAACTTATGCAAGATAAAGCATATCTTAATTAGACAAGATATGTTGATATATGACACATAACGCATTTATGTGTCATTAAGGCCCGAATCAAATTACGCAGATCTTCAAATAAGAAACAACACTTAGGATTTGGCGGGAAAATGGTTCGCATGCATTTGATACCCTTTTACTAAATGCAAATTTGCATTTCATAAATGGATAACTGAGAGCATTTCTTAACAATTGAAACGACTGCATTGCTGGGAAGCTTTGCTTCACCTATAAACATTTTAATATTATCCCAAATCTCAAGTGCTCGAATACACAGACTCTGTGGTATGCACGGAATGCATGGGGGGATTGGATTCGTAAGCAAACAAAGATTGCGAAGGGAAACGTAGAAATTGCTTTGCACGAGCGATCTTGGCTGAAAAGACGAGTTCTTTTTTTGGGTCCAAACTATAACTAACAAGTTGAATTTTACCAAAAAATCTCATTTTTCTTCCATTTCCCTGACCTTTCTTCATTTTCCTTGATTTTCTCTGACTTTCCAGGTCTGTAGAAACCCTGTAATATGGTCCAGAAAAAGAAATGAGGTTTGCATCAGCTGCATTCCACTTGCGATTAAAAAAAAAAAAAAAATAGCCTACCTTAAAATTTTGAAGCCCTATAAGCTACGACCTACTCTGGCCTATTTAGAAATATTGCCCCGTGTACATGTGAGAGAAGGATAGTCGTATGACCTCAAAAAACACCCTGCAATTAGATTAGGCTCATTTTAATTAGCGAATTTTCTGGGAGGTGTTTGACCATCCACCCTATAGTACCGATCTCGCTCCCAGCGACTTGCACCAGAAGAAATTCTTGTCCAAGTATCGCTCCCGCAGACGAAGACTGCGGGGCACAGCTATGAAACGCTGGCTCCATTTTCAGGTGGCAGACTCTCTAAGATACTGGATAACACTTAACCCACAGTATGACAAGTGCTACAATTCCGGTTATTCTTATGTTGAAACGTATTTTCTGGATGACCCCTCGCATAAAGGAATCAACTACAAATGTTTATAGCGCAATAGCATCTCACAGTTATTTTAATGATTTGCATAAAACTTAAACATGGAATTTCAAAGATGCAGTTCAGGGTCGCGTGACTTTTCCAGAGCATCATGTGATAAAAATTCAGACTATTTATTAGGTTTATGACGTCAACTTTGCATGTTCTTTAATATTTTTAGCTTCCCAAAGTAAGGTTAAACGTTGTTTGTTTACAAACACTGATTTTCCAGTCTAAATTATAAGATTTTTCAGGTTTCGGGCCAAAATTTGCAATTTTCCCTGACTTCTCCCTGACTTTTTTTTTTTTTTTTTAACCAAAATGAAATTCCCTGACTTTTTCAGGTTTTCCCTGCTCTCCCTGACCAGTGGCAACCCTGCAGTTTCTAAGGTAATTGAAATAATTGCAGGTGAGTGAAAAATTAAAAGGAAGTAAAAAACAATTGCAGAAAATATTAAAAAGAAAATGTTTATTGATTATATTTTAATCTCATTTCACTATACAAAATACATAGCAAACTTTCACAAAAATTAAATACCTTTTATGGTTTGTTTTATATCTTTTGATTTTAAGTACCATATGGTTTTTTTTTTTCAACTAATTATTAAAAGCTAACTTCTTTTTCCCACCTGAGGAAATACTAAAAAAAGTAAAATACTAAAAAAAAAAATCAACTTGCAGTAAAAATACTACAGGAGAAAATTTAATGTAAAACATAAGCGAACATAAATACAATAAAAATATAAAATGTAAAGACAAAAGACATTACAATGACTTTGTGAAATACCTTATTAACTTTGTGAACCTGAGATATCTATTCACTTGATTTCATATATGAAATTGAATATTATACAATTACTCTGGCTTAAAATAATAATACAAACATTTCAGCTGAAATATTAAGCTAAACTTCTAGTGATTGAAACACGGCAAAATGTGTACGATTTTGAACGAGACTCGAGTCCAATATTATACAAAGAAATAATTTCATAGATTTAAAAGATATAACAGATGTTCCTGAGAGTACTTAACTGTAATTTATAAACACAAAGATCCAACACCTTCCAAGGCGATAAGAAAAGTGTCAGTACTTCTTTTTATTCAAATACAGTTAGCATCATGCATTTTTTTTTCCATTTCTGTTTGACTCATTTCTAATGTGGATGTATCTGGATATATCTGTAGAAAATTAGCTCCTCCCACACTATTACCTTATTCCCAAATAACCACAAACATCCTCTGGACATCTTATAATGATCCACTATATACAACAAAGTATGCATCCCACAGTGTATATCAGAAGATGTCCATCGATTGTTTTAGATGGGACAATCTTCATGCAAAGAATTCAGATATCCCACAGTAGATATCTGCAGACATTCATCAGACATCCTAAACAGGAATGCTAGTCTCCGGCATCTAGTTTCAAGGTGACAAGATATTTTTAAAAAAAGGGATGGGTTGACAAATAGTGTCCCCAATTCTGAAACCAGAATTGAGGACATTTTATAAATTCAGTGCTCTTCACAAAAAAGAGTTTATATGTATTCAATTAAAGCATTATTAACGTTCATAAACTAGAAGTGCGATTGATTTTTTAAAAAAATGGTGTGAAATATTTATTATAATTACAACTTTGTCCCAAATTGCTGTTTTACATTTTGGGCAAATTGAAAAAGATTCTGAAATTGTCCCTGATAATTGGGAACATTTGCTCCCCTTAATCTTCTAACAAGTAACTATCCTGCAACTGTCCAGAAAGTGTCTACTTGGGATGTCGTGCGGAAATCTACAGGAGTGACAATAGCAGCAGATGTACTAGACTTTTTTTAATGGCTCTGGAATGTCCATAGAATATCTAGGAATCCTACGAATGGTATCTTCCATATGCCGATGGAATGCCTTTGTGTTATCCAGGTTGTTTTATTACTTTATTATTACTACTAGTATAACATTCTGGAATTGGGTAAACACAATGGCAATGGGTGTATGATGAATGTTTCTAGCCATCATAATCTTCATTTGTATTATTATTTTAAAACATATAATTCATTATCCTTAACAAGTCTTGCTAATATGTCAGGCAAGATAAGAAGTTACCTGTAATTAATTCCAGTAGAATATAGTAATTTTTTAAAGTATTATGATATCTGTTTAAAAGCTCAAAAACACAAAGTTTTTTCTTTCCACGGGGAGGGGGGGGTGCAGAGATAAATAAGATAAATTAAGTAAATTTCTATGAATGGCTTCTATAAACATAATCCCTTTTATACCAAAAGCCTACCATTTAATTTCATTGCACTTCTTAAATTTAATTCATTTTTTCAAAAATGTATTCACACAATTTAAATGTCATACTGTATTCATAGCTTATGCTAAATATATCAGCTGAAAGGTAAAAACTCATTAAAAAAAATTATACTGTAATACAGATCTCTATAATGATTGATATGAGATTCATTTATTACGTTTAACAAAATACTGTATGTAAAATAAAAGCTGCTCAAAAATTGTTCCAATAACAATATTATACAGTCCAACAATTAAATAAACAGAAAAATGCCATAGAGTAAAACAAGGAAAATAAACAAAGAAAGTATTTTATTGGTAGGTGTCATCAATGAAAAGCATTTTAATATTCAGGTGCAAAGCAATTCGATAAATTTTGGGAAGGGGGGAGTTGCTCAGTAAGTTAATATCTATTCTGGTAATTGAAAAAGATAACATTTTATGCATATATGTGTTCACCAGAAATTTGCTCTAAATGACATCAAATGCCAGTGTCGTATGCAAGTAAGGGTTGTGGGGGCCCTCCCACAAGGCTAATTTTTTAAAATCATAAATTCCATGTATTTTTCATTTTTTTTTGCATAAAGATTATGCCTTTTAACATAAAAGTTTGTGTATGATACTGGTGAAGGCCTGATGTGATGAGAGCCATTTTGCCTCAGAGGCCGGCTGTGGCATATATGGGCTTTTAAGTGGAAAGCTTTGGATTTTCAATAAAAAATGATGGTGCTTTCCATTAATGGTCTTGAATGTTTTAGTTTTAGCACTGACCATCAGAAATGATAATTTGTTTTAGTTTAGTTTCAAGGTGAAGTCTGAACATCTGCTTTGCAAATCGGATGCATCTATTTTTAATTTTTATTTATTTTTCAGTGGAATGGGGGGGGGGGGAGGAGGAGGAGGCTTTTGTTCTACAGTAGTATTTTGTAGAAGAAACAGATTGGAAGATAGGTGTAAATATAATGAAGCTAGTTTATATATTGGACTTAATAAATATATGGGCAGAATAGAAATATGTTATGTGTCCTTGGTGCATTATCCAGCTGACAGAAAAACCAAAAAATGGCACAGAAAATTATTTTTTGGATTTTTAGACTTCAGATTACTAAACTTTAATACATTAGTCAATTATTGTATGGGAAAATACCCTGGTCTACAATTTTAGCTAAATCTTGCAGAAGAAATAGAGCAAAAATATTGTGTACCCCAAGCACACCTCTCGCACTCTGTAGATAAGACATCTGCATTGCATTTTCCTGGAATGCATTTCCCAAAATTATGTTCCTAAACTGTCAAAAAAGAACAATTGCAGAAACGTTTTGTTTGTTCTAAAACAACGAAAGAGAAAAGAAAACATGTCAACAAAGCTAAAAAACGTACCAAAAAGTCCTGCTATCCTACTGGCATCTTTTTTAAAGAGCCCAGTTTTTTATTAGTACATATGAAAGCATAAGTTTAACATGTTCTTAAATATAGTAACTCAATCTTCATTTAGAACTATTTTGAATTATTTTAAATGCAGCTTCATATTTTTTAAATAGGAATCTGTGAAGTAAATTTTAAATTTCTATGGGATGTTTTATGGGGCTAGTTGAAAATGAGAAATTTGTTTCTCATTGGAATAAATGACAATGCAAGACAGATAGTTTCATTACTCATGGTATCTCCCCCTCCGTATTACTCATGGTATCATGGCATGGTAGTTTCATGGTATCTCCCCCTCCCCTATCCCAAAAAAGGGGAGGGGGAGATACCATCATCCTAATAATTATGGTGAAGAAGCCCGATTAAAACATTTTAAACCTCTATGCTACATAAATTAATTTTTCTCAGTGTTTTCTACTATGGCATTTTTACTGTTGAGAGTATATTTTGTGACATATTTTTGCATCCTTTTCAAATACATTGAGGTATTTCCTCATCCTTTAATTAATAACTACTTAACTTTTTCTGACAAAACTTGATCATCATGTTTAAAAAAGACAAGCCTTAAAATTCAAAAATAAATATAGGTAAATGATACTTGTTGATTGTTCACAACACATAAATATAAACTAATATATTTTAAATGCTCAGAAATAGATACACAATGACAAATAAAATATATATGAATGCTAATTTCAAAATCAGTAGATGCAATTATTTAATACTCACATTTTAACTTTTCTTTTAAACATATATGTACATCAGTTTTTACTACTACACAAATATAACCATTTATAATAGGCAAATGATTTTTTAAAAATAAAATAATTCATTTCTTTAGCTGCCAATTATAATGTTAAACATATATTATTAATTTTTTTGGTACATCAAACATAATACTACAACTATAAGACTGTTTCAGCAGCATATATACAATATACTCAGCAACACCTATCATACAAAACAAAATTGTTAATTACTTGTATAATATTCATTAGCATAAAGAACTAGAAAACCAATACTTCTGTATGCATTACCCGTATATTTTGAAAAACAAACTATTTCAATCTCATTTTTCTACTGCAATTTTTTTAGGTGATTGTTCACTATAAAGTGCCCAATTTTCCTGAGATTTTGGTATGTTTTAGTGACATTAGCATTAATGTATTTTCTTTCTTTCTTTATTTATAGCAAGAAATTTTGCGCAGTTCCTTTCAAACTCAAAACTTGAAAGAAATTTATAAAGAATCCCCCCCCACACACACACACAAGTGCCATGAAATAATTTTTACATTACATACATACCTTTTGATTCAACAATACAACGATATTCTAAATGAAAATTTGATAAAAGATAAAATAAATTTAATATTGGTTTTTCTAGTTCTTAAATTAAAACAGCATTGCTAAGAGTTCCCCTTTTACATATATGTATGTCATTAATACATTATTACACCAAAATTTACCAAATAAAAATAATTTTGGTTACATATATTTGGATCTAAAAGAACTATCTTACAAAAGTTTGAAAAATAATAACAATTAAAAGAATTGTACATTGGTATAAGTGACCTGGTACTGGAAAAAATTTCCACACAGTGGATACAGTGACAAACAGATTGTTGCACATGAAATACTGAATTTGATAATGAAAATTTCAAAGCAACTTTTGCTCAAATGCAAATGATCTCAATCTACATTGATATTACTTCTTCCCAGATGAATCTTTCACTTTTATGCTAATCATTTGAGTTGATCAAAAGCTAATTACTGCAGAATTCATAATTCTAATATCCATTAGAATGACTTTTAATTTAGAGTACTTTATTTATAGTACAAGTTGGAGATTCATTGCATAGTTTTACCAATTATGCATGAAAATTATTTTCCCCACACAACTCAACATTTTATGTGCAGCAGATAATTATGATTTAAAGATTTATACTGCCTGAAAAACAAAACAAAAAACATACCTTTAGCTTAGTTTAAAAAAAAAAAAAAAAAAGAAACTTTACATTATGTACAGTAAAATATATTTTCTCTGCTGCCTCTTTACATAGATAAAATACTCACTTTCAAATGATTTATAAGATGTTTCAAACGAACTCATTAATTAATTACTTTGATGCACACCTTAATACATCCCCACACTCAATAAGATAGCAAAACCAAATATGATCAAAGGAAGGAAGGTTGATCAGAAAATAAACATTTGCTCATAAAAAAAGATTAAGCTTATTTAACTAATATCCAAAGAACATGAACTCAAAAATATGAATTTTTTAAGAGTACAAAGAGACTTAAAAATAGAAAAATAGATACTAAAAAGCTGTCATAAATGAACTGAAATTGTTTTAAATATTTTTCCACTAAACCTCTACATTCACTGAATGAAGTCAAGGTCCAAGAACATTTTCATTAATGACAGGTTTTTTTTTTTTTTTGCTAAATAGAGGGTTAGTTTAGGCAGGTTTCACTATATTTCAACAGTGTTTTATTGTGTACAGTTTTATAGAGAGCAATTTAAATTTAAATCAACAAAATAATCAGTGTTGGAAATAAGTATTTCATTTTGAGTAGACAAACTGCTCCTCAAATTCTGCAAAATAGAGGAGCAGTTTAACAAATTCGTTAAATTGCATTTTTTGGTAAAACAAGAAAAAAAAACTGTTTAAAGAATTACAAAGAACAGGTGCAAATGCAATTATAACTACTCATTGTCTAAAGCCTCCAAAGCACTGGAAGGACTTACACATTAAGTCTAACACTATTCCCATAGTTCAGAAGACGGATGCCCGGCTTTTTCATCAAAAAACTTGAGATGAAAACTAGAAAACTATGGTCCTAAAGAAATTGTCAGAGAGTTAGTTAATATCTCTGTACTCAACCAGTTTCTATTATCAGTTTTTATCCATTTCACTGCAGAAAAAGCCCTTTCTACTCAGAGATTTGACACAGGTAATGATCTAAAATTATCTATTGTGCAACAAAGATAAGAATATTCATTAGAATTATTTTTTTCAAAACATTTTGGCAGATTTATTTATTTAGCCAAGTGTTGAAGATTCCTGAACCAAATTATTTCTAATTAATCCCAATCATTTATAACATTTTGCTCTTCAATATTTGTGATTGCTAATAGCTGGTTCAATTATACCAAGCAATTATTCAGCACATGTTTGGTGTGTTTGAGTTATTTTGCTTCAAGATACTTTTTGATGCAATTTGCAGAATTGTGTCATCTTGCATTCATTTTGAATTGCAAACTTTGACATGATATTGCTTATTTCCAACAGTGAAAATATTTTTAAAGACTGATATTTTTATTTTATTTTTTAATTTTCTCATTTTTAAAAAAGTCTTAAAAATCTAATTATAAAAAAAAGGCAAGTTTACATAAGTTCTTATATGCATCCTTTTAAGTTTTGCATTAAAAAAATAAGTAGAGAAGTAGAAAATATGAATCACTCTATACATTAACCACTATATACAAAGATATGAACCATTTCCCAAAGAAATTTGAAGTATTATGCTCTAGAACAGAGTTTCTCATCTTTTTTAAATACTACTGTGAGCTACCTGCCGAAGAGCTATCAACTTTTTATTTAAAAAAATCTTACATTTGTTTATCATCCATAAACTTAAATTCCAGCAAAAATGAAACCAATTTTAATTAAACTATATATAACGTGATTACCACGATCTATCAAAAATATTCCCATGAGTTATTAGTAGCTCGTGATTGATGGTTTGGTGATCAGTGGTCTAAGGCAACAAGATTGCTTTTTTGTAGCACAGTTTCAGAAACCCTGATTTAAAACATCATTAAACAAAATCTTAAGATTCTAAATACAGATTAAATCATGTAACAACCACTGACTTGACGAGATTCTAAAAATGGGGGAGGGTAAGGAGGGATATTAAGTGATTAATCCTTTTGAATTACTAAAAACCATTGAGATACAAGTTATATACTTCTACATTGGTGCATAACTTGTTAAATAAATTAATTATTATACTATTTTCATTTGTATTTATAATAAAACAGTTGAATAGTAATTACAGGGTGACAATTATTGAACTAGTTCATGGAAAGAAAACCTTGATAACACTTAAACTGCTGGCAAGATTAAGTTAGAGCTTCGCGGAGGCTCGACATGATGGTACTTTTTTCTGGGCATGCACACTAATTATTGTAGTTCATTTTTCAAATAATTGTCAAAATGTAGAGCTTCAGAGTGTCTATAGATAATATAGGCTTACTATTTGATTAATAACAACCTGATTGAACCTCAAAGGAAATTTGTGTTCGATTACAAGCTGAAGAGAATTTTTCCAAGTGTTACAATCAAAACTTCAAGAGAACTGGTAATGAGAACTCTTGACACTCTAATGGGTTGTGCAGGTTTTTGCTATTCATCTGTGCCACATCATAGCCATTGCTGACAAGCATTTTGAACATGTCATAAGCTAAATCAGAATATCTGTAGCTACTTTTAAAATTCGCACTAAATTTTTGAACTAAGTATAGTTTTCAAAAAATACATATTTTTATTTCATATAGTTCAATAATTGTCACCCTGTACATAAGTTTGACCAGTAATTTTATAAATTTGCCTTTGATATATATATATATATATAAAATCAACCTGTCTTGAAATTACAAGGAATCAAAATATTTTTTTACTAAAAAGTAAATAAGCAACAAAATTAAAAATCATTGAACAAGAAGAAACTTTCCAGTGAAAACAAGTTTCTGCTTACTAAAAGTAAAATTAAAAGAAATTTTACTATATATCACCAACAAAAAAATTCAAAATAAGTTGTCTTAAAAATATTTTCATGTTCAATAAAACAACACAACCAAATTAAAAAAATTACTTTTATACACCTAGTGTAGAATTAAATTTTATGACTAACTTCATGATGGCACATCATGTATAAAAATTACATAAAAGAATCACTCATTCTACTCAATTTATTTCAAAATACACTTTTTCTAGTGAGACTTAAGTATTTTTTGCAGTTATTTATTATTATTTCCTACTCCTTTCACATCTATAGTGATAACTATCTTAAATGTTAACTTTTCTAACAAATTAAAAAAAAAAAAAGTAATAATTATTTTTGTAACTTAAAATAATTTTAAATTAGAAAAATAATTATCTGAAAAGATAAAAATAAGTAACATTTTTTCAATTAGATAGATGATTTTTCTAGAACTTGAAATGCAAGATTGATTATAGTATGAAAGTAAAATATTTTAACAGACAAGCAGCTTTAAAATGACACTTGAATGTTGTATGAAAGTTAATACAGTAAACCTCGATACAATGATACTTAAGGGACCAAACAAAATGATTTTTCTAGAAGGATGCATCGTTATATCGAGGGGAGATTGTAGTGTATTGGAATTCTGAGGGACAGCCAAGTTTTAGTGTTATACAGGGATTATCATTGTATTTAATATCGTTACAGGGAGGTCTTACTGTTGTTTTAAAAAAAGATAAATTAAAATCAGTTCATGATCCAGGGCTTCTACAGATTTCACAGCTTTTGCTTCCCTGACATCTATCACGCTCTTCCCTGACTTTATCTAGCATACTTTCCCGAATTTTGCATTTCTGTCCTTTTTTAAATAATAATAATAATAAAATTAATATATACAAAAATCTTATTTGGCATCACTAGATTCTAGCAAAAACCATATTTGATAATAATTTAGAATAAAATTAAGCATATTTCAACTGCGCAAGATATGCTCATAAAGGACACATCTTAAAATTATTTATAACGTTAAATGAGAAAATGAAAGTAAAACAATTTCTATACTTAGGTTCAAACAGCAAGTATTTTGTTGATTTTACTACAAAATTCAATTTTTCTTGCATTTCCCTGACCTTTCTTCAATTTCTCCTAATTTCCCTGACCAAAACTCACTTCCCTGATATTCCCCGACTTTCCAGGTCTGTAGAAACCCTGTGATCATGTTATCAAAGAGCTAAAGCACATCATATTAAGTTTGAAGGATTTGTTGCAAAAGGAAGCAGCTTCATCCAACAGGAATTCAGAGTTACATGTACTACCTTACAGTTAAAAAAAAAAAAACTCTTTCATTTGATAAAAAAACAATCTCACTCCATCATTAGTTCTAATGTTACTGAAGACATGCAGCTGTCTCGTTAGTTTGTGTTGAATCTTAAAATGTTTTGACCGTTTTCTGCAAACTTGAACAGTCAGAGCTATCTCCATTTTGTGCAGCAAACCCTCCAATTATAAAATATATAAAGCACACAATATAAAAATACATAAAGCATAACTTATATATTCAGATTTTTTAAAGCATAAAACATCACCTTATACCTAATAAGGGCAACAAAGTACATGGCATCCCCCAGTGTGGTACAGAGCGAGATAAATACATAGCAGTCAATAGGACAACTCAAGGAATTTCATCATCCAGCTTTGAGTCGTTCAGGGATGCTGAATCTTCCAGGTATGAATGCTGATAGGATGGTGACTGCACGTTTAAGATTACGTCTGAAGTTTCAGATGAGGTATCTAAAACCAGAAGAGAGAAAGGAAGAAAAGTTTTAGTCAGATCCTATCAACATTCATCCCACTAGCCTAATAAAAATTCTTAAACAACAATAACAGTTAGGATAAGTTAACCCTTTGACTCACAGTGTTTACATTGTGAAACAACCTTTTTTCAGTATTTTCACAGATAGGCTAGAAGAAAAAAAAAATAGTAAAGTGACCCCAGCACTGAAAAAGTGAAGCTGTTGCCATCGATTCATTTAACTACTAGCAACATGACGGTCAAATGAATTACCCACCTGGTGGCACAGAGCCTATCAAGAAATTTTCAGACATAGCTGGCTGAAAACTTCAGGTAAGCCCAGAAGTGCTGTTCTCTAGCTCTAGGCCATTCAATTAATTGCCAAGTTGTTGGTAGTTAAATGGATTGATGGCAATCGCTGCACTTTTTCAGCATTGGGCAGTCTATACAGTTGGTTTTCTTTACTGATGTAAAAACGCTTGTGATTCAAAGGGTTAACCTTTCACAAGCCAACATTTCTAATTTGACATTAATTTATCATAAATACTGACTTAAGAAAAGAAAAAAAATGCAGTTGTAACACAAAGATAGCTTGATTTTTTTGTGTCTGAACCACTTGTCTAGTTATTCTGAGTTAACTCAGTCATTGAAAATAATCAACAAAAAACTGATGTTGAAAGGTAAAATTAAATAAAAACTTTATAAAAAATAACACACATAGAAAAGGTACTTATCAAAGTGACCAGCTCGGGCGGCTTTTCCCTTTTAACCTTTAATTAGCAGAAGTTAATGAGGGTGGTAGAACATTCTTTGGAACTGAAGAAGGTAGGGTAGTTTATACCATCCAAAGCAATTGCTTTTATGAGAGTTATTTTACAAAGTTTTAAATTCTTTTCAGGGTTAGAAATTAAGATATTAAAGTGAGGTGCCAATGGTACCCAACTATTTTATCTTAATTGCCAAAATGATGTACTGAGGCATAATTTTGAAATTATGTAGTGTAGTCATTCAAATATCAAATCATAGCCAAGTACGAATACTAATTAATGTTTGTTTACTAAATATATACATGTGAAAGTAGGAAAGTAAATAAGTAGAATGTTAAATGCTGGAAAGTACTGCAAACGAAAAAATAATGATAAAATTACTGTATTTTTAAAAAAAGTGTGAGCTGTAAAAAAAAATCTGTTCTTTTATAAAATTCTGCATCCTAAGCAGGCTCTCTGTGCCATCCACACGTGCAAGGTCATGTGGCATGCACCAAGTTAAAAAGGCACTGAGCTCTAGCCTTAAAGGGGAAAAAAAAGGAAACAAGCAAACAAAAGAAACCCAGGAGAAAAAAAAAATCTAACATTTTATTATAGCAAAAACAGAGCCTGACTATCACATGGGTAAGCGAGGCACTAGCCTGGGGTCTGAAAATCAGATAAATTACCCTAGATAAATGAGATTTCTGATAATAATGACTTATTCCAAATTCTGAATAGGTTAATATGGTTCGAAGGTTGATTGGTGATAAACCTTTCATAAAATTTCAAATGTGTCAAGTATGTTATAGTAATTGCCATTGATCAGTATGCTTTGCTAAGAATTTTTTTTAAAGTTAGGCATAAAAAATGACGACCAGGTATTATTTCACGGTCGTCAAACTTAAATTTCTGGGTGCAAAATATGACTGACGACCGCTTATTTCTAACCCTGATTCTTTTTATAAAAAAGAAAGGCAAGTTAACTTGTGATTGATGACACTTTGTCAATATGATGGACAGAACTTTATTTATTAATAAACTTTCATCATCATTTTATCAAGAAATTATCGTAAGATTTTAATACTCCAAAATGGGCATATGTATTAAAAAGATATAAGCCATGTAAAATACACCCGATCTGCAAAATCCCATTTAATCTAGTAAGATACATTGATATTGAGATTTTTATTATTAATAGATCAGCATGATATGCATTTCAAATGACATCTAAATAGAAAAGCAAGAAAATAAAATTAAAATGTAATGCAATAAAATTTCATCCAATATTAAATAATTACTGAAAACTGATAAATCAATACCATTTTTGTAAACTTAAAAAAAAAAAAATTTATCAGTTTACTCACAATTCAAACGAAGCCCAATCAGTAATTTTCAAAAATTAAGGTGGTACAATAATAATAGTGGATGCAAAAAGTTTACAAAAGCAGAAAACTTCATATCATACATTTTGTACAGTAAAATCTTCTCATTTGTAATTAGTCAATAACAAACCTGTGTTTTTTAAGAATCAAAAACACAAAGTTAACATTACAATACTTGTTATGCTATTATGACATTGAAGTGAAAGAAACTTATAAAGTAAAACATAAAGAACACAGAAAAATCAAAGAATTTTACAGACATTTAAGTGATACAACTTGCATATGTTAATCTTCTCAGCTTGAAAAAGTAGCACTAGACCAAACACAGAACAGGAAGCAAATAAATACCTTTCTTTTAACATTATTAAGGGTGTAAGTCAAAGAAACAAATTCTGCCTCATATTGAACAAAACTTGACTACACAGTCTTGGTACACAATTTAAAATGCAGTAACTGTGCCAGTGACTCAATTCAGGGTGATTCTTTATAATATGCACTACACACTGTAATAAATGAAGAAGCAGTGGCTTTTATGAAACTTACAGAGAAAATTCTTGAACATGGAGCTGCACAGCGAAGTTTTTGGAAGAGTGACATATTCTGCAAAATTTTTGATTTTTTTTGAAAAAGTTTCATAATGTATATTGGTTTGTCATTCATTTCAGTGTATAGTATAGCTTATAAAGATACATTCAAAAGATTCTGAATTGACTGACATTAGTTTTCCTTTATTTATGCAAGAAACTGTATGATTTAAAAAAAAAAAAAATACAAGCTGTTATACAAACAAAAAGTTACTAGCATTTCCAAGTAAGAAAAACACAGATACACTGAACTCATTTACTATTATGCAGATATGTTATCATAAAAGTGTGCAATTCAGTTTTAATAAAGAATAACATTCCTTCATAATGGTTCCATATAAAAAACTCTTTTTCAAGACCATCGTACATTATAATATTACTCCTTTAGAAAACTAACTAAACAAAGTGGGATTTCTTTTCTTTCAGTCAAATGTCACATCATAAATTAAAAATTGGGTAAGATTCATAAACTGTTATAATTTTTATGTCATATCAAAATTAATTTGCAATTTGCATAATTTAAGTAGGTCCTTGAGATTACCAATATTTTTATATTTTTCATCAGATCAAAATAAACTATTTTCTTCTGATGTACCATGATTGACTTTTTAAGTTAAGTAGTGGCAGTTTTCTTTAGCTTGAAACAGTAAAACATAATGCTTAGGTTTTGTAAACTACAAAAAATACTTTCAAACTTTCAAAACAACAAGTCATGAAAGATGCAGTAATTTCTTCTTCTCTTGAAAACATTATCAAAATTAATAAGTATACAAGTCGGACCTCCATTTTTGTGAATTTCTTCGCGAGAAAACTGCCAAATAGGGAAATTCATTCTCGATTAAACCAAGTTTTTCTTGGGATTTAGCTTTTTTTTGCTGTTTCTCTCAATATTTCTGAACATCACAAACTTATTTTGTTCTTTTACTACATTTCATTTTTATCAGTGACCTTGAACTGGTTTCACCAGGTGTCTTAACTCACTGAGTAGTAAAATGACTGTTAGAAACCAGACAAAATTAACAGACTTTTTCAGTAATTAATGATCACAAGTGCTTAAATTTAATTATATCTGACAGTACCACTTGTTAGTAATGTATTCTTAATTTACTTATTATGATGAATATGTTAATTACATTAAAATTAATTAATTTTATCATAAAATTATTTACTTAAAATAAAAAATGTGGTGTAATTTTGGACCCTTTTTTTTTTAAATCTTTTTTCTTTCTCCTTGCAGATTTCTTTTTGATAAGTAAAAACAAATGCAAATTCTTATTATTTAATTTTCAAGAAGTGTGAATAACTACTTTTTTCAATAATATTTAGTATTTATAAATTTAATCAGTTGTATGGCATTTAAAAGGTAAATCTCTCTTTAAAGAATTCTCCATATAGCAAACTTTTTTCTGGGATTTAACAACTTTGTTAAATAGAGGTTCGACTGTATAGATATATGTTGAAAAATTAAGGAATTTACTTAAATAAAAATTCTGCTCTTTTTTCTTTTTGGAGGGGGTGGGGGTTGCCAAATTTTCCAATAACTTTTTCACAGAAGTCTGGTATAGGAAGAGAACTTTACGAATATCTTTGCCTTGTAGTGTCCCAAGTATTTTATTTACTAAATCATAAAGGACCTTGCAGTAAATTGTAGATTGAACGTAATGTCGTTACATATAATTACAATTTGTTCTATGGCATTTCTTACTCAAAAATATTCTCACTGTATTTGACAAATCAAACACACACACACCGAAAAAAATTATGATTTGACCCATTAACTCGCCAAATCATAAAGCTGCTTCCATGGAAACACTTTTTCTCCTATTGGACCAAAGTGTGTGTGTGTATTGTGGCCCAAAACTCAAACTAAATTAAAGAGCTTTCACATTCATTTTAGGGATAATCAGCCAAACATGGTTACCTTCCGATAAATGATCAGCAGTACAAATATTACTTCTCTGTGATTGGCACATACTTTCGGACATGCATTTGTCCGGCCCAAAGAATGCTTTCATTGGGAATAGATTGGAGTGGGTGGTACAATTCGAACTGTCTTAGATTAAAGAACTAGTTTAGATTAAAGAAATAGAGGAGGGATTGGAAACACTGCTTTAAACATTTCTTTCATCCATCTAAATTTACATCGTATAGAATATTTATATACTTTTTAATAAAGAAAAATACTTTTTAGAATGTCATATTATAAAATATTAGATCCTATGTTATAATTGGAAAAGCTTTTCACATATTCAGTGTGGCCAAACGAATCAATTTAATGTACAATATTTAAAGTTTTTGTTAGACTCATTATTTTTCATTGGGCACTTTATAACTAAACGATAAGTACTCTTACATTAACATACCCTGCAGTAGTTTCAACAGAAGAGAATACATGAACTTAAAATAAATACATAAAATTGAGAATTGCTCATTATTTCCAACTATTTCCTAAGCTAGGTAAGTTAAAGCATGTAATATTTCTACATTTCAACAAATTATTTAATGAACAATTAGTTAATCTATACAGTAAGTAATTATAGATGGTTAAAGTACAATACAAATAATTTAACATAATTATACAACATACAAAATATCACTAAAGATACAAAATCACTTGTCATAAGAAGTTCTAAAACAACACTTGGTAGCAATGAGCATTATTATTAAAACAATGATTTTTCTTGGAATGAACATATTTTAAATCCCAGACTGAAATAATTAACTGATAGCAAAAAGCGTAAAATAAAAAAAATTGACTGACTTATACAAAATATTTAAGCAAGTAAACAATAAAGTCATGATAAATATATTGGTTCTCACTTGACAGCCCACTGAAATCAAAACTTTAAATCAACCTGTATATAAAAATGCAGAAGCAAATACAAACAAGCAGGATGAATCATGTTTGGATAGTTTACATTTTACAGGATGTAGATAATTTTTATCTATAAAATAACCATTTAAAATGCGAAATTATTAATTTGTTATACACTTTATATTCTAAATCAATAGTTTTGTGAAATAATAGATTTTGCACTTAAGCCGAAAAAAAGTTAATGATTTTCGAAAGACAACTGTAATAAGAAGTAAATAAGAAGAATCATAAAACAAAATGTTTTTTAATACACCAATATGAGTAACAAAAGTTTCTAGCAAAAGTAGTGTACAAAACTGATTATTTTGCTCAGTAATAAAAACTATCTAAACAGAATAATGACTAAACAGTTTTCTGTTAAAGGTTTTCAAATAAAGGTGGTATTCAAAAGACAAAGAAATACTTTAGTATAAGATAAACTTGCACTTAATGAATGATTTGTTTAAGGCAAGTTTAGCAATAATATACTAAAGGTATAGATTTACTGATTAATTCTTTCGGGAGAAATGTCTCACCAATGAGACAGCAGTAAATGTTACTTACTAAAGCTCACAAATAAATCAGCTGCAAAAAGAAAATGGTTTTTACAAAAAAATAAACTGTACAAAAGGGTTATTTTCAATGAATTTATTCAGCTTCTACAACATGTATGAGTCTTGGACAGGAAAGGTTTTTTTATGAAAAGGATACTAGTTCAGGAAACAAAATTTAAAAAATAGACAACATATTAATATAGATAGTATGATTTTATTATCACAAACAGCTTAAAGATACAAATTACATTTTAAGTTTCACATTACTAAAATGCACATTTTACCATTCAGTTAACCTGTTACAGTATATCTCATCCAAAATATGAATAATAAGTACGAACAATTACAAAACTGTTATATAAATAATCTTTAACGTATAAATAATAGAAAAATATACTTCCACAGTTATATGGTAAAAAATTATAGCAAAATTATTTTTTTTATATGCTTAAAATTGAAAGAATGTGATAATATATACAATGAAACCTTTACAAAAAAAATTTACATTGAATGTATGAAAATAAAATGATATACACAAAGAAAAGAATGCAACATGTATACATTTTAGAAAGAAAAGTGTCCCAAATAGCTATATTTAAAAAAAAAAAAAATTAACAAAGCAAAAAACTACAATTTAATAGTTATAAAATGTAATATTTAAAGATACTTTCAATACACAAACACACTATATTTAAAGAGATATTTTATATAAAATGTGTACTTTGAATCTTAAAATTAAAAAGCTACTATGATGTCACAATTTCCCTGAACACTAATCAACACATTACTTTCATTAAAGCTAATAAATTTCTAATTTACCAGCAACATTAACCTGATTTTGAATATATTTGTCTTTCTAAAAGGCATTCTTTATCTATTCTAATAGATATCAAGAATAAAACAATTTTTAAAATCATATTTTCTAAGATACGCCATTTTTCAACTAGCAGAAAATTAAGAAAATGAATTTATATATATATTTTTTTCTTTGGCAACCACATTATTCTCAAAAATGAATTTCAAGGTTTTCAAATAAACTTCATATGAAAACCATCTTGAATAAGCCTGTGAACATCTTCTAAAAATATATCTAAGTACTACATAGAACTAAAAAAGGCATCATCTAGTAGCCTTAAAAATAAGTAATTTAAAATCCTGATATGTAGTATTGCCTTTGTTACAAAATAAAATGATTATTACTGCTACCTAAAAATCTAAACATATATTAAAGCTAGAAACCATGAGAAATCAAACAAATTGAGAATTGGTAATGAAAGATTAAGCAAAAAATTATCAACCATAACAATAATTTAAAAAAAAAATAAGTATTAGAAATTATTATTTTTTAAAGTTATATGGGATCCTTTAGAAGCCATAAAAAAATGAAATAAAATGAGTAAGTATTGATTAAATAAAAAGCCAAGGGACAGATGGCATCATATAGTATAATCATACAAAAAAAAAAAAAAAAAGTCACAGTAATAAAAATTTGCATATAAATGTCAGTAGTTAAGTAATATATTGAAAAACTATAATCATAATAAGGATAATCCTAATATGCAAGTCTCTGAAAACACTTCTAGCATACTAATGTCATGGTAAATGAAACAAAATAATAATTATTAAGCTTAAAATAAATAAAAACTTCATATAAATAACACACATAAAATGAAATTTTTATTCTTGGCAACCACATTATTCCCAAAAATGAATTTCAAGGTTTTCATATGAAAACCATCTTGAATAAGCCATTGATCATTTTCTAAAAATATATCAAATTACTACATAGTTTTCATTTTATGTGTGTTATTTAATAAACGTTTTTATTTATTTTATCTTTTAATACCAGTATTTTGATTTTTTTCTAACATTAAACATGTACTTAAGGTTTTACATCCCCTGCAACCTCCCCCCCCCCACAAAAAAAAGACTTTTCTTTTTTTTTTTAATCTTTCAATCTATCCAAAAACAGTTATTAAGTACATCACAGTTATTACTTACATAAATGACTGCATATAGTCACAGCACAGGAAATAACACTGAAATTGTAATACTTATTTCACTTCATTAATAAATGCTATACAATAAATAGTTTGATTGGTCATCATTTTACTTTAGGCAGTATACTTTGTGAGTTAAAGAACAAGGCTCTGCTCAAGACCAGGTGACCACAAGGATATACATGCTCCCATTTTTTTTTTCTTTCCTACATCAATATTTAAAAAATAAAGCTCAAAGCATTATGACATTACATGATTCTCATAGCTTTACCAAGAAGTTTATTAAGATCGTCATCAAATGCATAGCATAAATTCTATTCAATAATTATTAGACAAAATGGGCAAGAAATATTCTTATATTTTAAACTTTCCAAAAAGATATGATAATAAAATAACCCAATTTAACTAAACATAATATTTCATCACATTTTAAAAGCATTGAAAACTGGACATGAAGCTTTAAATAGCCTATTCCAAAAAATGATCATTTTAAATCTAGAAAAATGAAAAATCTAAGTTTGTTAACTTCTCAATGAATGAAAATTTCGCAAGTCGATAAACAACACTATCAGTATGGTTAACAGTTATTATGACGGAAAATTTTCGGCAAAATATATTAGGGATCTCATTCATTGGCTTAAAGCTATTGATAAGCAATTTATGGTTTCGGCGGCCAGAGTTATTTTTCATCCATAGATAGACAAGGAAATGCATAAAGAAAAACGAAACAATACTTACAATATACACTGTGAGGATAAATAGAACATACACTTAAAATAAGTCAAACAGAGCATTTTGTGATTAGCATTTCTATGAAAAGTTTCACATCCTTCTACAGTATGAAGAATAAAAATATCAACATATATCACATTACTCAATACACTTACTGCATCAGATGCAAGCAATCAAACAGTTTTCATTTCAAATAGAAATTAATAATATATTTTTCAACTTTTGAAAAGAGTCCACATAATTTAATCATTCCATAAATAAGCATTATTATAAAAAGGAGGTTTAATAACAAGATTCAATTTATTTCCATGAATATACAATACAACAAATGTGCTTACATGGTTTCAATAACTATGAAAGGACCACCGAGCCTTAAAAGAAATCTACCGTAAAAGCAAAATTTTTTACATGAAGAAAGGATAGGATGACATTCCATATTCTTAGGAGGAGAAAAAAATTAATTAAACATGATGATTAAAAGGCTGAGGTTTAAAGGAAACAGTTATTAAAACATTAGAATTCATTTAACTTGAGACAGCCACTATATGGTTCTAACAAAGCTACAAAGCATTAAATCACTAAAGATATCACAAACTGTTAGTTTGTTGGAAGTTAAAAGTTAGATAAATATTTTGCATTTAACATTTATAGTCCTTATCTAAAGCATGCACACATAGAAAACCCTTTTAATATCAAATGTTCACACAATTTAAAACACTATGAAAGTAATGAAAGAAAATTAAGCACAGATTTATTTCAAGTGCATTTAATACTATATATTAAAAAATCTGGAGTGACTCCACTCGACTTTCTGAACACTTACGATTAAGATCATTACCAAGTATTTAAATAAATTTTAATAGATGAATAATTCAAATATATATACCAAATTGAAGCTCAATCGAATCCACCGTTTAAACGCTAGCACAATTTCAAGAATTTTGTCCCATACGCCGTAATGTAAAAGAAATCTTTGTCGTAGCCCTGTAGAAAAACAATAAGTCCTATATACACCAAAATCAATACAGGTCTTGTGACAGTGGTTTATAATATATATACCCAATTTGAGCTCAATCGAATGTACCGTTTAAACGCTAGCGCATTTTCCAGAATTTTCCCCCATAGGCCATAATGTAAAAGAAATTTTTGTCGTAGCCCTGTAGAAACACTATAAGTCCTATACACACCAAAATCAATGCAGGTCTTGCGACGGTGGTTTATAACATATATACCCAATTTGAGCTCAATCGAATGTACCGTTTAAACGCTAGCGCACTTTCAAGAATTTCTCCTCATAGGCCATAATGTAAAAGAAATCTTTGTTTTAGCCCTGTAGAAAAACTATAAGTCCATCGTAAGACACATCAAAATCAATACTGGTCTTACGATGGTAGTTTATAACATCTATACCTAATTTGAGCTCAATCGAATGCACTGTTTAAACGCTAGCACACTTTCCAGAATTTCCCCCCATAGGCCATAATGTAAAAGAAATCTTTGTCGTAGCCCTGTAGAAAAACTATAAGTCCTATACACACCAAAATCAATACCGGTCTTGCGACGGTGGTTTATAACATATATACCCAATTTGAACTCAATCGCATGCCCCGTTCAGGAGCTATCGTGTTCACTCACATACACACAAACACACATACACACATACATCTCGTAAAAATAGCATAAATGAATTCAGAAGACCTCAAAACGTGTCAATACACCAAAATCTCGAATTCGAATTTTTTCATGATTACAATACTTTCCTTACATGGTACATGTTCGGAAAGTAAAAAGGGAAAAAAATAGTTTTCCCTCCACATTAGGTCTTTTCAATAATAATAATAAAAAAAAGGTTGAGCTCATAACTTATAAATGATTTTGGCCTGTTTCTTACAATAACCCACTTTTGTGTAAAATTGTAAGACGTGGGGTGATAGGAATTTTCTAAGTTTACTAGGTCAATATTTGGCTATATTTTTAAATGGCTGCAGCCAAACTGAAAACTGAATTTTGAAATTCCAAATGAAGAAAAGTCAAAATTATATTTTTTCCCACAAAACACACAAAAAAAAAAGAACACAAAAATTAAAAAAGAAAGAACAGAATATATGCTTCATTACATTTTACAAAAACTTTGGCCATGCACACACACAAAAAGTGATACCTCTTGTTTTATTTACATAATTTAAGTATGTTCATATTAATATAATTTTAATAGAACCCTATATTTAGTTAACTCATTTACTGACAGAGATAAACAATAAACTCTTTCTAAATTTTACTTGCTCTTTATAATGCAACAAATGAATACTGTTGTAATTAGATTGTATTCACTGGTGAAGCCAATGAATAGGAATGTTTGCCGCAAATTTAATTTTTGAAGCATTATTAAAGTAGCATTTAAAAGCACAGTAAAACCAATCCCACTATTTTTAGTGAAAATAGCAATAATGTTAAAAAATTCTACATGCACATTTAGTTTAAAAACTAATAAAAGAGTAATTGCACTGCTTACAGAAATATTTTTACATGATTATATTTCATTTAAAAAATAATGGGACAATAATCACAATAACTGCAGTCATGTTTCTGTTACAATGGAATGAACAAGAAACATTGATTCATTATAATAAAATACTGTAATAATATTGATAAAACATAAAATATATACACGACCATTCATATAAAAAACAATACTCATGAGAAAAATAATTGAAGTAATATAGCAATACTGCATTAGGAAAATTATTAGGTAAAAATACATTTTCTTTTATAAGGCAACTAAACACATTTGAAATATAAACAAATATTTTTTCATTGAAAACGATTAAAAAGTACAGTTCTAAAACATATAGTTAAAAACATTTAACATTTTACAGGCCAACGTTCCCAACTGGAGACATCAAATATAAAATTTAATTAAAAAATGAAAATTTATCAATATTGACTTGAAAAAATTAGCAGATAAAGTTAAAAGATGACTTGATTTTTTGATTGCACTTGTATCATGAGTGGGAAACTGGATAAAAGAAAAATCATAAAAATAGCCATTTTCATACATTTTTCCAGGGCTATCTTGATACATCCCCACCCCCTTTAAACTTAGTTCATATCTGTACTTAAATATTTTATTAATTCTTAATATTCCACTTATTTAAACTACCCATCAGCATATTCCATTTAAAGAAAAAAAAAGTATGCAAAAGTATAGTCAGAAATGACTCATGCTCCCAATTGGGAACACAGTGAAAATTGTATACATTATCCCCCCACCCCCATTTAAATGACTAATAGCCTTCAACTAATGCATTTGAAGGGAAAATATGAAAAAAAATATATATATGTATTTATATATCTATTTAAAATAAGCCTAGATTTCAATTCAGTCTGTAAATGATAATGAAGTCATCACCAAAGAAAGACGACAGTTTCAAGTGATGGCTAAAATATACTTTTTATGTGGTAAAGAATTTTTAAGCTTTTTTTAACTATATTTTTTTTTATTAAAATAGAATAACAAAAACACTTGCTACAGAGGTTTTAATAACTTCATTTTCACTAATACAAACCAGGGCTTGAAACAAGTCATGGCAACCACAGCAAATGCCATGAGATTAACCATATAGTCGAAATGATCAACAGTCTCGTAGCAAGTTTAGCTGTGTGAGTATTTATAACTTTATTACTCAAGTGTTTCTTTCTATCTTGGTTGTATTTTAAGGTATAAAACTGCATAAAGCTTTCAAGAAAAACGAAGCTTTTTTTTTTTGTTGTTTGTTGTTGTTCTCATTGCATTATTGATTAATTTTTTTTAATTAAATAAAAAAACTGTAACTGCAATTTACCATCATTAAGAAAAGATTGCAACTGCACTTGTCATTTAACATTTTGCTTTGAAATGAATAGTTTTGTTGCCAGCTTGAAAATCGCATTTTGAGCCCCAATGCATACTATATGGTAAATAAGTGTTTTGAAAGCTGACTGCATACAATTATCACAAGAATAAATTACAAATTGAAATGTATGACATGAAATGAAAAGTTCACACTCAGTTGCACCAATTATTTTAAAAGTTAGGTTGTTCTGTTCTCCTGGGAAATAAACTGCATTGTATAACTCATTCAAAAAATAATAAACTATTTGCCCTACACTTGTAATGATATAACTTATTATTTCAGCATCAAAATTTAAATGATTTTTATTAACGAGAACAGGGCACCTGTATCTCGGTTAACTGAAGACACACTTTACCATCTAAATCAGTAAATTATATACAGTTAAAAAAAAAAAAAAAGTTTTTCCTAAAAGTGTAACTCATACAAATTTTAATTAAAATTTATTTTCAACTTTATTTCATGATTAAGGTAAGTTTTAATGTTTAAGATGCCTTGGAAGGACTTTTTAAGGAGATTGCTTTATAATATGTTTATTTTGAGATACCACAGTATAATATACTTTCTGGGGTTATATAATCTAATAATAGAGATTTTTTCTTCTTCAGTGATACAATTTAAAAGCTATATTTTCTCTTAACATCAGAAAATTCAAACTACGGTTAATTCAATCTTTTTCCTGGAAACCTTCTTGAGTTTGAATTAAGGAGTGTCCACTGTATTATTATTAGAATTTTTGGGTCTAGATTGCTGGTTGGCTTCCTTCTTTTTTCATAAATTTGGCTATTTACTTTATATATTATTCATAAAACTGAAAAATTTGTTCAAGTAATATTTGTCGAAACAAGATTTTACTGCATGAGTACTAATATATTTTTTTCAGTAAATATACTAAATAGAGAAATAATAGTTAAAATTTTTTATTTGGGAATACCTTATTCCCCCGTACATGATATATATTTCGGTTACACACATAACCATCTTCAGTCATTTCTATCAGATGGTTATGTGTGTAACCGAAATATATATCATGTACGGGGGAATAAGGTATTCCCAAATAAAAAATTTTAACTAATTAATCCGCCGTATTAAATAATGTTTTATATGTTTTTATTAGAGAAATAATAGCTTTAATTAGAATAACCTTTCAGAAAAAATGAGAATGAGATACAAAGTTAAAATATACAAAGTAAAAACTCTTAAACACACATTCCATGCTCCAAAAGAAATTTAATTATATCATATATGAATGAAAAAGCAATTAGAACTGAGGATGAAATAAAGAACACTATTAGAACACATTAAAAATCAAAAACTTTCACTTTATAATCACTGGGGTAAAACTAAACATGATAAATGTTAGCTTACACAATGTCAAAATATAACCATACACATAACAGACATGAGCTATATATAATGTCAGAAAAATAAAACAATCCAAAAAAAATTACACACATTCATACTAGTAAGTTTGCTACTAAAATAATACTTGCATACTGGGATTCAAAATAAAACTGAAAGTCAAATTATTTAGGCACTCAAAAATAAGCTGCAATAAAATAATAATAAAAATAATAATAACATCATGTCACTACTAATAAAAGTTGATCATTAAAAACATCACAGCCTTTTTTATCATCAAAATAATCTAAAAATAAAACTAAATTAAATAAACAAATTATACAACTCACACAGATTCCCCCATTTGGAATGAAGGCAAAAATAAAAGGACAGTAAGGGGTAAGGTGGAGTTTGAAGAAAGTTAAGTATTTCAATTAGGTATCTGTCACTAAAATATTAGGAAAAGACATTTTGATAAAGCAGTGAATTTTGTAAAAATTGTCTAAAGTTTGTTTAGAAACTTGTTTAATTTAAAATGCGCAAGGAAATAATATGTAAAAAATAATACATACATAAAAATAGAAGTGGTTTGATATTAAAATTTGGTATCCATTTTAAAATATTAGAAGAAACTACTCAGATACAGCAATATATAAATGTCCATAAATTTATAAATTTTTTGGGATTTAATTTCATTTAAAAATTTACTTATTTTGATATATCCCATGAAAAATAATACTACAAAAAAATACCCGTGATAAAAGAGAATACAAATCATCCAAAATTTTTTAAACACTGTAAATTCAATCTTTTAATGAAAATTTGACGATGCCAAGGTATATACTTGTCTATAAACTACTACTTTTAATACACTGTAAAAACATCTAAGAAAATTAGCTGAGATAAACTTGGCACAATAGAGGTATTATATTTTCCTTTTTATCCTCGTTTGTGAAAAGATGAATGAAGCCACATCGTACCATTAGAAACACTTTGCAGCAGAGGCGACGTAACATGATTGATAGACTCTCCTTCACTTTTGGATATGTTTTGAGGAACTATGGTGAAGAGACTGATGTGTAAGTGGGAGCAAATCTGCCAGCAAACAATAACACTGTAGTGCAGCAAGTTTACTGCTGAATAAACCTAAATTACAAGGTAAAAAGAGTGAGTAGGTTAGAAGCATAAAATAAAATATATCACATGACTTTGTGTCTATTAAATTACGTACAATTCTGAAGCACTTCATTTAAACTTATTTCATTTGAAAGTAAGATGCGATACTTCAATAACATTAAATTTTGGAAATTTCTTGCCAAATAAAAGAGATGTAGCTAAGCTTGGTGAGATTTTTAAACACATCCCAAACAAAGGCTATCCATAGCCCTTAATATGTTCAAAGTCTTTTGGGTGACTCAGTAAATAAACTATCTAGTCAATTGCAATCAAAATGAGAGGTGCATAAATGTTCAAAATACAAAATTTCAACATTCTACAGCTAATCATTTTTCAGTTATGCCAAACACCTATTTATGTATGGCAGATATCACCCCAAAACTAGTTAAAATTAATCATAAATGCATATCTACTTACATACACTTATATAGCATGCGTATGTACAGATGTCAGACAATAACTGGTCAAAGTAAATTCAGGGATGTCAAAATCTGAATATCAAATTTTTTTGCAATTACAATACTGCTTTTACTTCATGCATGGAAAAACAAAGCTTTCCTATGCTTCCTCCCAATTTTTCTTATACAAGGTAATCAATTTAAAAGAGTACCCGTTGGTTCCTTTTACTACCCTTAAATCCGACGGATGTGACAACTACTCCAACACTGATGTATAAGTGTTTGAACCTTGTTTAAGTGTGGAAAACAATTTCCAACTATGTTCAACAATTATAAATTGATTTGTGAAGTAAAACAGAAATGGAGATGCACAATGTTACTTAATCCTATAATTTTACTTTTGAAAAATATAATTTAATTCAAATTTTTTTACATTATCATTTTTTACAGAAAATATTGAAAATGTTCGCATGCAGATTGGGTTTTCCCAGAGAAAACCTGTAAACATTCATGAATTAAAATAAACTAGCCCTACCGTGTAAATAATTCACACTAAATAAGTGTGATATCACTTTGCAAAATTATAAAAATTATTTATTTTATTTATTCTTTACAAGCTGACCGAGTTCTTGTGTAACGAAATCAATCGCAAATCGCAACAAACAAAACTCTTGCACCCATCTAGCGAGGGGGTTCTACATTCACGAGTGATTTCACTTCCAAAGCGTCACAAACGAATCCCACAATGACGTCCTATTTCATATGCGCGTTGGCCTTGCACTAATTGTGAATTTCACTGGTAAACTAATGCTAAATGTACCAAAAGCACTACTTCGTAACTCCTAGAATATCACCTCTTTGCGCAAGTTTTTTCGCAGATCGCAATACTCAACAGCTATGACGTTTCTCTACATTACGAAGAAAAATGATAACGGCTGCTTAGAAATGGTGTGTTATCGCTGTCATTTGGCATGGGTACCACTTCTGCATTCCACCCATTAATTTACAAAAACAAAAGCAATAACAAACTTTTTAGTTGTTGATGCCGGTATAGGATGCAATTCTCTATAAAATGATATAAAATTATGTGGAGTAATTGTGAGGTTTTTTCTAAAAAGGGAGGCAAACATCTTAACCTTAGCGTATTAATATATATGATGATAAATGAAGAAATGTTGTCAATAACACAATCAATGTCGCAAAAGTGTGTCAAAAAATTTGGTTTGACATGTTCATGTTTGAATTCACGATGGTGGCGAACATTATCAAAATCTGCTGTAAGCAAAGGTAATGTAAAAAATTTAAATTATGTTTTTCAAAAATAAAATTATCACAGGATTAAGTAACACTCTGCATCTCTATTTCTGTTTTACCTTACAAATAAAGTCGTAACAGTCCAACAGTGTTGGAAACTGCCTCCCACACTTAAACAAGGTTCAAGAAAATTACATTTCAGTGCTAGAATAGCTTCCACATCCATGAGATTTAAGGGTAATAAGAAAAATCAACAAGTACTATTTTAAAGTGATATGTATATAGCCTATATGGAGTATTTTTTCACATTTGGTATTTCAACATTATAATAATAATAGAAATACAGTAGACACCCATTATAATGTACTCTCACTGGACCTAAAAATGTAGTACGTTATAGCCGAAGTACGTTATAAGTAGTACCGCCAGTAAGATTCAATATTACACAAAAAAAGAAAGTGGGCTCATAATTTCATTGTAGTGCGTGTTTTAAACAGGTGTGATTTTTTAAAATTTAAATTAAACAGAGAAAATTCTTTTTTACTTACAATTTCTATTGAGAAGAATAATCTGTAATTTTCTTTTGTTTTAAATGGGCAGATGCTACTTTAAAAATACCGTTTTGGATATCCATAATAGACTTTCATAGAATCTCTGTATCATCACTGCGGCATTCAAAAAATCGTGATCATGTTTTTGCAGCATTAAATGCATCGGGTATGCTTGGTGTAGGCTCCTCTGTTCCTTTTTCACTATCATCAGAATCATTATAGATAGGGCTTTTTAGGAGGCATTTACATGGATGAATGACAAATAAAAAACATGGTCTTGTTCTTAGCCCTACCTAGCAGCCAAAAAAGATAAAGATCACTCCCTTCATTCATACACAATTCATCTCGCTAGAGAATCTGAAAACTGACAACGAGTGTTTTTGAAGGTACTGAAATTTCTGCGAACATGAAAATAAAATTCTTAAGAAAAGCAAAATTTTATTTTTGGCTTTGGTATAAAAAGTATGTTATAGCCGAAGTACGTACTTTTGTTAAGTACGTTTTAACCGAAGTTAAATAACATTATAAATATAGGACTTCAATCAGGACCTAGCTTCCAGGTACGTTATAACCGATAGTACCTTATATCCCAGATCCATTATAACCGGTGCACACTGCATAACAAATATTTTCAATCAACTTCAACTGAATTGGATTTTGAGAATTAAAATACTCCATTCAAGCATTAGATAGTAAAAAACAAATTCAGTTTACATTGGAACAAATATATACATTTAATAAAGACAGGGGGAAAATCACTACTGACAGCAAGAGGATACACAGCATTTTTACTGAAAGGCAAAACTACTCTCAAAATTCAAAAGTTTTTAAACATGTTGCTACAAATCTTATTTATAGTGGACTTAAGAACATTAAATTTAAATAACTATTTGGGTAGATAAGACATACAGGCTCTACTTTCATATTACATGAACTTACCAAACAAAAGCAAAGCACCATGTATTCATTGAAAAAAGTATTAAAATACTGATTAAGAAAAAGCATTCCTGGTCCAACCAAAGCAGAATCTAGATAATCTATTTCACTTTTTGTCATATGAGCCACCTGTAAATATTTTTAACAGAATAAGTATATGCTAAGAGCAATTATTTCATATTTTCAACAAAATGCAAAAAATAAATAAATAAAATTTTTACATGAATATGCAATCCATATGTCCTAATTTAGTTATTATCAATAAAGGATCTTTTTATAATTAAAACTTTGTATAAAAAAACGCACATAAAAGTTACTTGTCAAGCTAGACACGTGTTTTGATTAAAATTTTTTCGATTGAAACACATATCTTACTAGTCAAGTAACTTTTATGTGTATTTTATTTAACAAAGTTTTAATAATTTTAACTTTTAAACACCAGTTCTTTTGAGTGTTTAAAAAAATTTTTTTTAATAAATACAAATGCTATTTTTTGGGTGTTTTTATTTATTTTTAATAAATACAAATGCTAATTTAACAACAAAAGCAATTTCATTCTTAATATCTCACTCTAAAATATCTAAAGAATAGTACAGTGATTTAAGAGGAACAGCAATTCCAACCCATTGCTATTTCTCCTTTAATTTCATCAATATTTATTAATAAATTCTGTTACAATGCCATGTAACACAAATCGGTACAATAAGCACAAAATTTTAAAAATATGTACAGCAAAACTTACCACAAGCTTGTTAGTGATTTTAGAAGCAACCAAACCAAATGCTAATATATATAAACAAGGATGATTTTCATACACATTCATGACTGATTTCTGGTAAATAATGAATGCTGGAACAATGACAAGAGCCAAAGGTATAAATGGGGACAATATGCTAGTTCCCTGAAAAAGTGTTCATTAAATTAATACTTTTACAGACACAAATAATGATAAACTTCACAAAATTTAAAAAGGAGAGAGAAGGAGCTTTTATTCAATACTCTGACAAGTTTGTGAAAAGGAAAATATAACTTTTTGTTATAGTTTTAGCAAAACTATTCTCTAGAAATGGAAAAAGAATCTGCATAGATTTGCATAGATTGCAATTATTGCATAGATGCAATAGATTGCATAGATATTTGCATAGATTGCAAATGAACTCCAAAAGATATCAGCATAACTAGATTTACGATATAAATAAATTTCCAGTGTTTTGTTTTTTTTCTTTTCTTTAAGAATTTCAAAAATAATTGCGAACACACAACAGTGTATTTGAAAATATATAAGTAAATAAACAATATGATTTTCAACACATTCAGATATTTGTAGCATGAATATAATAAAAAGACAATGTACTTCAGGTAGCAAAAATCTAGGGTACTTCATCTAGGCGAGCCAGATATTTGTCAGAGTGAAAAAAAATAATAATTATCCAGATCTGGTTCTTTTCAGTGGATTTTTTAATGGTTTTTCAAAATAAGCTGAAAAACTGAAAAAAAATCTAATTATGCAGTAATTAAATTATTTTAACTAAACAAAAGTTTTATTATTTAATCCATTAATAATTATTGTTTACCATTTTTAACTGAATCTTCTTATCACAAATGGTCGGCTTTGTACATCTTCGATAATTCACATTTGAAACAATGCTTGACTACATAAAAAGTTTTTTTTTTAAGTTTCAAAAATGAAATATGCAAAAATAACTCATAGAAGAGTGATTTTACACCACTAAGCCTAGTGTGGTTGCATTATAAAAGTATACTTTGTCAAACTTTTTCTTTAAAAGTTGAGGCTTAAGCAGTAAAAGATAGTTTTTATTGTATGAACTTTTGTTCTATGAACTTTTATTACAAATGATATTTTTTATCAATGTTTCAGAGTACTCTGTAGGGACACTATAAAGTATGTCCGCCAGTTAAAAAAAAAAAAAAAATTATGGCAGATAAGGATAAATCAACTATTGGGGAAAAAAATTTACACTGGGAAAAGGATTTTAAGTTTTAAATAAAAATAGATTGACAAATTAGCTGGCTCAAATAACAAAATGGTTCGTTTACTGAAAAAAAAAAAAGTAACATTTATATGTATGTATATCGGGTCAATTCTATTAAATACTAACAGTGGATAGTTTTTATGCTGAATTAAAGAGTTAATCTTGCAATAGCTCTCATATTTATCTCGAGATAAAAGGAAAGAGCAGTGCTGAAAAACTTCCCATTAAGCAGAATGTGCTACATATTGCTTAATGGGAAGTTTTTTCACTTTCACACTTTCTCCAAAATTTTCAATCAATCAATAAATCATTCAAAACTATAATTCTTGAGGTGCATAGTTTAACAACAATCAAATACTTTCAAATACTTTGATTGTTTAACAACAATCAATTTAGAAATTTCTGAATTAAATATTTATATAAAGTGAAAAAACAGAAAAGTATGGTAAAAGAAGTGGAGAAAATATTTTATACAAAATTATTGTGCAAAACAATGTCATGAAGACAGTAGCAATCAAAGTAAAGAAGTTGAATTTATGAAGGAATTTAAAAACTTGTATATTAATTTTTTTTTTAAAGAAAAAGAAAATAGCACTAGTAGGGCTTGAAATTAATGGTTGTTAGTTTTATCTTGCAACTATAAATTTAATTTTTATGCGAGAAATTTTTTACTATACTTGCATGCAAATAAACTGCTTACAGTATCACTTGGCGGCTAAATTTGCAGTTAGCATTCTTATCTCAAAAAAGTACAAGATACAGGAAAACAATCAATGACAAAAATGTTCAGCATCACGGGTTTTTAAGAAAAGACATACTGAGAACATTAATGTTAGATTAAAGGCATAAAAACGTATAACTGCTGCTTTTGTGAGCATGTCACCAGCCATGTTGCACAATGTGCAGCAAGAATTGCAGACTAGAGTTCAGAGGTGTACTGTTGCTGAAGAAAAACATTTAGAGCATGAAAGATAAATGAATATAATGTCAGGTTAAGTGCAGTTTTGGAAGACATACCATAAAAATGTGTGTTTTATGCCTTCCATTAATAGCATTACTATGCAAATTTATGTGCGCAAGATATCTTTTCTTACTAGATGAATGATTTTGAATAATGTTGCAATTGAGCCGTATCTCTTACCATTTTTGAGATAAGGACGCTAACTCCAAACTTAGCCATTCGGTGGCACTGTAATTGGTTTCGTTACATAGCCGCATGGCAACTGTACTAACTAACTAACCAACTAAACCCTAAATTTATTACTATAGCTCTTGCTGTTCAGAAATTATTGGGGTGAAATTGGACTTTAGCAGGTACACTGTGTGTGTGTATATATATACATATATATCAGTCAAACATTGACGCAACAGCCCTTCTGCAAGGCCAAGGCCTGCGCTGCCCAACCGTGCCTTCACGACCATGGGCTCTGGGGTGCGGATGCATATGCCTCAGCCAGGTGGTCAGCCTGATGCGTAGTCCCCAGTGTTTGACCCCAAGCAAGCTTGGTCCTCATTTCATTGACCCACTCAAAGGATGAAAGACTGAGTCGACCTTGGCCAGCCTGGAATTCGAACACCGGATCTAGGGGACAGCAGCGTGGTGCGCTAACTATTACACCACTGGGCATCTAATTACAATATATTAGAAGACCAGTGGTACCAATATGTTGTATATATACAAATATATTATATATATATATAAAATATATAATAGCTTACTTACGTAAAGTGAAATCCCAAGATAATCCATTGATAAAATGAAAAAAATATAAAAATAAAAAAGTAGATAGCACATGGTGCCAATTAACGAGCTTATACCGGATAAGTGTTTAAATATAGCCTTTTAAGGCAATGAAAGATATATATATATATATACGCAAATATATATATATACACAAATATATGTATATATATATATTCGTATATTAAATATATATATATACAAATATATATATGTAGGTGCCATTGATGACTATATTTTTGCTCACAGTTTCTAATCCTAGTGCTAGTTAAAATCTGAATTTCTTCTGAGTTTTTTTTTTTTTTTTTTTTAATATATTGCAAAAGAAATGCAAGGGTGTATTGAAATAGACTTTCATCAACTTACAGCTACAGAAGAGCCATTTTTTCCAATACCACCAGAGAAGATGACAGTTGAGTAGCCATAGCATAGGAACAAACTAACTAGAAGGGCTACAGTGATAGGTAGGAGTCGTAACTCTACATGCATACCAGGAAGCTGAGAAAGGAATGTTAACAGAGCAGTTAGACAGAATATGGGAAATGTTAGAAGTCGTTCAAGTAAGAAGAGTATTAGCTGGACAGTCATTTTCTTTCCTTTTTTTTTTTTTTTTTTTTTTTTTTTTTTTAAAAAGAATAAACAGGATTAGCTAGGTAAAACTAAAATGCTACAGAACATTTTGATGCAATATGCCAGGAATTTATGAGTGCTCTAGGTTGTCGGTAATTTTAGTAAGAAAAGTATGACTTTCCTTAGATTTCAGAGCCTCAGTAAAGTTAAAAATAAAAATCTTATAAAATTTTTATTATACAGTGAAACCCCCAATTTAATTTTAATCAAGGGACCAAAAGGAAATAATATTATAAGCAGAAAAACTCAAATTGAGGTTAGAGAAAAAGTGCTGACAGTGAATTAAATTGCAATTTACTTTACATGCCATTAATTTATTCCCCTACAACAAGGTTTAAACTGAATTCAAAAATTCTTTAGTAAAAAAGCTGAAATGAGAAAAGAAGCTTTAGCAAAATGCTAAAAGCCACAAAGGAAAAAACGCTATATCATTAGCATGAAGCATTTTTCTTTAGATGTTAAAAAAAAAAAAAAAAAAAAAATCTCACTTTATTTTAGCATTTTGATAAGTCTTTTCACAATATATGAAAACTGCAACCATATCTTAAATGCAGCTCTAGTTAATTAAAATAATTTAGATGTTGGTTTCAAAATTATTTTTTAGAGGAATCTGATATTTTATTCTTAACTATTTACAACTCGAATTTCACTTTCAATACATATGAGTTTGCCTCTTGACCAGTAATTCTTGAAAGAAACACTTCTACAACTTTCACAGCTTGATCGCTTCAATCACTGAGTGAATTATGTGTTTTCTCATTGGCCTTCTGATCATCATACAAGCTTTTTTAAAAGTAACTTTATTAAAGGGGTTTTTTAGCATTACAAGTATTCAAAACTATTTGGGACCAACAGAAAATGATGTTATATGCAGGAAAATGTTAAATTGGGATTTCACTGTAAAAATGTTGGAATGATGGGGAATTAAAAAAAAATAATAATAAATGTGCATATCAAATAGGCTACATATCACGAGTAGCTTAAAATCCTCTTGCATATAGAAATATATTTTGCATATGAAACTGTGCTGGGTAGTCACTCATGAGGTACAGCATCAGACATAGTACATCACATAAAAAGACAAAGACAAAAAGACAGATACTTAAGAAGAAAGTAGTGTGAAGGGTCAAAGCAAGAAGGAAGTGCACTGTTGAGAGTAATCTTAGATAAAGCCAAAGCAATTAAGATATCATACAAACAAATATGTATCCTAACTGAGCACAGTTCTCATAGCTTGCAAAACAAACTTACTGCAACAGTTGATCCATTCTTTCCAGCTCCTCCAGTAAAAATCATAGTGAAATTAGAATAAAAAGCAAATGAAGCGGCTATGATACCAGCAAAAACTGTGGTAAACTTTAGTTCAACATATATGGTGGGTATCTGGAGGCAACAAACATAAAAGCATAAAAAACATAAATTAAAGTGAAAAAACAAACAAACAAAACAAACAGAAAGAACAAAAAATGAAGTTACTCTAAAATAAAATCATAAACACTGCATGCAGAAAGTTCAAACTGAAAACAAAAAGATAACATTAGCTTTACGTACAACACAAATGATAAAAAATATATAAAGGGGATGTAGTAAGAACCCAGCGCTATGTAGATTTCTTTATGCAGAAGAGGGATTCAGCACTTTCAAATGTAGCATTTTTTTTTTTTTTTAATTCTAAATCATCTCAAAGAAAGAAAGAAATTAACATGTACAGGATAACAGCACTTCAGAATTGCACTGAATACATTATTACAGACATGACAAGTTTTCAAAATCAAAAAGTCTGAGATCCGTTCTTTTTTTTTTTTTTTTTTAATTAAACAGCCTGAAATTTCTGTGCATATATTTTCAGCATAAAATGCATAGCATACACGATCAATAGAAATATAATAATTTGTCCCCCCCCCCTCTTCCTTAAATGCCATGTGTGTCCTATAAACTTAGCAGTATCCATTACTTGAGTGTGCAATGTAAATAAATGCAATTTTCAAAAATTACCAAAGTATCAGAAAATAAAAAACATCAATCAAAATACAAATGACAAACTATTCATATCTAAAAATTACACATAGATATCTTATTATACTAAAATTTGAAATAGCATCTAATTTTGCGACAAAAAAAAACAGTTTTGTTAATTTTATACAGCTTTAAAATTTCCAGCATATTTCAAGATAAATCATGAATATTCATTTATATAATTTTTTAGAACAACTTTAGTTCAAATCAAATGCCTTTAACTTTTTGAGCCTGATCAACATAAAAGGAGCAAGAAATGATCTCACAAACTTGATAGAACCAAAATTATTAAAATTAAATTTGAAATGATTGTTAAATGATTTGCAAACCAAAATCCTTAGACTTGCCATGTCTGTTACTAGAACATACATTTCTTATTTCATATAAATAATATGACTGATGAATCACAGACTTCATGCACTACAGTTAGATAAAACAATAATGAATTTTCAGAGCTGCCAACCTCAGAAAAAAAAAAAAAAACTAATTTAATACATATGCATACCCTCCAACATTGGCCTTCACCTCATCAGTAGCACTTACGCGATATCGCCGGGGGGGGGGGGGGGTGTTAGGGGAGTCATAACCCCCCCATGAGGAATTTTTTGCCATACAAAATGTATATTCTTCACTCCCTTGTCACAAACACCTATACATATATATGAGTTGAAGTAGTCATAACCCCCCCCCCCCCCGCTTTTTAGAGGTTTTCTCAACACTGGGTGTCTACCAAATTTCTGAAAGTCAATTTCCTGACTTTTGGGAGGTCCCGGGAAAAAAACTCCTGACCAATGCATTTTACTTAGGGAAATTGCACAATGCTTGTCTTTATATTTGCATATTTTGTACAACTTCTTTAAATCAATTTTGACTAAAGTATACAGGATTAAGCTTTCATCCATTGAGAAACAGAAGTAGTTGCACTTTCTGATAGAATTAACTAACTGTTCTTGGAAAAAGTAAGCTAATTTGTCTTTTACCCTCACGTCACGATTGATGAGTCCCCCATTTTCTCCTCCTTATACAAACACATCGCTTGATGCTTTCGCGGTCCGAAAAATGCGTCGCAGTTGCTTTCGGTTTCCAGTCTGACAATTAGAGAGAAAGTGTAGAAAAAACAAAGACATGAAAAAAATTGATTCTTTTGGTGAATTTTCCGGACCCATTTTCCGATTTCCCGGCTTTTACCAGACTTTCAAGAGCGGTAGACACCCTGCAACATCATTATTAGAGGTTTTTAAAATATCAGTAGTACTATCACGTTTTAAAAAACAATCCATGTGAACAAAGAAAACAACGTGCGCTGCACTTTCCTTCCACAAAAGAGCTAAGCTTACATCCAAACACAGGACGGAGCAAGATAGGGTGGCGGGAAATGCTAGAGGAGACGTGACGTAACAAGAGAAGGAGCAGCTAACGGTATCCCCCCCCCCCTCCCACGCACACCACACTTCGCCGACACAAGTTCGCTCACGGCTGCCGGCGGCGCCGAGGGAGAATGTTGAATTCCCTTCTTTCACGATCGGCGCCGACACACAGGAGTGTTGACTCACAACAAAGCAGCTAGGGTTGCAAACCGCACCTCCGTGCAGGCATAATGCCCTAAAAAAAGTAAACATTTGCTCAATTCCGTAGTTTTTTCGTACCCTCCGTAGTTCATGCTACTTATCCGTATAAACTACGGATAATCCGTAGCAGTTGGAGGGTATGCATATGTATCAATTTAATCCTTTCTCAGAAGTTTGCTTGAAATTTTTGTAGTTAGAGTTGGTAAGGGTACGCATTGATTTCTAAAAACTGTCAGAATACTTCATTCAAAATTTTATTTATACTCGAGCTGATATTAACAAAACAAAAAATGTATTATTGGCATTCAACTCTCTTTTTGATTTTCTTTAATGCTATCTCTAATTCTGGTATTAAACTGTAATTTATTTAATTTGAATACAAGAATAAGAAAATCTCAAATCTAGAAAACTTTAAGTGCATCTATTGTAGCTCATCGGAACAAATTTTCTATTGCAGAAGTAAAACATCAATAAATTTATATAATTTTAATAATTTATATAATATTTTTTTTATTATAATAAAAAATATAATTAAAATTAATTTATATAATTTTAATAATTAATATAATTATATAATTTATATAATCAAAATCTCAAATCTAGAAAACTTTAAGTGCATCTATTGTAGCTCAGAGGAACAAATTTTCTATTGCAGAAGTAAAACATCAATAAATTTATTGGGGGGGGGGGGATGAAATACAGTATTGATACTTAAACTAAAAACTGGAGAAAGGGATAGAAAACAAGAGTCTCCATTGAAAAATGAGAGAGTTGGCAGGTATGCATTTTGATGAGCATAGCAACAACGGGGTTCATACAGATCTCACAAGAAAAATAAATCAAGAACTTTTCAAGAATAATTCAACTTAAAACTAACATTCCTATTTGCTTGTTGTTGTATAACCTGTAATGATATGAATATTTTATACATGAATATTAAAACACTAGAGATTGAGCAAATCATTAAAAGCTGAGAATAAATGCAAATTACCAAAAATTAGGTCTACAGATATGTGCTTTGAAATCAGTAACATTATTTCTAGGTCATAGATCTGCATACGGCACAAAGATCAGCCACAGTGAAAACTTTTAAGTGAAGTTGTGGGCTAAGTGCGAGTTATAGAAGATTTTTTAAAAAGAAATTCATCATTCTTAAAACTTAATATGTTACTTAAATATATGCTTAATATGTTACTTATGCTATAATATAAAGAACACATTTTAAAATTATTTATAAGGTTGAATGAGAAAATGAAAATAAAACAATTTATATACTTAGGTTCAAACAGCAAATATTTTCTTGATTTTACCGCAAAATTCAATTTTTCTTGCATTTCCCTGACCTTTCTTCTTCAATTTCTGCTAATTTCCCTGACTTTCCTGACCCAAAACTCATTTCCCTGACTTTCCAGGTCTGTAGAAACTCTGTACTTAAATATATGCATTCAACCCATCATTAAAACAGAGAAGCATAGTAAATATTCATCATTAACCCTGTTCACCTAAAATAATTTCATGTGTATTGTTTTCATTAATTTGCATACACATTTACTATCTTCGTACGACTTGGACAGTGCTAATTATTAACATGAAGAAATATTCCCCTCCTTCTGTAAGTGTTTATGTTACTCATGCTCAAATGCATTAAAATATACAGTAAAACCTCGATACAATCATACTTAAAGGACGCAATAAAATTATCGTTATATCGAGGGGAGATTATCTGTACAATATTTTGACAATATCTCAAAATGTGAACAAAAATACATATCAAACTCTACAGAGAAACAGAAATGTTCTTACCCTTGATGACCATATTGATGGCCCAAAAATTGCAGATATCATGTGAATAAGCATAACAGTGTACTGTGCTTCTGTAACATCAAACCTAGAATTTAAATTGAAATGTGAAAATATGAAAAATGCATCAACATTAATTCTTAAACTTTTTTAATCTTATAAATAGGTCAGTTCAGAAAATATGAAGGAGGCTTACTTAAATAAATATATGTATGCCATACCCAACGTGTTGTCTACATTTCAGAAATATGATTATATATACAGTAAATGATAAGTAGAATAGGTCAGTAACAAAAGTGTTTTCTAAATTAAACAGTTACAGTATTTATTTTAATAAAGATCGAACTAAAAAAAAAAAAAAGATCGTGAAAAATAAAATTGTGGTTTCCTTAATTTCTAAGCATCTAACCATCAGTTTCATAGAAAAAAAGCAAATAAATTGAACAATGTGTGCAAGATATTTTTCTTTATCATAGCAAATTACTTTAAAACTGGACATTTTCCTGAATTTATAATCTCTGCTTGACCATGGAAGACATTGGAAGTAAAAACATACATAATTATTTAATTAAACTGAAAGTAGATTTTACAATGTAACTTGCAACTGTGAAGCAGTAATGTAATCAAAATTTCCTTCTTTTTTAAATATTACATTACATTTGAACAGAACAGCAAATATAAAATGAATTTTAGCACCAGAAATACATAAATAGACAAATTAGAAGAGGCAGTAAGAACTTTATAACAATATAAGAAAGACAATCACTTTACGACAGTTGTTAACAAACTTTAAGGAAAAAAAAAAAATGTAAGTTTAATTTGAAAACAATAGAAACACATTGAAAACCCATCATAGAAAAATGAAATGAAAAACTTTTTCATGCTAAAGACAGTTTGGTAACCATCAGATAATGTATATTATGTGCAAGACTAAAAAACATTTCTGCAGTATAAATACTGTTTTTAATTTATATAAAAACTATAATCTATATATAACTGTTAGTGTTATGTTAAAAAACCTTGTTTAAAAATTTCACTACGTCCTCAACAGTTATTTCAAGTGAGGCAGAATCTTTGAAATTTTGAGCACAAACAAACTTTCCTCTGCATGAGAAGCTTAACTTGAAAAATTATTTGTGCGCATTATGCAATTATTGCATGAGCCAATAAGTCAAAATAAATTTTTCTTGAAAAAAAAAAAAGAAAAAAGAAAAGAAAATAAAAAGGGTTTTTAATAAGGTTTGTTAATATAAATCCTTATGGAGTTCTAGAGTTTGCAATTTAACAGTTAAGTGCTTTAAAAAAAAAAAAAAAAAAAAAAAAAAAAAAAAAAACAGAATTTTGCACTTTTTTTTTTGGTGGTGGTGGTGGGGGGGGGGCATAAGTAGTTTGTTTAAGACAATGAAATTAATTATGAAAATAGAGAATTATTTTTTTAAAAATCAAAAGTAACATAAGAGCAATAATGAATAAAAATTTAACACACCTTCCAAAGCGAAGTGTACCAGATACATATGTCTGCCAATGTGCTATGTAAAAAAGTGTAATAGCTGTAAAACACTGGAAGAACATCCACGAAGGATATGTGCCAAGTTGTACTGCAATGCAAACACCAAGTGATACAAACACTAGGGGGGGAAAAAAGGTAAATTAATAGTTGATTGGAAAAATCAATTTACTGAAGGAAATAATGTTTATATCACTCCAAAATGAAATTTTAAAAATATTAATTCATAAATACGTTTCTCAATTTGTGAAAAAAAAGTATGATAGCTGAGACACATTCTCAATGCATAAAACGTTTTTTTATAATCCAGGAATTTTTTTCAAGATCCCACTTTTGTAAATTTTCACACCAATTGTTGTTAAAAGTCACTTTTTTGTTACAGTAATACACAGAACAAATTAAAATGCAGGGTAAAATGCCAATGTAGGGCCATTTTTATGTATTGTAATTTTTTGAAGGGACCATTTAAATCAACTGCAATCTACTGAAGGGGTTGCAAAATGGACCTAAATTTCATTAGTATTTGTCCCTGATAATCGTCATTAGGGTAGCTGCTTTTTAAAATTTTTTTCTTTTTCAAAAAAATTGATTTATTTAATTGAAATAGGAATTTTTTTTAAGACTTTCAAGATTTAAGTGACAATGTAATGAAAATTACATTTCTTGACTATAGAATATGCAATTATATGTTAGGATTTTATTCTAAGCTGTTCATTTGTTTCATTACAAACACAATTTTTGTAGCTTTCTCTATTTCAAATTCATTATGTAGTTTTAAATGGACTATAATACTAAATGTTGAAATAATCAAGCATGAATGCACAAATCAGCTGAAAAGACTGAACTTTGCAGATCATAAAGAACTAATAAATTACTACACAATTAACACATTACTTACTGTTTTTATTTTATATGTATTCATTATCAAACTAACTAATATTCACTGTATCACTGCATTCATGATTAATCTAATTTTAGTATTAAATCTCAAATGAGCAAAGCTATGTTAATATTTAACTGAAAATTCATATATATGAATATATGTACCAGTTAAAATGCCCACAAATGCATTGCATCAAATGGATATACAAGATTAAAAACTTTATTTTTTCAATAATCAATCTATTAACTTATTCTTTCAATGAAAATAAGCAAGAAAAAAATCTGGTTAATTTTTCGCTGCAATTTTGCACAGATCTTAAAAATAGCCTGAATGCGGTTGAAGAAGACTGAATTCGGCCAAAAGACTGATAACTTTCATGCATGAATAATTTTCTTAAGGTTAAGTTCTAGTAAGGAACAGCCCCTATATCCTCTATGTTAAATAATCAGGACCAGTTCATTTACAAACTATTTGGTATAAAGTCTTGAAATTTGGTGAATATGAGCAAAATATGATTATTTAATTAAATAACAAATTAAAAACATGAAGATAGTGCCCGATACATTTTATTTTTTATTTGAAATATTTATGTCAATACCATATTCTCCAGATGGCACCTTTGCACAAGCATTGACGGAAGGGTTTCAAATGAAAACTAAAGTATATTAGAAGCTATCGCAGTATTTTTAATTTATGTCATTTTATTAAATGATTATTTTCATACACATTCACCAAATTTCAAGGTTTCATACAAAGCAATTTCTGAATGAACTGGTCCAAATTACTGTAACATTGAGAGTATAATGGATATGCCTGACTAAGACTTCACCTTAACACTGGCAGTTGATGATTATGCTTTAGTTACCACATTTATACATATTAAATTTTTATGTCATATCCTTATTATTACTAATTATATCTTCACTATTACTATGTTCTTTCTCTGTGAACCTGATCCTTTCATAATATTCATTTCATTTTATGAAAAAGGTGCATCTTACACTTTGCATTATATATATATAATGTTTCTCATTCAATATTTATTTAAAATTTAATTTACTTTTAGAAAGTGATTTTATCAACCTTTCAAGTAAATTAGGCAAGTTGGAGTATTTAGGCTAATTAATTTACCAATGATGTGAAAAATTCCAGAGCTGGGGATCGAACCCAGGCCTTCCATTTAATGTGCAGATGCTCTACCACTAAGCTACTCTGGGATGATTCCCAGATGAAATTTCTGGTGTAAGAACCATTGGCATTTTTCTTCTGCAAACCATCTTATGCGAGAAACTTCATCTGGAAATCGTCTCTGAGTAGCTTAGTGGTAGAGCACCTACACGTTAAGCAGCAGGCCTGGGTTGGATCCCCAGGTCTGGAATTTTTTGCATGATTGGTAAATTAATCAGCCTAAACACTCCAACTTCGTAATTAATTTACTTGTCCTCTAAAAAATAAAGATATGGAAAGTACTCACATCAATTCAATGAAATATTTTAAGTATATTTTTTCTTAAAATATACATTAAAAATTTTTTTTGAATCATTATTTAAAAGATACATGAACAATTTTATTTCAATAAAGATTAACTTGATATTTAAAATAAAGTGATTTAAACCAACTGATTTCAATTGCTGAAATCCTGATTTTCATTTAATCTTTTATCAACCAAATTAAGAATTATCAAGAATAGAATAACTGGAAACTTTTTTTTTCTTGTTTTAATTAGCCAATGAATGATCAATACTGATTAATTTAATATAAAAGAAAGTTGTGAAAAAATTAATTAACACTAGCTTTACACCTGTGATGACTGTTTCATAGTTTTTTTTTTTTTTTTTTTCTAAAAAAAGAGTATAGCACAAAGAAAATTGAAGAAGTTAAGTAATACTTTGAAAGACAAACTTTAGGAAAATCTAATCCTTTAATCATAAAACCAAAGTCTGAAAATTCACTAATCAATGGTTTTTAAGGATCTCATTTTTGTGAAAATTGTTTATTTTTGCGAATTTCAATATCTATTTTTGTGAATTTCACCATCGGTTTTAGTGAGTTTTCATACCAATTTTTGTTAAAAATCACATTTTTCTTACATTAATTCACAAAACAATTAAAATATTAGGCAAAATGCTAATGAAGGATTGTTTTAATCGATAGTAATTTTGTGAAGGGGCTGTAAAATGGACACGAATTTTGTCAGCATCAATCCCTGCTAATGCTTGTATTTTTGTTTCGTTGGTTTCATATGATACAAAGTGAGCTAAAGGCTATCTATTTAATAGAACATAAGTCACGATGTAAATTGATTAAATGAAGTACTTGGTAATGATTTTTCAAAGAAACAGTTATACAATGAATCAATAATTTTTTTTTTTAATAAATTTTATTTTTACATTACTTGTCAGTAGATAAAGGGTTAATCAAGATGAAAATTAATCATAACAAAATGGTGTGCAAAAATCAAATGAAATCAGATAAAAACCTGTAGAAAGGGAATCACAGCCATGATCAAACAGTTCACCAAGAGGCGAGCTTGTTCCTGTCCTCCTTGCTTGTTTACCATCACAAGCATCTAAGGTCTGATATATAAATAGTCCCACAGCACAAAATACAAAAGTCCACCGAGGAGCCTGCATGCATTAAAAAAATACATATATTTATTTATACCACTTACACAATATATAACAATACAGACATGCCAAGTTTTCAATCTTAAAAAGTCTGAGATCTTTTGCTTTTTAACCCTTTGAGACACAACCCTTTACAAATGCTGAAAAAAGGGCAGTCGTCGCCATTGCTCGACTTAACTACCAGCAAGATGGCGGACAATCGAAACGTTCATCGCGTGCCACAGAGCTAGAGATCCTTTTTTGACACAGCTGGCTGTGCGGCACAGCCAGCTGCATCAAAAAAGGATCTCTAGATCTGTGGCACGCGATGAACGTTTCGATTGTCTGCCATCTTGCTGGTAGTTAAGTCGAGCAATGGCAACGACTGTCCTTTTTTCAGCATTGGGCAATCTCTCTAGCTGTTCTCGCATGGTTCCATTTTTCAGCAGATGTCAGTGCTGTTAAAAAGAATCGTGACCATTTTTTTACGGGAAATAACGTGCTAAAAAGTAAAGGATTCTCGTGGAGCGATGTCCCTTGCAACTATTTTTATAGAAATCCAATCTATTCTTCGGGACTAGCAACAGTCAAAACGTCAGAGTTGGGTGTTCCCAGAGTGGGAACACTGTGTCTCAAAGGGTAAACTGAAAAAGCTTGAGATACTCATGCTTATCTTTTCTGCATAAAATGCAAACATAATGTTAGTATTTTATGCTGAAATATGGCACTTTTGTTAATTGCCATGTGTTTCCACATAAGCTTAGATCAATTACATATGCTATTATGTTATTTCAATTTCAAAAATTTGCCCCCCCCCCCTCAAAAAAAAAAAAAAAAATCAGAATATACAAAGCAGAAATCAAAACACATACGAGTTAAACCATTCATATGCAAAATTTATTTAAAGACATCTTATAGCGTTAAAATTTGAAATATCTAATTTTCAAACAAAAATTACTTTTACTAACTTCATATAACTTTGAATTTCTACCATATTTCTATTTTGAGCATAACATAATGAACATTCATTTATGTCATAGAAATTTTTAGAATAACCTCAGATGCATTATTTGAAATTAAGTGCTCTTAAGGCCTCATGAAAATGAAAGAAAGATTAACAAGAATTTATCTTGGGAACCTGATGAATAAAATAGGGAAATGTTTTAATTTTCGGATGAATTCTGGAATAGCCCAAGAGAATTTTAAAAAAACCTGAGGCCAAAATTTCCGAGACTTGACATGTATGATATTATGAAATACATCACATAAGTTGTTTGAATTTAAAAAAAAAAAAATAGAAATAAATATTTTTTTCTAATTCTCTTAATATATTATAGTGTATAACATAAGAGGAGAAAAAAACAGAATCCCCCCCACCCCCCATCCTTCCCAAGACAGGTAAAGACATTTTCTATTTCAACTATTCCATTAAACCACAGACATATACATTGCTGCTTTAAAAAAAAAAAAAAAAATTAAATACTACAGCCATTAAAAAAATTCATCAACAGAGTTGTTATATGTGCACATGATTTTCATTCAGCTCAGGTCTGTTTGGTTCACATTAATTTGTAACCAAGTCTGAAAAAAAAAAAAAAAAAAAAAAATGAGAGAGAGAAAATATTAAGACTCTTGCTTATTTATTTATTTAACATATATATGAAGCATCAGTAGATATTAAGTAGAAACGCTGATTTGCAATAAACTATGCAAAATTTGTCCTAGTGGACTTTTGCAGGTATGGACATAAGAGAAAACCTGGGCTGAGTTTCTAATTTTTATTTTAAGCACATAAATCCTAGCATCAAACTTTTATACAATTATTTTCAATATACAATATGAAGTCAGTTTTTAATGCATATAATTTATGATAAAAGATCTCTTGCATGAATTTTTAAACAAATGTCCAAAACATGAACCTCTCATTAAGAATTGAAAAAAATATTTATTCGGCTTTTTCAATCCTTTTTCTAAGGTTAAAATATGGTACATTTTGAATATTTGCTGCCATTGGTGCGTTTTGATCCATTGGCAATTTGCACATGCATTATCATTTTCGACTAAGGTTGCCATATGTTTTTATGCATAATTATTGAAACAACCTTGATATCATACTTTTACAACACTGCTTTAGCTTGGCAATAAATTACTGTCACCATTTATGCTAATATGACATGGTTTAAACCAAATGGTTTTTTAAAAGAATAATTTAAAATTCCGAATACTACAAATAGAATAAGTTCCAATAAGTTTTTATATCAATCTAATAGATACCTTATTGTTTTATCATTATTAAAAATTGTTAATTAAACTTAAATTACAGGCTGCCTTTTTAATTTGTTTCTAAAATAGACGTTTTGTGTTTTAACAACTTATTTTTAAATTTTAAAAATATCAGTTTGAACAACTTATCATCATTATTACTGATGAATCTAAGTGGAAGATTCCATGTAAAATGTAGTAAGCAATTAATATTGTATTGCATTATATACTAAATATAAGAAATAGTATCTCTAAATAAAATATTAAAATTGAATGATTTCAATGTCCACATAAGTACAGCAACAATTGTTTATTTACTTTGTTTTAATTACTTTCAGAAGGAATATTAATTGTTATTTGAACATTTTACAAATAATTTTATTTATAAGTATGTAACAGGTAATTATAAAAAGATTAAAAAATAAATAAATAAATAAACCAAAAAAACCCGTTTTTTTTTTCAAATAAACCGGTGTTTTCTTTTTTTTTCTCCCAACCCTGATATATAGAGATCGTTCTATAAATTTATAATATATATTTACAGATTTTGATTAATTAACTTTTAAGTTGATTTCTACTTCATGAGAAGGAGGGATCTACTACCCCCCCCCCCCCAATCTCCTTTTTATTTTTTTTTTAAAGTTAAAATAAAATAAAATTATAATAACAACAAATTCCTAAATAATTTATTTTAAATATGAAAATAAACTTGAATTAAATGGCACGAAAAAAACATAAAAAGAAAAACTGGATTTTCACGTTTAAATAAAAGGTAAACAATAGCTAGCCATTGCTATATTCTATCATTCATTCAAAAAAAATTGCCAATTAAAACTGCACCAAAAAGGAACGATATCTAAACTGTACCTAATCCTAGGCGGAATGACGTATTTACATTTACAACCGCGAAATATTTCTTCTCGGTGTAACGGCAAATACCCAAGCTGTACCAAAAATAATAACACCATTACATGTTAATCAATTATTTTTTTCTGCATATTAAATCTTAATTGGCATTTAAACTAAAATGATTATCACAAAAACACTAAAATATGTTCAAATGTTAGAAATTAAACTACCTCTTGGGTTGCATCTGGACTGTAGTAAACTAATATTAGCGACGTTAAAATATTAATGAATAAACCAGTCACTGTCATTAAATTAGGAGCTAGCCATAAAGGCAACTTTTGAACAAGCCAATTCCAAAAAGGTTGTACGATCGGGTCCATTAAAGTACGACCCGACGAGCTGTATTTGTGATCACCCAACCTTTTCAGCTGTACAGGACTCAATATATCTTTCGTTAAAAACATTTTGTAGTTTATTATTTATATTTAAAAAAATAAAAATATATAAATAAATAATTAAAATCAATTTAGCTCTTCGAAAATGTCTTGCATCGCATTTCTTATAATCAGGAGCATCACACCACCAAAATATTAGTGATTCGTCAACAACATCAAAAACGGAATGAGCTTTTCTGTTTGTAATGAATTCATGGAGGTAAGAATCTGGGGGAAAGTACTTTTTGAGACAGGAGATATTGATATGACGTCACTAAGGTGATCGGGTCACTAAGGTGATTTTCAGGACGTTTTTCAAATTGTCCCCAGAATGTAAAAATGGAACTGGGGACAATTTTTAATTATTGCATTGTTTTTCAATTAAATTACTGTTAATTATTGCATTAATTATAAATGTCCCTAGTTTTGTTGTCTGAATCGGGAACATGTCCCCAATTCTGACTTCAAAAATCTGGTCACCTTATATTTATTCCACTAACAATAACAAAGACGCTATTTATTCGGCTAACAATAGACGCTATTTATTCCACTAATGCATTTATAAAATGGAAAACCCATGATTGACTTTTTTAATTAGACGCCCAATTTGGTAGTACTGGCGGTATTTGAGCCGCCACGTGTTCCAGCTTATGATAATGATTGATTTTGGTTTCAGCTTGTTTGGATCTTGAGGGTTATTTAACACTTTTTTCTAGACAAAGTAGGCGCCGCATGTTTTCTGTTGAAATCGCCCTCTCCGCACCGTTAATATTTGCCATTTAAAATTTACATTTATCGTTTACTATAATCAATTGGTTATAGTTATCAAAATTGGATCAGCCCGATGTGATCACATTAAGCGTCTACTGTATTGCAAAAGAAGCTAGAATATCAGTCTTTAACAAATAATAACTTTTGATAAATTGATTATCTTTTCATTGTGAGTTTTGTTTAAAATATTATTAATGATTAAAAACTAAAAAAAAATTAAAATCTGAAACACTTTCACATTTTAAATGGGCACTAAAGTGCTATAAATTAAAAGCGTATCATAATCCATGCGTCGTCCCTATTTTCCCAATTCGATTAAGTTGGAAAAAGTATCAAAGTCCATGAGTGTGCCGTGTTTGTCTTTCTTGTTCCACAAACACTTCTTCAGAACTGAAATCTATATTAAAATGGGCTACCAAACCAAAACTATTTTACAATCTTTGCAAGGCATATTCTTACTATAGTTCACCTTTATAAGTACCATTTGGAATGTGTATTAATGTGTAAATTAATTAGTGTGTAATTTGGCTTAAATTTTGCACTAGTTTTATTTACTTTTAGGCTTTAGAGTAAGAGCAATTTTATTTGAGCCACAGAATTTTAATCGTTTGATCTGGTAGCCTGTCACCCAGCTAAGACTTAATTTCATAATTTTCATTACAGAAACTTTCCAGCGGTATCAATATTCAGATATTTCTCTGAATATTGATTAGATTTAAAGAAGATTTAAATTAAAATTACTAGATGAATACTGTTAATTGTTGTGCATTTCTCAGTATTGTACTGTCGATTTTTGATATGCTTGAAATTTTCAGAATGAATTGGGATTGGGAAGTTGGCGCAAATTTGATTACAGGACTCAACCATATAGTGCGATTAAAAAAAAAAACCAACTCGGCTGTTCGAGACTCGTCAGGAGGAGATCCCCTGAAGTCCCCTATGTTTTTAGTTTCATTTTTGCCATATTAAAACGATATTAATTGACTTTGCCATTTTATCACTCATCTTTCGCGTATTTCGCCTGGTAACCCTACGTTGAAATTTTTATGATTGTAATCCTATTTATAGAAAAATACATGGGATGAGCATTCTACAGCTTACGAAATATTGTAACAATAGATTAAAGCTGTTGTGAACTAATAGAATTTAAATATATGTAAAAAATACACGTGAAGCATATTCTACAGCTTACGAAATATTGTAACAATAGATTAAAGCTGTTGTGAACTAATAGTATTTAAATATATGTAAAAAATACATGTGAAGCATATTCTACAGCTTACGAAATATTGTAACAATAGATTAAAGCTGCTGTGAACTAATAGTATCTCTCTATTCTAAAAAAAAAAATAAAGGCCGCTGTCGCTGGCGCTGTCAAAAGCTTGTTCGCTTATCTTCTCCTAAACCGTGGGGATTTGAATTTCGACTAAGGTGCCCACAGATTCGGAAAATTCCGAGAAAACTGCTAAGCTAAGTTAAATTTCGAAAATCGAATTATTTTAGAAGATATTAATAAAAAACTGAAAAAATAAACATAATGGTTGCCAGATTTGGCATAAAATCATTCATTCCTTTGCAACAAAGCGTTTCCAAGTATCTAGAATCGCGCGAAATTTACAAACATGAGTTAGAATTACGCCCATTTTACGCCAAAATAATACGCCAAAATTTTACGCCAAAACTATATGAAATAAGTAACTCAAAATGTGTTACACAAAGTTGACAATTTTCAAATAGTAAGTTCGCTTAGACAACAGGAGTTTAGAATTAGCGATTATTCGTTTTTCCAAAACAGAATAATTAATATCTTGAAAATGAAAAATAATTAAAATGCAGATTATTTTAAAGCCGGTTCTCGTCCAGCTGGATTATTTGCTACCAGTAGAAATATTTGGCGGCGTTAACTATGCCATTATAGCAGTTATAGTACACTTTGGATATTTGCTAGCGCGACGAGATGGTATAATTCGTGGTGCTAAGTACGCCAATCTGCAAACGATTATGTGAATGAAAATATGGATAGCGGTTTTCCGGTAACCTTAAATGAACAGTAATTATAGGTTGTGAGCATGTGTAAATCGCCAAATAATGAAAAGTCGCCATGGGTGACAAGCTATCCTATCTGTTCCGTAGCTTTCATTAACTTTACATGTACGCAAGTCGCCAAATAATGAAAAATCGGTCTGGGTGGTAAATTCGCAAGGTGTCCAATAGGTTTTACATTATTAAAAATACAGCTGAAACAGATGTTCTGATTTTATTACGCTTTAGCTCCTAATTAATATAACTTTTGAATGGCAACATTAAATATCATTGTGTTTCCGAGGAGTGCTAATAATTTTTCCAGCGATTATAAGGGAAGTCCGCACTCCAGGTGGAGTATAGCTCAGGACCCGTACAACATGGATTCCCATAACAAAATATCTTCCGTGTTATGAAGGGGAGGGGGTCTACTGTAGTGTGAAGTTTAAATTTTTATGTACCAATGAACATGCAAGAACCAAGCAATGTGTATAGCTCAGTAACATTCTATCTGATCCAATCTTCGGGTTTTGTCTGTTGAAATTATGTCTTTTTGAAGTAAAACTTCTTTAGGCGACACTAGACAGTAACTCAGATTTTTTTCTGACAGAAGTAACGCTCAGTAAAGGAAATGACGTATCTTCTACCCCCCCCCTCTTGCTTTTTCATTTCGCCATGACTGCAAAAACATTGCAATGTCAAGGACAAAAAGCCTGATAATTTCTACACCGTTTGTACGATCCCCTTGAAAATTTCCATAATCATGTATAAAAATATAGAAAACAATCTGCGCTACTTTAAAAATCTGAAAATCCACCCGTTCCCTCATTTTTAAGCGATTTTTCGCTATTTTCAGCAACATTTCATATCCGGGAGTCAAAAAAGTAAATCATTTGCGTGACAAAATTAGCTATTGCAAGTGATTTTTACTTCATATTGACGTCACATTTAACAAGCTTTATCCAGATTTATAAGTTTAATTATTTGCGGAACAGCTATCGGACGTTCGTTTCTGAGAACGTCGACTGTGCTCCTTGCGCGTCGACATTACTCCCTACCTGTTTTGAAGCAATGATGATCTGATGACCCTTTTCAGTGGATAAGTGGACCGGTTCTTGTCAGAGCCACTGTGTGAAGTCTTTCGCTGAACAGGCGGCTATACTGCTGACTGTCTCTCACTGTTGTTACAGGCGGCGACCCAACCCGTCACCTCCGATAAACAAGGCCTACGCACCGAATACAGAAAGTGGCACTATGGTGCATTCCGTTGCTTTACTCACATGTTTTCAATGGCATTAATACAATATTTAATGGAATTATGAGTAAAAACTTGACATGATTGGTTGCCATGATACATAAATATTGTTTGTCTGTACTTAAATAATATGTAATCTTTTAATATTGCTCATGTGTTTTTGAGTTATTTATAATAATGAGCCACACAAACGTAAATTTTTAAACAGAATAATACTTCGAGCAAAAACAGCAGAGGAAAACAAAGGTTTAAGAACACTGATATAGAAAAACGCAATAATAGACCCTACGTGCATTCGATACCAACCGACAAAAGAAAACACCAGTTTAGGAACACAGTTAAAGAAAAATACCACAACAAAAACATTCTCTCGATTCAAACCCTACGGGAAAACATTTTAAGAAAACAGTGAAAGAATAATAGTTCAACACGGACACTTCTTGGATGCTAACCCGATATCCAGACGGAACAACGGTTTAAGAACACGGGTATGTAACACCACAAAGAAACAAACACTGGCTGCAAAGGGTTTAAGAACAAAATAAAAGAATAACAAATGGACACTCCGTGGATTCTAACCCAAACTCAAGACGGAGCAACGCTTTAACACGGGGATGAAACACCACAAAGAAACGGACCCTGGCTGCAACCAATCCCAAACAATAGGCAGAACCTGCAATTTAAAAACACTGATACAGAATAATAATTCGAAACCTACCAGCAGACGAAATCAACGCTTAAGAACACTGTGATAGAAAAACACACAACAAAAAATTACACTACCTGCATTCGAACCCACAAACAGAGGAAAACATCAGTTAAAGAACACAGTTAAAGTATAATACTAGACTATGGACATTCCCCCATTCAAACCCAACCTCCAGACGGAACAATGGTATAAGAAAACAGTTAAAGAATAATACTACAACATGGACACTTCCTGGATTCTAAGTAATTATCATGAATGACCGATGATTCTTACTGGAGATTTTAATGTTAATTTTCGCTATCAAGAATCTCAGCCGTCAGTTGATTTTTTAAAAGAAAAATTTGATCTAACTATGAATACTTCTCGACTTCAATCAACAACGCGTTTCGGTACAACGATAGATGCTGTATTTTCAAGAAAGTTAGCAAATTTAGAGAGTAAAATTTATGTTTCACAGTATAGTTAACACAAACCTATAATTTCATACATAAAATATTATGATGGCATTCAAGTTTCCATTTCCAATAAATAATATGAATATAACATTTATATAATCTTTGTAAAGTACATGAATAATAAATATAATTAAATTATAATATGATATTTATTTTAAGTTAAAGTTTAATAATTTCAGTGATATTTATCGTAAACGTCAAAGAAGTTTTACTTCAATCGCGCGTAAAGATTACACGCACACACTTTTTTTATGAATAAGCCTTATTAGGGGCCGAATGCCTCATACGAAAAGCGAGCGTAGCGAGTCTGGGGGCCTTGGCCCCTAGTTTAAATACAAGTAAAATTATGTCGCATACTTTTATGTCGTTTTTTTATGTCGCATTTTTGGGACACATTTTTCAATAAAGGGTGTTGAGAGATAAAATGACATAGTCATTAAAAAAGTTTAAAGATTAGCTAAAAGGTTATTGAAACATTGCTAAAATTAACAGTAAAATAAAAAATATTCCTACCTGAAGATGGGTTGAACATACGCTTTCTACGAAAACTACAAGTCAAATCAGGCTCCGCCATCCTTATAGACTAGCAAAGTTTCTTGAGTTCGTTCATATCGTGTCGATTATATAGGGTAAACATTTCGATTATAGCTTTTGTAGATTATATAGGGTAAAATATCTTTTCTTTAGCACTAGGGTTCTATTTCGCTCTATCCCAGAATTTTGTCTACGCATTTTTGTCTATACGATCTTGTAGACAGGTTAAGTAGATATGAACTGTCATGGTGAAGATCTTTTCAAATATGCTTGCAGATAACGTGGAAGTCGGGCGTGTTAATAAAATGTTGAAAGTCGCACAAGGTTTGCAATTTTTGATAATGTTTGGTGCCAAAACACGACAATTCATTATAAATAATATATTACGAGTATAGTTAGAAAACGCCTGGCGAATATTGTAAAATAGCCTTAGTAAGCAATTTTAATATAGATTTCAATTCCGAAGAAGTGTTTTATGGAACTGAGAGACAAATACGATACACTCATAGATTATGATACTTCCCAAATGGTATTTATAAAGGTGATGTATAGTTTGACTATGACTGGCGAAATTGTCTAGCAGTTTTTGTAGGCGATTTTAATATAGATTTCAATTCCGAAGAGGTGCTTTATGGAGCAAGGAAGGAAAACACGGCATACTCATAGATTCTGATGCCCATTCTAAACAGTATTTAAAATGGTAGAGGAGAGTTGGAATATGCATCGCGAAGGTTGTAAAACAGTTTTAATAGACGATTTTAAGATAGATTTCGATTCCAAAGATGTGTTTTATGTACAATAAAGAGTTGATTCCTATTTTAACTCCCCCACTCTCGCCAACCTAAAAAATCGCCGCACTTTGGCGAGCTTTGGAGTCATGGGTCTCTAGGAGCTATGCACGAGTTTCAATGCTCACAAAAGAGTTAGATGAAAAATTAAAGTGAACAAATTAGCGATAAGCGCAACAGTTAAGGAATTTGAAGACACTTAATTTTAAAATAACATCAATTTGGCAACCCAAAATAAATGAACAAGGAAGATAAATCATGCAAAACGCATCGATTATAAAACACTTTCCAACACATCAGCATTATTAAACCATGTTTGGCGATGTAATTTCTTTAAATCTCGCGAGATTTCGGAAATATGATAATGTTGTATTATCACTATAAATGCAGTTTTATAAGACTCTGTCATATTTTTTTTTTCATCGTTTAACTAAAGAATATAAAAATTTTATGCTCATTGTCTTGTGCTAGAAAGTATTAGTGTCCCTCAAATGCCACAGTTTGTGAGGTATTGGAATTCTTTTCAGTGTTCCTGTAGAAGAACTATTAATAATACAGACAATATTTTCAACTGACAGCATTATTCTGAGAGCCTTAATAATATGCATACCAACTTTGTTTTCTTTAAAAAAACCGAAAATACCTCTAAAATACGTTTTCAAGAATGACTGCCCATGGAGTGCGGGTATGTTAGATGTTTTTTTTCTCCTGCAAATGAACTAAATGCTACTTACACTATTTTCAATGGGTACATGCAGTGGCGTAGCCAGAAATTTTTCATGGGGGGGGGAGGGTTACGACTAGTGTAACTCACATATATGTATATGCGTGTGTGAAAAGTGAGTAAAGAATATACATTTTGTATGACAAAAAATTCCTCATGAGGGAGGATTGTGACCCCCCCAACCCCCTTGGCTACGCCACTGGGTGCATGGTACTGTACATAGAAAAAACATAAATTTCGCACATATCGATCTATATTTACGGCAGTTAGAACACTGGAGGGGTGGAGAACAGAACGGACAAACAAACCGAAATCATAAACACCACTCAAACTTGTTGGTAAGTTAAAAATATAAATATTCACTTTATATAACACAACGATATCGGACGAACACGCAGAGTGAAAAATTTATTCTTTGAAGGGTGTCTAAAATTAATTTTTCACGCGCTAAAATCTAATCAATTTTGTTTAATTTCAAATAGCAGAATATCTCTAAAACTAGAAGTCAAAGACCGTTGTGAAGCAATTGCAACGGGTGCCGGATAAAATAACATTTAACGAAAGCATGTCTACACTCAATATATTTCATCTTCGTCCGCCTAAAATAAATTACTTCGTATTCAATTTTTATTATATATACCCAAATCGAATTTCATGCACTTCTGGTAACGTGCGGAAACTTCGTATTTGAAAGATTTCGTTTGGATGTGAACATCCGGAGGAAATCATTTTATTAAAAAATGAAATGAATAAATAAACTTATAAATCTGGAAACAGCTGTTAAGTATGACGTTAAAATGAAGTCATTGTCATTTGCAATAGCTAATTTTGTTACGCAAATGATTAACTTTTTTGACTCTCGGAAATGAAATGTTGCTGAAAATAGCGAAAAATCGCTTAAAAATGAAGGAACGGGTGGATTTTCAGATTTTTAAAGTGGGGCAGATTGTTTTCTATATTTTTATACATAATTATGAAATTTTCCAAGCGGATCGTACAAACGGTGTAGAAATTATTAGGCTTTTTCTCCTTGACATTGCAATGTTTTGCACTAATGGCGGAAAAAGTTTTATTTTGAAGTCAGGGATCAGCGCAACTATATAGTAAGGATGATACGCTTTAAAGAAAAACTTCCCATAGAGCGCAATGTATTGGGAATATTTTGAGTGCTCCTGTAGAAAAACTATAAATGCTACATAGACCATTTTCAATAGGGTACATGGTACTGTACATAAGAATAACATATTTAAATTTCGTCGAAATCGATGCATATTTGCGGGAGTTAGAGCTCGGATGGACGGACGAACAGACAGACAAACCGAAATCATAAACCCTTTTCAATCTTGTTGGAAAGTGTTAAAAACAGTAGCAAAATCCGTTAGTCCATCGTTTGCAAATTATGCTCACCCACCCACCATTAGTGAATTCTGTGCAGTTTTCATAAACTGCAATTTTCTTACAAATACTTAAAATATACTTTTCTTACAATATACAAACATACATATATGTAGGGTAGATTACCCGAGCGCCGCCAGGAGGAGCTGACCCGCCGGCGCCTAGAACCTCGGAGAGCCGAGCGTAAAAAAGGTTTGGAGAGAGCGACCTGAGACGCGGTCCACGTCAGCTGCACGAAGGCAGCTGGGCACTTTTGTTTTCCATAATAGCGTTTAGAAACTGCAAGAAGGCAGTAATCTGTTAATTATCGGAATGAAGTCCGTTTTCCTTTAACCATTTTGTAAATAGATTGCCTGTAAATAGCTTTTTTTTTCTTGATTAAACGCTAACCTACAGTTTTATTTTGTGTCGATTGATTATTGGAGACCCTAGCGAGGGTACCACATATATATATATATATATATGAATATTAATCAAATTCTTACAAGAAGTAATAATAAATTAAGTTACACTATGGTTGCACGCACGCACATAACTTTAGGGTAACATTTTGCTGTATTGTACATGCTATTAAATCAAATGATTTTTCTTATGTTAGCTATTCTAAATAGAAATTTCTACATCTATACCTGTTGTATAACTACATAACTCAAATTGTATGGAGAAAAATACTTTTATACACTAAAGTACGCTATGCGAGAATGTATATTAAAAATAGTGAAAGTAAAAATTTATCTCTACTATTGGTAAAATCCATCAATGTTATATCATAAACTAACAGGATTTCAACGTTGAAGCAACTTTATATTGCTTCAAACGACGGAACCAAATTAGTTGTCTTGAACAGCTTCATCAAACCAATTAAACTTTTTAGAAAGTTGTACTACAATGAGAAACCGGAAAAAATCTGTATCCTAAAAAGTGTGCTTGATTCGCAATTCATCAATTACAACGAGGGAGTCTCTCGTTGCTCAACGTATGCAAGATTATGGGACCGCACTTAAAGACAAAAAAAAGAATGGTTGCTAATTTAATGCACTCGAAAATTCGCCACTTGCGTTTCAATGAAACTCGCCAGTTTTCAAAGCATCTAACTGGAGAGGTCCTCAACTCCTCCCCCCCTAACCTCCCACGCACCATATTAACTTCGTGTTTCATATTGTATGTGCATTATATATACATGGGCGCCGGCAGTATATTGCCCAGGGGGCGCAAAGACTATACAAGGGGGTTGGCAAAGACTACTTCAAAGTATGGTTACCATGGAAAAAACACTCAAAATACTGGTGTTAAACGATAAACTAAATAAAAAACTTTGCATGAAATACACATAAGAAGTAACAGGTAAGTAGATATAAGTTTCAGTATGGTAACCATACTGAAAGTAGATATAAGTTTCAGTATAGTTTCCAACATGGTAACCATATAAGTTTCTACTTATATGGTAAACATGTTGGAAAAATCAAAAAAGGAAGGAAAAACACTGCATACAAAAATCCAAGGGGGGGCATTGCCCCCTTGGATTTTTGTATGCAGTTGCCAAGGGGCGAAGGGGACAATTGCCCCCTTGGCCAATTTTAAGCTGAATAATTACTATATATATATATATATATATATAGTAATTATTCAGCTTAAAATTGGCCGTGATAACTGTTATATAAATAATTATTATATTAAATTATTATAATAAATTATTATTATTATATTAAAATAGTTTTCCTATGAATAACAAGGAAATGTGAAGCAATTCGTGATGTGAAGCTGCGATCTTCGTTTTTCTCAATTGTTCTGGAAAGTGAAGTGCTTCTTATTTTATGTTTGTAAGGAATTTGAATATAATTACACACTATTCATTTAGCCCGAACGTAGCTTATAAAAATTTATCAAATATATTATATGTAAACAAAAGAGTCTGAATATTATATAATGAATACTGAAGTGGGAAGGTCCCGTGTTCGGGTCAATTCGCGGAGCTGTCGATCTAATTGTCGACGATTTTTAGTCGGTTTTCTCCATAAGTAACGTGAATACGCATTAGAACCGCTTGAAAAGTCCTCCGACCAAGGTACCAGGATAGTATTCTCCGCTGCATATTTCCAATAATGAGAGCGAACAGGTTAAACATGGAAACGCCGTTAAATGCTTATATACACATAGCATATCATTATAAAGTCACTTAAACAAAAATCGAATTAACAGCATGCACGTTTCGGGTGGTACAAAAGGTCCACCCTCCTTCACCACGCTCCTGAAAAGAAGGGTGGACCCTTTGTACCACCCGAAACGTGCGTACCATTCTTCCATGAAACTTGGATAATGCGAATTTTTTTGTCGATTCGTAGAATTTTTTAATTTATCGCTTTTTCTGCGAGAATATAAATTATTCGGAATTTTTAGGTATTTCGAATTTTTTCTCTGCTCCTGTCTGTGTTTTATTATGCTATACCATATTATCAATTTTCCACTGAATAGAGGGTAACTCACAACTCGAAAGTTTAATAGATCTATTTTATGCCCCTTGGAGTACGAGGTAAATTTCTTAAAACAAAATGAAAGCCTTTCAGGAAAAACTGCCCACATTTGCGTATCGAATAGGATAAACTCCCTACATACGCAGCCTGAAAATGGATGCGAGACAACTTGCTATCATGCGTACCCATATTCTCGTGTATACCCGCCTCGTCGTACCCATATTCTAGTGTGTACTAATATTCTCGTCCAAATTGGATTCAGCTTATAAGTTATTGTAATAAGTGGTCCGCATTGTGTCCGTCCGTATTGTATATTGTTATAGATCCGCATGAAGATCGTTGGAAAGAAACGGACATAATAACAGGTATAATTTTTTTTTTCTCGCTGACAGAGAGATACCTATATATCGTTCACTCCAGTTTTCGTGAACACAGGTAAAATGCTATCTTGCACACCTTTCAGATCAAAATAGACAAGCAAGTTTTTATTTTGTTCTACAAACCATAAAACATTTATCCAAACTCCGTATAAATAATCTTAATTAATACAGCCAAAAGGTTATCTTGCACACCTCAGATTAAGATAGACAAGTAAATTTTGATTTTCTTCTTCAAACACTTGAAAAATTTCTGTACTTCTTATAAATATAGATAATCTCAATTAATATAGCCAAACCCGCGAGAACAGTTCGAATCTTGCAATCCTCTCTGCTTCCACTATGCTGACGCCAGATATCTGGGCGCGGGAAATCAAGCGATTGAAGAGCAATCTAGACAACGTAAAGAAAAAAAAAAGCCCTACATGAAACCCAATTGCGTACTTTCTATTTTTGACTGTTACATGAAAATACTGGACTATGGCTTTATTTCTAACAAATTAGATGCAGGAGCCCTAATTTGTTTTATTTTAAATTTAGCATTAATTACCTAATTTTTAATTCATATCCTATAAATTTAATTCATATTTAATTTATGTTAATTTATATTATAACATTAAGTAAGCTTTTGTTATACCTAATGTAATAAAATAATTATCAATAGAAACTGTTATGAAGACTGTTAACAATTTTGATAGTTTTCTAAAATTCTCTGAAATAGAAAACAGGTAGAGGAGTTGAGTTCCCATGCAAATCAAGCCGTGACATGTCTTCGTCTAATGCTCCCTATAACATATATCTGCACCCCACTTTGGTAGATTTTAAAAGGGGCTTAACGGAGAAAAAGTCTTCAATATGTTTTTATGAAAATTTTATCAAAATTGTAAAAAATTAATATTAATTATAAAAATTTTAAGACTAAAATTCATAATTCTGTACATATTCGCTTATATACAGGGTGGGTGGGGTTTTACTGTCGGTGTAGTGAACATTTTTATAGTACATTGAACTCGTTTGCATTTAGGTTTTAGTACAAAAATATATGAAAGCACAATGTAAACTCCCCCCCCCACCAAAAAAAAAAAAAAAAAAAAAAAAAAAAATCTGAGCAGCGATCCTGCCTTTGGGGGCCCGGAACTTATATCCCCTTACACTTCTACACAATATAAATGTAAAATAATATTATTTAATTAAAATAACGAAATTTTATGCTAACAATACGAAAAATATCCAGGCCCCATTACCGCCAAATAGTGCTGGTCCGGTACATTTTAAACAGTACCACGCAGTTAACTTTTCTGTGTATGTTATAGACACATAGCACTTCGCCATTACTAGTTATGTACTGGCGCATATGCATTTTTCAGACACTGGTACTCCAGTGAATTACAGACGATGTCAATCTACCTTGCTCCCTGTATACGGCACTTTGCCAGCACGACCGGTACCCTGCCGTTATTTTGCGGCAGTAGTGTGTTTGCTGGGTACAGCTAGCAGCCAGGTTACATAAAATTTGACTGAGTTACCAGACATCAGTGAATTATTTTCGGTTTTTTTTTATACTTAAGGCTTCTTTTCCAGCTATTTTCATACATGGCCACTCTTGGCATATAGGCATAAGCAGTAAATGCCCTTCAAAATCGTGCAATTTTGAATTTTTCCAATTTGAAGGTCAAATATTTCTGCACGCCAAATATCAAACACACATATCTTACGCTTTTTTCAGGACCTTCTCAATAGTATGTATTTACATTCACTGAAATATACACCTTTGTGGTTCATTTTTGGCAGAAAAAGTTCTGACGATCAGAGGTTTAGAAAAAAATAAAGTCTTTTTAAAAAAATAATTTGAATGACCTTTGGCTTTTGTGCCAAGAGTCAACCATGAGTCTATGTGTCTTATGAGTCAGTTTAGAATTAGTAGAACACAAAGTAATTGCCGATGCCATGGATCACTCTTGGCACAGAAATTATTGGCTTACGGAAACAAAGCATGTTTTTCTTTAAAAAATGAGGACTTTCGGATAGAAACCTTCAAAACTATGGGGAATTTTTTTTTTCAAAAATAAAAAATACCGGTAAACTAAATTTACGTGATGAACGAATTCTGAAAATTTTAAGAAAATTAAAAATGCCAAAGATCCAGGCCGGGCCTGATACACCGGCTTTTAAAAAAGCTGGATCTTAAACACTTATTTATACAAGGTGACTCCCAAAAGTGGAAACATTCATTAATTCTTTATCCATTGGAAATGTGGGCAGTATAAATTGAAAAAAATATTAAAAATGAAGTTTGTTGAAAAAGACTTAAAAAAATCCTTTAACTTTTAAAAAGTTACATTATTCAAATTGTATACGACCCCGTACGAAGGAAATCTGAATTAGTAAAATATGCTTCATGCACTATTGAACTGATGTACAGAATTTGAGTACCGTATTCTAAAAAGTGTCAGAGATATGAAAATAAACATATGCTGACTTAAATCACTTTTAAATGACTCTGGAAGTGTAGATATCACGTCAGGGGTCGTACAGAAATTATGAAGAAAATAATTTTTTGCGCTCTAGCTGTAAACTTTTGCACTGAAATTCATATATAGCCCCATACCATCTTTATTTAAAGATAACTCTGAGAGCTCTTTTACTGTGTCAAATCTAATTGAAAACGAAAAGTTCTGTAATGTTTTTGCTATTTATTGTTGTTATTATTGTTTTATTTTGCGGTTTATTTTGCATGCTAAATTAAATTTATAGGCTAATTTAGAAATATAGTTAAAAATTTTATCTTTTCTTTATTATTTATTTAACATATTTACATTACAATTGCTTTTCTTTTCAGGAACATACAATAACATTCGTATCCTATCTCTGGTCGCTTCCAACTTCCAGGAACGGTAGATTCTGCCAAGGCTCCAGGCTTCTTCTGAGACGCTACAGGCGGACAATCCATCATCATCATCATCATCCTCTTCACCGATCTTGGTCTTTCTCTATTCCGTTTTCCCTTTGGACAACAGCTATATGACATTTTGTTATTGCATCCTCGCTCCACATGCTTTCTCCATATTCTCCACGATCTTCCGATTTAAGTTGAATTCCCGTTTGACCTGTCCGGCTTTGACCGCACGAGTAGCTAAACTACCGCTGGCGTAGCTCTACGAATCTATAGTGCATTCAAGCCTCCTCACCACACCAAGCGGGCAATCCATCTTCTGCGAAACTCTCCTCCAGGCCCACTCGAAATAGCCGCGGCCGAGAACCCATCATTTCTGGTACTCCTCCACCCCAACCGCCTGCAACCTGACCAGATCCGAATTCTCCGCCGCAGCTATCTATAGAAAGCCTCCTCACCACAGCAAGCAGGCAATCCATCTTCTGCGAAACTCTCCTCCAGGCCCACTCGAAATAGCCGCGGCGGAGAACCCATCACTTCTGGTACTCCTCCACCCCAACCGCCTGCAACCTGACCAGATCCGAATTCTCCGCCGCAGCTATCTATCGTGGTCCTGCTTAAGTTGGACATCACGAACACCCAGGCCTATACCGGGAATCGAACCCGGACCCAACGGCAGCACCAGGCGAGCACCTCCAATCCCGTCGCGGGATTGAAGACCAGTGCTCACGCCACGAGGCTGCCGCGGGCGCCGTTATAGTATAATCTACTTCGTCTATATGAAGTTCACATTGTTGGAAAGCAATGCAAGTCAACTATACAACAAATGCCTGGTTGATGTGATTGAACAAAGAATTATGTGTCAACAATGCAATAAGACACCAAGATGAAAGATCTGGTGCAAGCCATCCATTCTTGTGCCTAAGGTTTGCGGGTAGTATCCTACACTACTTCCCAGACAGCACAGTAAACTTGCATCAAACTTGCAGCAAGCTTGATTTATCAAGTCAATAAACTTGAATTAAGCTTAAAAATTTCAAGCGTGTAAGCTTAAGCTTGAATGAAGTGTTCAAGTTTACACTTGCCCAGCTTGCATTAAGCTTGACATAGCAAGCTTAATTTCAAGCTTAAAAAATTTTCCTAAAAAAAATTTCTTAAATACACGGGGCGCCCGTCGGCGAACTCGCCCCACATATATTTTATTTTTCCACGCATTTTCCTCTCGATGCAGAAATTTCAAGTTAATTTAATCTGTTTCCATCAAGCGTCCGCAACTGGGATCGAACTCGGGACCTAAGGGTTGGGAGGCCAACGCCCTAACCATTCCGCCAATCTGCCTCGCACTGGCAGGACTAAAGTTTGAAGTGATTGTTATAGTTGTCACGCCGCTTTCTGGCGAGATCGATTAGTGCCCGTTGCCGATCTGTTTCTTTTATTTTTCCATGGGATGAATCAAAATTAAAATAATGTTATGTGTGATTTATAGACTCTACTAATAGGGAAATAAGCATAATATAAACTTAAAAGCAGCACACGTTTTAAAGCTTTCAATATCGCGACACTCATGTTGGGCAATACTGGCCAAAATCGAGACAAACGACTGATTTTGAAATCAATTTCGTAGTATAATTGTATTTTATTTTGAAGAATTTCCATATTTGGAAATATAGAATCTTTTTTTTTTAATTCTATGGTCAAGTACATTTATGACTGATGATAAATTATTTGTTATGTGGATGTGGCTTTCCAAATCAAGCAGTCATCAAGTTGTATTCAAGCTTGACAGTTCAAATGACTTCTTCAAGCTTGCTGCAAGCTTGTATTAATACGTCGAATTCAAAGAAATGTCAAGCTTGATTTAAGCTTATGTGCTGTCTGGGTTCATTTAGCAAAGATGAGGGTTTGTTTTTTTCTTACTGTTAAAATAGTACAATATTCCTCTTCCTTAATTACCGAAAACGTAAAATGGGCGATTTTTCAGTATGGAACTGATCTAATTACACCCGGAAGACTGATCAAATGCTTGCATTTTCTGCATTTACTCTTAAAACTAGCTGCCCTTTGCCTTCTTATCCAGTTTTGCAATCTCGCACGGTGTTGCTCATGAACCGATGTGGCATGCATAGTTATCAAAGTATAACTTGCGAAAAAAAAATGTGTGTTGCTCTTCGCTTATCTAGTTAATAATAAACAAACGAATAGAGTTATTAAAAATGTCTTACAGGAAACGAATGTGTAAGTCTGGATTTTTTTTTTTTTTAAACACTATTATATTCATTAGTACGAAATATTACCGACAGATATGACACTGCAACACCATTTGGTACGTTTGGTACTTTGGCAACAACGTCTTATCAGCATGATCTTAGCGTCTTTCTCACCAGATTTAAATCACTGTGATGTTTTAAGTTGGGGCCATTTGAAAGATGTAGTTTACTCTCAAAATCCCGCTTCGTTAGCGGAGGTACAGAGATTAATTTGTTAGGAGTGAGCAGCCATTCCGGTAGAGGCGTAGAAGAAAGTGTGCTAATTTCATTCTGAGACTCTTGACATGTATTTGTGATGAATGGGAATACTGACTTGAAATTGCCAATCACTTTTCAGCAACAATGCAATATCTTTTGGTACTTAAAACATTCGACTTCTCTTTATTTACCTCTTTATTAACGCTATTTTTTTTGTAACTAAAAAACTCAACTTCACCTATATTTTCAACTTCACCTATATATGAGAATGGTTTGGTCCATGCCAAAATCTTGAAATTTGGCGCCGACTTTAGCGAGTTTTAGCGAAATATCGCCAAATTTGGCGCCAAAAATTATTTCGTATTTTGTATGACTCTAAAACTTTTAACAGTAGAATGTTGAAACTTTGTATCTAGAACTATTGTAACATTTAACTGTGCATCTGTTTTTTGTTTGCAATCGACTGGGTAATTTATATGAAGGTGTATGGATATATTCAATTCATTGAAAGTATGTGGTCAATGACTACTATGGCTATCCCCAATATCTCGAAAACTATCTCAAGCTTGTCGCCTTTTGGTTGAAATATCGCCAAATTAAGTGTCAGAAGCAAATCTTTCAAATGGAACCCAGCTTGGCGATTTCTAAATATTTGGGTAGAAATCGCTAAACCTTAGTATTACTGCAGTATTTCGTCTCTTTCAAACGAAATAAGTTTACATGAAGTGCGCCGAAAAAATTTTGAATTAATAGTCGTGCAAGGAAGCCATGTGTTGCCTTTTTAAATAAAAAATATTGTATAAAATTAAGTATATGTACAAAATATGCATTCATTTTAAGGTTTTGGATATTTTCATCAAAAGAAGAGAATTCCATGCATAAGAATTGAAATGTTCTAATTTTTCCGGTGCAAAACTTTTGAACTCTCCAGCCCGGAAATATCACATATGTTTAATCAATATCCAGGGAACAGGAACTTTGCTCTTTGTATATTTTATTTGTCACATAAAAATGTGAATGATTATAAACTTTTTTATCTCGATAAATTACAATGTTATCTTAATCATTCACTGTCAGTTGGTTAACTTTTTTTACCCTCGAATATCAAAAATGCTTTCTTAGGCTGAAAATTGCAAAATATTTCAGAAATTTGCAGAATAGGTGAATTTTCCAATTTATATCTGTGTGCTTTCCCCTATATTTGTCTTCCTCTATATAAATATAACAAAGTCGGTTTAGTTACACCATTTATAACGCAGGAGCAGCTGGACCGATTTAATAATCTCTGATTTGTTGGATTCGTCTCATCCCCGAATAGCAGAATAACTATTAAAATATTGGATGCTGCTAGGTGGCACTGCAGACCGTCGAATTCTATTCAACCGCTTGCTATGAAAATATCGTTCAACCGATTTTGCTGAAACTTAGTACACATGGATAATTGAGCATGGACAATATTTTTACAGTATCCGTTTTGCTATAACTTGACGCAAGATGGCGCTGCAGCGCATGAAGTTCTATATCGTTCGACCAATCGATATAAAAATTTTTATACTTACACATTTGAGCATGGACAATATATTCTAACTATCTCTTTAGCTGTTACTCAAAACTAGATGGCACTGCAGTGCATTATTACTTTATCTCGCCATTAGATGGCAATGCAGCGCACCAACTTCTTCACCTTACAATCGATCTCTTATGAAAATTTGATACACATAGAATCTTCAACACGGAAAATATTTTTGTGTTATCCATTTTGCTATGACTTGCCGCTAGATGCCGATGCAGCGCACCAACTTCAAAACCGTTAGAGATTCACGTTAAGAATCGAACATACGCATTTGAGCAGAGAGAATATTTTTTAGTATTCATTTGTCTGTAGCTCACATTAGACTTAACAACAGCACATTATTACTTTAACTCGCCACTAGATATCACTGTAGCAATCAACTTCTTGATCGTTCAACTGACCGCTCTGAAAATTGGTATACATACATATTTGAATACTTTCGTATTATCCAATTTTCTATAACTCGCCCTTTGATGTCGCGGTAGCGTATTATTACATTAATTCGACACTAGATGGCGCTGCAGCGTATCTTGACCGTTAAACTGTTAGCTATGAAAATTGGTACACATAGATCTTTGAACATGAGAATATTTTGATGCTATCCATATTGCAATAACTTTGACAGTAGATAGCGCTTCGCCGAATCATCTTCACCGTTCAAACGATCGCCATGAAATTCTTTATACATGATTATTGAACACAGATAATATTTATGCGATATCCATTTTGATTTATCTATTTATTATGATAAATAGTAATTACAACAAACCTAATATAAAAAAAATCCATTCATTCCCGTGCGAAGAGCGGGCATTCAGCTAGTATCTCTATAAAATTTCAAGTCTATTAGTACCGATATTTAGAAATAAACGTTGAATGTACTCAGAAATGCATACACTAATTTTTCTATATATAGATAAAGCAAGGTACACATCGTTCCATGCTTTATTATTATTAACCCTTTGAGGCGCAACCATTTCCCTATGCGGTAAAAGTGCAGAAGTTGTCATCGCTCGATTTAACTACCAGTAACATGGCGGTCGATCGAATCGGCAGTCGCGTGTCACATGGTTAAAGAAATTTTTGGACTGACAACTGTGCCTGAAAGGGTTAAATAGTAGTGTAAGCGGTAATAGTAGTGTAAGAGCTAAAGAACATTTTCGACACAGATGGCTGTGCGGCACCGCAAAGCCATCTTATTAATTCCATTTTATTAGTTTAACATATTCTACTGATTTATATTAATTATAATGTTAGTATAGACACACTTATTATATAAACATTTAGAATTTCGTTTTTCATTTTTACCACAATTAGTTTGTTTTTGTTTTTAAGAAGACTGATAATTTGTCTCCTTAACAACACATTTATATCCTAAAAAGCAAAAACAACTGCACAAAAGAATGTGTCATAAACAAAAACAAGTTTATTATTTCATGCATTATGGGTCAATGAAAACAATCCTAGAATTAATAATTTCGTTGGCTGTAAATAATTTGGCTTGCGAATAAATATGTTTATATTAATATGTTTTGATTTTATCACTTTACAGCTCAATCGCTAATATTTTTTTTTCCAAACAAAATCTTTCAATACAAAATTTTTCAGCATGTCATATACTCGTGCGTGTACACTTATTCAAAAAGTTATATTAGTTCTGCATACGTTAGTTATAGATATTATAATTCGATGTTATTATTATTAATATGGATATTATTATTATATATTTGATAGATATTATAATACGATGTTTGGAAAAACGATTGCATACTATTTATTCATCAATATTCTATTATTGAGAAAACTGATACAGTTCAAACCTCCACTATAGAAAATGTTTGATAAATGTTTCACTGTGAGTGGAAATTTTGCGGAACTAGAAACGCAGAGGAAAAATACGCATAGGTAAATATTACTGAATTTTTAAGCTTTACGAGCGTTTTTCATTCCCTTGCTTAGAGAAAGATTTACGGCAGGATTATTTAATAGAAATTATAATAAAAATATGTAATAAACAGATCTGGAAGAATGCATTTTCGTTTTAGCTTTGAAAAGAGTTTATAATAATTTATAATAATCACATAATTATGGTTTTGTATAATTCTTATTTAAGTTTTTGTATAATTCTACCAATTATTATTTTATTAAGATTACAGACAATAAAAATACTTTCGATATGTCAGTTCTTCAGATAAGACTAAAGACAATGAAAGGCTTGGAAACAGTTGGTGTTATCGTATTCTCTGAATGCGAATATTGAATATGGCAAATTATATGTGTTAGTTACTAATTTAGTTACTCAATGAATTCTTTTAATATTGTTGTCTTATTAAAGGTGGCTATCTTTCATAATTGTACTGCAGCGATATTCTTATAAAAAAGGAAATCTCCATTTAATATTTAAGAATAAATTAATTACAAAAATATTAATCAAAAAATCACTTGAAATATAAATTTTTGTTTCTTTCTCCAGTAATGTCAACTTTCTGGCTGTATTGTTAATATATTATGTTTCATAAGCCTTTCAAACCCGGGAGGGAATTGTGACACACCCCGTATATTTATTCTATTGCATTTAGGACTTAAAAAAATTCCTGCCATGCGTGCAAAAATTTGCATTGATGTTTATTTCCGTTGCTGAAAATATTATGTAAATTGATTTCAATTTATTACAAGACTATAGTTATTGTAATTGTTATAAATTATTGTAAATTCTATTCAAGAACTAAGAAATGCAACCTTTAAAAGTTTAAAGAAACTGAATATTACTTTGCACTTTCTGGTTTTTAAAATATTACAAATGTATTTAATTTTTTTTTACATTATATTGATATTTTAGTTATTTTATTTTAAAAGACATTCAGTGCTGATGAATAAAGAAAGAGAAAAAAGAAAGAAAAACGAATTTATATTATCCTTTGAGCTTTATTTGTCATAGAAAGCTGTTTAGGACTTTATTTCTGGCATAGTGCTGATTAATTTTTCATTTGAAATGTGGTTAATTATTTTGAGTGGTTAATGTTTTTGCATTGATGTTTAATTATTTTGTATAATTGTGGTTAATTATTTTGTATAATTAAAATTGTCTACATGTTTCTTTTGTCTAGGACACTTTTATATCCAAACTTTTTCCGTGCTCTATCACAATGAAAATTAAACGACATAGTATACAGTGAAAATATCAAAATTTATAAGCATAAACTTGATTTTCTTAATATAAAACTAATAAAGGCATGTTAATAAAAAAGCTATGACATCTTTGAGACGGCTCTAAAAACGTTTTATAGTCTTAAAAATTAGAAAAAAAAGCATTGGAAATCGGCATATAGGAGACTGACCTTATTTATAAGAAAAGACCTTATTTTGAGTTAAAATGTCTTTGTTTTCATCTCTTTTTCTGCATAGAGACTTTGAAAGAAGATATTTACTTAAATAAATGAAAAATTTTTGCGTAAAAAAAAGACACATAAAATGATACTTATTGTCTGATATATTACTGAACTCGTTATGGAATGATAATAATAAATGATACTTATAAGTATCATTTTATGTGTGTTTTTAACACAAGGTTTTTATCTATTTTATCTTTTAGCGCCAGTATTTTGAGTGTTTTTTCCTGTAAAGATATTTAGTAATAAAATGTTAACCTTTGAAGGAAGAGAAATCAGCGGCAAGAAATACTAAAAACTTTTTAAGTAGAGTAAACAATATATATATATATATATAATACCATTACTCCTGTGAGGTTGTTATTTGAAAGGACGTAAAAAAAGACTCATCCTTTTTCTTTTTGTATACACGGTCACCGCAAAAAGTTAGTTTTCTACAAGGTGCCTAGTTTTCTATAAGGTGTTAGTTTTCTATAAGGTTCTATAAAAATAGGTGCGGGTGACATAGCTCCACGAGAATCCTTTACTTTTTAGCACGTCATTTCCCGTCAAAAAATTGTCACGATTATTTTTAACAACACTGACATCTGCTGAAAAAGGGAAGAAATGCGAGAACAGCTGGACAGATTGCCCAATGCTGAAAAAAGGGCAGCCGTTGTCATCGCTCGACTGAACGACCAGCAAGATGGCGGACGATCAAAACGTTCATCGCGTGCCACAGATCTAGAGACCCTTTTTTGACGCAGCTGGCTGTGCCGCACAGCCAGCTGTCGTATGGTCAAGTACATTTATGGTCAAGTACATTTATGACTGATGATAAATTATTTTGTAGCGGCCGGAAACCGCCTCATTCTATCATCCATATACTGAAGTATATTAACTAACTAAATTGTGTTAATTATTTTAAAATTTATTTTTAGGGCTAATTAATTAGCTAATGGAATTACTAATGTTAATTAGATGTAAATAAAACTAAATCTCCCCTCGTGTTACATTTCAGAGGAGCTTATCCCATTCATTCCTCCCCCTTAGACTTTTCAATGTCCATTCTCCTTCTCGCCTACAACGACAGATGGCGCCATCAGCGCAATAATCAAGCTAATGGATTGAAATGTCAAGCTTGTATTAATACGTCAAATTCAAGTCAATGTCAAGCTTGATTTAAGCTTATGTGCTGTCTGTGCCTACAGTAATTTTTTTTTTGGGGGTGGGGGGGATTACTAATCTCCAACTTAAGAACATTTAATTATTTCAAAAGCCAAACATTGGCGCAACAGCCCCTCTGCGGGGCCAAGGCATGCGCTGCCCAACCAGGCCTTCGCGACCGTAGGCTCTGGGGTGCGGATGCATATGCCTCGGCCAGGTGGTCAGCCTGACGCGGAGCCCGCAGTGTTTGACCCCAAGCAAGCTTGGTCCTCATTTTATCAACCCACTCAAGGGATGAAAGGCTGAGTCGACCTTGCCCAGCCCGCGTTTCGAACCCCAGACCTGTGGGACGGCAGCGCGGTGCGCTAACCATTACACCACTGGGCTTCTCATTTAATTATTTACCATTACGTATTACTTAATACTGTCTCTCTATTTTTTGCGTAGCATTACTAGGTTTAAGAAATACGATTAGAGTAGTTATACCAAATATATTTGCACTTTCAGTAATAAAGCTTATATGTTTCAACTTCCCCATGGCATGACGATTCCCCATGACACTGACCATGCTGTAGCTGACGCAGGGCTGGGGACAAATGTAACTCTATACACTGACGCATAGATATTAAGGTTCTTCTCATTTGTCCATTGTTATAACGAAAATTAAATTTCTGCAAATGTTCACTAAAGTTCCTGTAATGCCTAGCTCAAATTTGCATAGAATTGTTCCAGTAAATTATGCTAATGTTGATCATAATGTGCAAAATATTAGAACTGATCCTTATCTCCCCTCCTATACAGGGTGAATTTGACATAATCTGGCAAAGGAAAATGGGTGAAAGAGCAGCCCATGTGGAACATAAAACACCCTAGAAACTCTGTCCTATCTCTAACCGTTTCCGAGTTATGGTGGATAGAAGGAAATTCTGTTTTTTGTTATACCATCTGAAAAAACCAAATCTGTGAGATTTCTGAAAGACCTACGTTCAAAATAAGCACATATTTAGAAAGAGCAGAAAAAATCCTATGAGGTAGCACCATTTACATCAGGATATCTCATTTTTATGAGGAGCTACAAGCGCTGAAACATTAGAGAAGTTAGAATTCGAATTGCAGCCAAAAACTGTAACCGGCGATTCCGCAAACACCCTTTTAGCTACAAGCGGTCAAATGTCCCAAAAACTGATAAATTCCACACGCTTTAAAATGAGCCCACAATAAAGCGTATTGGTGTTCTAGATCAGGAGAAATGTAATTTTTTTGTCTGCAATACACCACCGAAATCGGCGTTCGTCTAATAAGGCATTCGAAGAAATTCGCCAAATTAATACTAGTTGCTGGGTAAATTAAACGTATACAAATCTGTTACTAACTACATACAGTCGAACCTCGATTTAACGTACTTTGATTTAACGAATTCTCCGATTTAACAAATTTTTTTTTTTTTTTGTCCCGACAAAAAAGGGTGCTAAAATGCTCTAATTTAACGAATTTTTAGTTTTGATTGAACGAACAACAATCGCTAAAATAAAATTCGCACATAAAACTAAAACTTTGAATTTTTCGCAAGCAAAATTTTAATCTTTCACACCTTAATCCAAGTGTGTAATACAATAATTTTTTTCTCATTTCTCCAAACGAAGAAAGTGTGCCTACGAAGTCAGCGATACAGGAACACTACTCATTTACAATTACGCCGCGGATAACGATGATCAAATAAATGCCTGGACGGGAAGATTTTCCTAGTAATGGAAATTTTACAGGATATGTGTCTTGCGATGTACAGCCAAGTACCTGCGATAGTGAACAGAAAGAGAATGAAGATTCTGAAAGCAGCGAAGAGATGACGGAAATTGAATTTAAAAAGGTGGCATTCCAAGAAGCAGTTTTCAGCTTGAATGCTTTAACTTTTTTTTTTTGTTTGTTTGTTTCACGAGATTGTAATTCTAAACTTAATAAAACGCTACTTTCCTTGTTTGGTTTACATAGCTTTAGTCTTTTTTGGTTTATATAGCATCTGACAAAACAGCAGGCTGGGCAAGATATTAAAAATAGGAAAGACCATGGCACCTCGTGAGTATCCTTATTTTACGAACGCCGATTTCGGTGGTGTATTGCAGACAAAAAAAATTACATTTCTCCTGATCTAGAGCACCAATATGCTTTATTGTGGGCTCATTTTAAAGCGTGTGGAATGGACCAGTTTTTGGGACATTTGACCGCTTGTAGCTAAAAGGGTGTTTGCAGAATCGCCGGTTACAGTTTTTAGCTACAATTCGAATTTTAACTTCTCCAATGTTTCAGTGCTTGTAGCTCCTCATAAAGTAGAGATATCCTGATGTAAATGGTGCCAACTCATAGGATTTTTTCATCTCTTTCTAAATATGTGTTTATTTTGAACTTAGGTCTTTCAGAAACTCCACAAATTTGGTTTTTTTCAGATGGTATAACAAAAAACAGAATTTCCTTCTATCCACCATAACTCGGAAACGGTTAGAGATAGGACAAAGTTTCAAGGGTGTTTTATGTTCTACATGGGATGCTCTTTTACCCATTTTCGTAAGGCAGATTATGTCAAATTCATCCTGTATATAGATTGATAGCTTTACTTAGACTTTATAGATGTAACTGCAAGTTAATATTGATACTTTTTTTGCTATTCCGTACAGATATAGGCCAGTATAGATCCCTAAGGGTGTCAATACTGGTTTTGAATGCTTAAATTTTGACAAAAAACTTCCTCTTAAAACTGAAACATCCAAAATCGTGCAAGGAATTTTGATTTAGTTTCTTTTAAATAATTTTTCGTATTCTTTATTTTCTGAATAGTGACCATTGATCAGCTAAATGATATTTCGTTCGCTTTTGTTTAGGTCCGTTCAAACGTACACATCTCTGAAGACGAGGTCTGTCACTCCTCTACGGGATCAACAATCAATGTTTGCGTTTTCAAGCTCTCCAAAAAGTCTTCACTCTCAAGTCGAAGGGAAAAACTTTGAAAATATAACAAAAAGTTTCATGCCATTCAACTTATTTTTATGGTGCCACTTAGTGGGTTATACGCAAAAACTGAAATATCCATTTACCAAGAAATTCGTTGCAGTGACATTAATCTCAATGTCTTTTTCTGTAGTGGACGCTCTGGAAATTGGCCTCACTTTAAAAGATATCTTTACTGACAACGAACATGCCTCGAAACGTTTCTACATGCTCAGCATTTTCAAACTGTGTGAGGTGGGCTTGAGGATTTTAGTTATGATTAAGCGCAGGCAACTTTTTCTTATTGTAAAACATCTAGCTAAAGTGTACGCTGCAGTTTCGACGAAGAAAACGGTGAATATTAAAATTCCCGTAGCAATCGTTCTGCTCATGAGCGATATCGGATGCGCCGTGATGTCGTTCACAATAGTCGAAATGGAATCTTACACCTCGTCGGGATATTCACTGCTTCTCTATGCGTTTCAGCACATAAGAAGTATGAAGGAGCTATCAGGACTTGTACCGATTTTCTTTTGCTGTGTGTGCCACGTGCTTCAACAAACATTAGACGAGTTCAAGAAACGAGCGCAAAATGGCAACAGGAACATCGAAGAGTTGATGGAGATGCACAGCAAAATATTGAACGTCGTCATGCTAGCAAACAAGATTTTCGACTCCTTGCTGGTACTTTCGCTTTGCATCCAACTCGCTTGGGTGTTTTGCAATGTCTACCTTCTCTTGTTTGAAGCGGAAGAGCTGCACTTGGTGTACTACATCTTTTTCCACGGCACCATGTTTCTGTGCGCGTGCCTCTTTGGCTCGTCTGTGACCCAGAAGGCGTCTGAAGTTAAGGAGGTGTTGCTGCAGCTCCCCTTGGACGCCAATCCGTCCGTAACCCTCCGTTTGAACCAGTGCGTCAACAGCAGGTTCTTTGGATTTCTCCTTTTCGACCAAATCACAGTCGACAAGAGTTTGATTTTGTCAGCATCAGGTGCCCTGGTTACATATGGTATCATAATTGCGACATTCGAATCAAGCAGATGAATCGCGCGGATGAAGCACTAATTTATTACGAAATACGGTTTCTTTTGGGGGATAAAACCTTAAGGGGTCATAGGAGGATTGAGGGTTCAAAAAAATCGATTTTTCAATTTTAATTTTATGTTAATGTGTTGTTTCTGATGCCCCTGACAACCCCAAACGGCGGTTCCAGATCCCCCCCCCCCGAAGGGAGGCGATGGGCAGAAGGGGTGCGCCTTCCATTTTTAGAGCCCCAGTTGGAGGAAGTACAATTTAGCCTCGTGGTCCCCTAAGTTTGAACCCATTCCAGAGGAGGGACCAACCATCTGAAATCTGCACTCCCAGAGGTATCGTTTAACAACTTGGAGGACATTGGAGCCACGACAGATTTTACGTGCACCAGCTCCCATTAGCGTACACGGTCCCACAGTAGTCGAGCCGAGAGGAAGTGGACCCTCCCAAGCACTGTCCAAGCCGGATGCTGCTTCACTTGCCGTTTTCTAATGAGAACGGAGTTAAGCGCCCAGACCACTGCGGGACATTTTAATTTTATATGAAACCTTAGTTATTTCTGAGCATTTTGACCCAGATTTCCTGCAATTATACCAACTGGAACCGGTGATACACACAAAAAACGTTTTGCGAAAGTTATATATTTGAACACAATAAGGTAACTTTAAACTGCGTTTTCTGAAAACACATTTTTTGTGAACTATCCGTAAGATAACAAAATTTCTACAATTCATATCTTCACGAAATTTGGTATAGTTATAAATGGTATCAGTATCTATAGAAGGAATAAATATTAAAAGTGAGAGGAAAATATTTTTGAAATTTTTAACAGAAATATAAGGGGAAAAGTGAGATTTTTTTCAAATTTTGATTTAAAATATCTAAATTTAAAAAATTTTCCTAAATATTAATTCATTCTATAATATATGTATTTTACTTTATTTTGAAAAAAAAAAATGTTTATAAGTGTATTTTAATTGGACTTATCTTACGGACAGTGATACGCACTATTGGAAAAAATACATATATAGTAAAAATAAAAATTTTTTTGAAACATCTGCGAATGGTAATGGAGTTTTACCTGAAGTTTTATGATGTGTTATGCAGTATTATTATACAAAAATTTTCGTAGTGCTGTGACTATATTTTGATCATTAAATGTAAAACCGCAAGGGTCTAAAATACGTGTATATTTGCTTCTCAGTCCTCCTAAGACCCCCTTTTAGTTAGTTCATGCCTGGGCAACCTAAAATTGTTAGTAAGCAGTAAATTTCTTGGTTTTCCTCTTTTCGATACGATTAAGATTAATAAATCTGCGTTCGTATTATACGTATAATCCCATCGACAGCAATCTATGCGCCAAATTCTCTCTTTAACGTTCAAGTTCTCCTAATGTGAAGTCTGATACATATACAGCCTTAATTCACCAAACATTTGATGCGCGTGCTAACACGTCAGGAAGGGCTACATCTATGGTTAGCTGAAAAATGGTATTCACCACGTCGAACACTAGAATTAGCACCAGGTCTAAACTTGAGCTAGCACGCGAAAATTAATCCTCCAAATTCGGAGGATTAGCATCCAAAACAGTGCTAACGCATGCTCCGTGAAGTTCAGCCATGGCCTCAAGAAAGCCCTATCGTTGTCAAATTTATTTACTCTACTACTCGCTTTGGACTTTGAAGCAATTTTGAAGATTTAAAAAATTCAGAAAGTTTGGAAGATTTCGAAAGATATAATCGCATCATTAACATATATACATGCTTGCTGTGTTAGCAAACAAGCAATAACGACTTAAAACTTTAGAGAGCATTCCGGCGATAACCTTGCGAATAGCAGAATAATATTCTCGGAAAATATACGTCTGAAAAAGAGTGTGAAATTTAATTTTGATGATTGATTTTATGGAATAAAAAATATCTTTAAGCAGATCAAGGAAGAAAATATAACTAGTAAATATTTTATGTTTTATTATTTAAATGAATATAATGATGCAAATATGTACAACGACAGACGTCTGCGAATCTGCTGCACAGAAAGAACTAATCCGAAAAGCTGTAAAATAAAATGCTAGACGTGCCGGGAAAACGTAAACAAAAAAACTCCAGAAATCAAGTGGAAATGAGCTTGGATCTCTTCAGTGATGCCAAAAGAAAAACTCTAAGTAATCTGACCAATCACAGATAAGCTTACAAAATGACTGTGTCCTTTTATGGATTAAACTAATCCCAGAGCAATTTTTTTTGGAGAATGAACGTATTTGCACGAGAACGAACATATTTGCACGAGAAAATATGAGTGCCATTTATGGTTAATCTTTGCGCTAATCCTGTATCTCGTGCTACTTGATGCTCTAGCTGTTACGTAGTTCATGAATAAGGCCGTTACGGTGTTATTCCCCAAACATTTGACACGCGGATGAATGGGAAACACGCACGCTGAAGTTGTTTGGAAGATATCTTACCCATGACTTTAACACACGCGTTCGGATTAACTAGCCTGTCAAGTGTTCGCTGAATAAGGCAGTTAGGGTTACTTACTCGCAGATTTAAGAAGATACTGCTGCTATCCACGCATCTAAATACTCTATGCAATGATTTAAAGAGAACAAAAAATGTTGCGGATTGCTCTATTAGCTTTTACTTAAAAACTACACTGGTGGCCAAACTCAAGGTTACAAACACAAAATCTATAGTAATTGAAGAAATACCATGTTCATTGTAACAAATTTAGCAGAGAAATAGACGTATTATTAAGGAATAATGCACGTAGAACATAACAATTAAAAAAATATGAGTAGTTAGTTAATATACAGGTTATATCACAAACGGTCTAATCAAGATGACATCCTCTAAATAATCTGCACCTTTTTAATAGCAGGATGGCTTATTGTGAGACTTGTACTCGTATAGCAGTGCTGAGTAGCCACAAATTATGTTAGATGGACCTTCCACGAGATATACAAAATCATGATACGACCTCTTTTGACATAGCCTGTAGATTAACTAACAATTCACCTTCCCTTGATTGTTACGTCCCGTAATAAAACCCGTCCCGTAATAATTAGATTGTGAAGTTTCTTAGAGTACAAGAAATTCAACAAAATAACTACTTTCGAAAATCGAGATGTTTTAGTTTACCCTACTTTATTATACACGCATTTTATTTGCATAAGAGCCGCACTAACAAAGCCTCTACTCGGGGTAGTGAGTAGCCCGTCTATGGAAAATCCTGCCATAGACAACTTTATAGGACGAAGTATTCTCGTGTTGTTGTTTTGTTTACCTCAATCATTCGCCAAGGAAATTGTGAACGAAAATGATATTTGTACTGGAAAGTGTTTCATAATCTATGTATGCTTGACATGATTTATCGTTCTTGTAGTGTTTCTGATTTTCGATACACTATACGTTTCGTATGCAAACCTATTAGTCAGTATTAACGACAGAAAAACATGCACTGTAAGACCGTATAAATCATTATTTTATCATATACTGTAAGAAAAGAAGAAACCCAGAAATGTTACAGGCTTCCGATAATATAGTGTAAACTATATTATCGGAATATATAGTGTAAACTATATTATCGTTTACACTATATACACTTATACTGATACTTACACTTATACTGATCGTTTACTGACACTTATACTTACACTTATACTTACACTTATACTGATCGTTTACACTATACACTTATACTGATATATAGTGTAAACTATATTATCGTAAGCTCAGTTCAGACTCTCGAATTCGAAAATATTACCTACATTTCGAAGTAAAATATTCACGGCAGAAGGAAAATCTCCATCTTAAACGTTCTGCACATGTTCGTTCAAAAATTTTTATGTTCAGTATTTGCTCGTTTTTCCATTCATAGAGGGAGCCACTAAAATTTAAATGAGTCGTTTTAACGATATCTGCAGTATTTCAGTTAACTGAATCAAGTCTTATTCTGTCTAGTAATTTCAGCATTCATCTTCCATCCGATGGTTGAACAAAAGAGTAAATGAATTATTAACCTTGAGTATTAAAATTATTGTTCTGAAATCTCCTCCTAGATGTCAATAAAAGAGTTGGAAAAACGGAGAAATCAAAAACTGACTGACTGGCTGGCAGTAATTTTTACGGTAACATTTTTTACAGTGCAAGAAGAGTTCTGAACATCTTATATCAACAAAACGTTGAATATGTCTTGTCAACGAAATGTACAGAAACGTTTGTGAATATTTTTGGGCCAGATGAAGAAACGTTTTTGCAATTTGAAACTACAATTGCTGCCCCACTTTTGGGGGTAACCTTTCTGAATTTTTTTATATATTTTTTTACAGTGTAACATCCTTTATTAGTAACTTTAAGTTTCAGAATCCCTGTTACGAATTACAATACTCCCTAGTGCATCCTTTTTTGAATAACAGTTACAAGAATATGGTCCAGAATGTGTTATTTGGATGCACGGTGCTAAAGTAAAAATTGATTCATATTCTACGGATAACGGAATTTTACATTTTTTCTTCGCTAACGTATTTTAAAACTTTTACACCGTAACCTCTCGTTAAAATTCTTACTCCGTAAGAGGACGATAATGGTGCCTCCCCCCTCAAAAAAAAAAGAAAAGTTTAATACATTTCTGTAAAAAATCATATAATCACTTCTGTCAACTTTTAATATCAGTGTTGCTGTCAACTTCAAAAGTTGCTCTTAGCAACAATTTCAGCATTTCAACAGCAAGACGTTTCGCATTGCGTCATGTTATTACAATCCATCTTTTACATTTTAACTGCACTTATTTATAAACTCGCAAGTTATATATTATGCGGAAAAATATGAATAAAAAAGCATCGGACGCTATGCGTTGTATTGGTTTTTGATAAATATCCTAAAATGAGGTGTTTGATACCAAATTTTCGTATTGCATATTTGCATGCTCTTTGTAAGGGAGTTGCATGTGGTAGTTACTTTTTGAATATTATATTAGTAAGGAAATGATTAAAAAAAAAAAAAACACGACTTTTTATCTTATTTGCGAAAAACCGCAGCTTTCAATATATTTTCTAAGTGTGCTTTTTTAAAAGAAGACAAAATTTCAAAAACAGGTAAATGCAGATAAACTTCAATTAACGACCACTCTATTAAGCGACCCCTCTTCCAATGAAATATTTTTTGAAGTACCGTTTTTTTACCCTATCTACCTAATGTTAAAAGGTCCTCTAGAAGAGAGCACACAACCCTCTATAAGCGACCGGGCCTGGTAACCTGTCCGAAAATTTTGCTGTCTTTGACCGGAAAAAAAAGTAAGAAAATCTGAAAAAATTTCAGATTTTAAATACGCACTAATGTGCTATGTATTAAAAGTGTATCATAATTTGTGCTTCGTCCCTATTTTTCTTCCTTATTCCATTAGAAAGTGTATCATATTTCATGAGGGTGTCGTATTTTTCTTCCCTGTTCCACAAAACCCATCTTTGGAAAATAAACCTATCTTAAAATCGCCCATTAAAACTGTTTTATAATCTTCACCAAGTATATTCCAACTATACTTCACCGTTTTAAATATTGTTTCGAATGCGCATCATAATCCATCAGTACACCGTGTTTGTTTTTCTTGGGTTGATTCCTATTTTATTTTAACTTCCCGACTCTCGACAAGGTGGCGATAACTAAACATATGCAGTTACCATGACGGTTTTTTGCGTTTATGTGGCAACCGTATATAGAATTAAAATGGCGATTTGGAACAACATGTAAGTACAGCATTTCATTACTTATTTAGTTATTTTGGGTTGTCAATTAATGTAGTTATAATAATTAAGTGTCTTCAAATTCCTTAACTGGAGCGTTTATCGCTAATTTCTTCACTTTAGTTTTCATCTAGTCCTTTTAAGAGCGCTGAAACTTGAGCATAACTCTTAGAGACACATCATTGCAAAGCTCGCCAAAATGCGACTATTTTTTAGGCTGTCGAGAGTGGGGGCGTTAAAATAAGAATCATCTCTTTCTTCTACCATAAAACACATCTTTGGAGTCGAAATCTATCTTAAAATCGCCTACTGAAACTGTTTTACAATCTCCGCCAAGCATATTCCAACTGTACTTCACCACTGTACGTCACTATTTTTGGAATGGGCATCCTAATACATGAGTGTGACGTGTTCGCCTTTCTTGCTCCATATAACACATCTTTGGAACCGAAATCTATCTTAAAATCTGATATCTACCATTTTAAATACTGTTTGGAGAGTGTATCATAATCTATGAGTGTACCGTGTTTGTCTTCTCTGCTCCATAAAACACTTCTTCGGAATTGAAATCTATATTAAAATCGCCTACCAAAACTGTTTTACAATATTCGTCAGGCATTGTCTAACTATACTCGTAATATATTTATAATAAATGGCACCAAACTTAGCGATCCATTATCAAAAATTGCAAACCTAGTGCGACTTTCAACATTTTACTAACGCTTCCTACGTCCTCCACGTTATCTGCAAACACTATGCATTAGAAAATATCTTCACCGTGACAGTTCGTATCTGCAAAACCTGTCTACAAGTTTGCATAGGCAAAATAGCGTAGACAAAATTCTGGGATTTTGCGAAATAGAACCCCGGTGCTAATAAACACTAACAGACAGCTGGCGCAAGTATACGTTACACATCACGTACAAATACTGTAAGTTAAACAAGAGACATGTCTAAGAAACGAGCGATTTTACTATTGAAGGAATGAAGTGATTTGATCCAGTCACACGAAAAAGAAAATTCGGAGAGGAAGTTAGCGATTACTTTTGGCTGTGGGAAAAACCCAAAATGCAAATTTTAAAGCAAATAGATTTTATTGTGGCAAATTTAGAATGCATGAAGCATATCAATACTGTGATGGTTACTGACAGTGGCAGTGGCGGCTCATGGGTTATTTAAATGGAGGTTCACAAAATAAATTTCGAAAATTAAGTGTGCAGATAAGACGCAACTTACACGATGGAAGATATTTGCGTTTCCAGCAGTTAAAGGAAAATAATGCACGCAACTGAAAGAAAACAACCTAGACTCACCAAAATCTATGCAGATCATGTGATCGTGACCCATAATATATATATACCAAATATGAACTGCTCAATCGAATGCACCGTTTAAACGCTAGCACACTTTCAAGAATTTCCGTCCATAGGCCCAAAATGCAGAAGAAATCTTTTTCGTAGCCCTGTAATAAAAGTGTAAGTCCAATACACACTAAGCGTAAAGTTTTCAAAATTATTGGGGGGGGCCGGGCCCCACAACCACATATATTCACGTCAGTGGCGTATATACATATATGTGAGTTGCAAAAGTCGTAACCCCCCCCCCCCCCCCCTCCATGAAAAATGTCTGGCTACGCCACTGATTCACGTACATATAACTTACTCATAGTTGCCAACTACTACGGAATATAATTAACCATTATAGCAACATTTTTGTGATGCTCGCGCGAGCTGGTTACTATTTTGAAAAAAATAATTAAAAAATATACTGTTTACAAAAAGTCGTCAGTTATATTCCGTAGTAGTTGGCAGCTATGACTTACTATATATAAGTGTCAATTATTGGAGGCGCTCGATCTCTATGGGTCCATAGAATTCTACACCCATGTAAGGTAAGTATCCATGTTAGTATCTTCCTACCATGTTTAAAGTTAAAAATAGAAGCAAAGTAAAAAATCCAAAGGAGGAAAAAAAAAACATTTTCGATGAGATAGTGCATTTTAGACACATCTGAACTTTTCTTCATTTCATACTTCACATTGCATAATCTGATTTTAATTAACCATAGCCTGGCGAGGGCAGCTTATAGTAACATTGTGTGTTACAGGGCGTCAGAATGAATACTAAATCATGATTGAAATCAAAAGAAGAAAATTTTTAAAAGTACAAGTAAAGGTTTTTTTTAAACATTTATAAATGGCGTGAATACTTTTTTTTATGTTAGTATAAATTAGTTTTCTGTATTGAGTGATAAATTATTGGGTGGGCTCAGCCCCTATTCACAATTTATTGGGAGGGCTCGAGCCCCACGGGCCCATATAACTCTACGCCTATGAATACACACCAAAATCAATAGCGGTCTTGCGACGATACACAATACACAAGGAATACATATACACCAAATTTGAGCTCAATCACATGATGCACCGTTCAGGAGCTATCGTGTCCCACACACACACACACACCACCACACACACATACACATGCATCGCATGAAAATAGCGTAAATGAATTCAGAAGACCTCGGAACGCGCGCATAGATCAAGATCTCAAAGTCAATTTTTTGCATGATTACAATACTTTTCTTAAATGCTACATGTTCGGAAAGTAAAAATAAAAACAAGTAATAGAAAAATTTTATCTTAGTTACTTTTTATTAAATTGAATTAATTAATCAATGAATTATTAATCAATTAATTAATGCAGGGCTGTTTGTGAAGCAAGGGTCGATACCGTTAATTTAGTTTATTGTTTTCATTCATTTTTAATCCCACCCGTAACAGGATCTAAAACTAATTAATTGAATTTAGTTAATGAATTAATACTTGAAAAAACAGTATTAGCATCCAGTGTTATCCACTACAAGTTTAAAAGAATGTATTTGAACTTCAGTGGATGAATAAAAAGTACTTTATTAACGATGGAAAATTTGGGCAAGATATACGAAATAAAGGGATAGTGTGAATGAATAGTAGAAATTGAATAAAAATAAAATAAAATAAGTCTGGCTACAGCTTTGTCTACATCCACGCTGTAACGCTTTCAATTTTGTTCTTTCACTGAGCCACAGAAAATAATCTCGACTCATATTAGTTTCACGGAAGATTTTTTTTTTTTTTTTTAAAGGGGGAAAGAAATAGAACGCTGCATTTCCACTACAAGGCAAAGGGAGTAACGACCGGTTGTCAAAGAAGTCTGACCAGGCAGCTTCCAAACAGAGACAGTTTTTCTCAGCTTCCCAGATTCTCGTTCGCCTAAAAATTCTGCAAGAGCCGCCATTTTCGCTATTCTGTTACCAGTGGCAGGGTGGAAATTTTTGCTGGGCGCGGGCCTGGATGAGTATGTTGAATTTTAAATAACTCCTCTCTCATTCTGAGAATTTACACACCAACCTTCATCCTGCATCAGTGTGTTCCAAAATAACAAATACTATGCAGTAGAGTCTCGAAAATTCGAGGTGGACGGGACCGGGATTGCCTCGAATTATCGAAATCATTAAATTTAATAAACAAACAAATGGAAATAGAACAATTTTTGCAATTTGTGTGCATATTCAAAAAATAAAAAAATGTACTCACATGTTATTGCATTACTGATGATTAGAACAGGTTAATTAAACATCGGAAAATAAAAGTCAAATACAGTAGAATCTCCCTATAACGAAGTCTCTCTACAACGAGTTTCTCCATATAACGAAATATTTAATCGGAACGTAATTTAAAGGCTTAAATAACATTAAAAATACTCTCCATACAACAAAGTGCTAGTCTCCCTATAAAGAATTTTTTCTGACTTATTTCTAAGATTTTTTTTGTAATTTTTGAAGAAAGTTTCTAATTTTTGAGCATTTCGCACAGACCACCTGCTGAAACCACCAGGCCATAGGCGTAGAGTTATACGGGCCCGTGGGGCTCGAGCCCCCCCAATAAATTGTGAATAGGGGCTGAGCCCACCCAATAATTTACCACTAAATACACAAAACTGATTTATACTAACACAAAAAAAGTATTTCACGCCATTTACAAACGTTTAAAAAAAACCTTTACTTTAAAAAATTTTCTTCTTTTGATTTCAATCATGATTTAGTATTCATTGTGACGCCACATAACACACAATGTTACTGTAAGCTGCCCTCGCCAGGCTCTGGTTCATTAAAATCAGATTATGCAATGTAAAGTAAGAAATGAAGAAAAGTTCAGATGTGTCTAAGATGCACTATCTCATCGAATATATATATATATATATATATATTTCCTCCTTTGGATTTTTTACTTTGCTTCTATTTTTACCTTATAACATGGGCCAGAAATTTTTCATTGGGGGGGGGGGTACCTTCTGCAACTCACATATATGTATACGGGTGTATGATAAGGGAGTGAATAATATACATTTTGTATGGCAAAAATTTCCTCATGGGGGCTTATGACCCCCCTAAACCCCCTTGGCTACTCCACTGACGTGAATATATGTGGTTGTGGGGCCCGCCCCCCCCCAATAATTTTGAAAACTTTACGCTTATGCACCAGGCACTTCTCATTTCAGAGATAAAAAGTCAAAATCACATCATACCGAAATGCTACAATCATTCGAAACCGTTAAAATAGATTTACAAATGGAAGAAAATGTGCCTGCTTCTCTTTTCTGCGTACTTTTAAAATGTGAAAATGTTTATGAAAATTTTACATCACGGAATGCAAAGCAATGTAAAACTACGGACTTTTTCTTGTAGAATAAATGTAAATGGCACTACATATTTTTTTCTCTAAATTTGATAATTGTCTTTACCTTTGAACATTTCATTTATTCATTTGAAAAGCAAGAACACGTAAGTTTAACAATCTTATAATATACACTAATTTATTCAATTCCTACTACTTGCTAAGTTCACACTCTCGCTATATTTATATATCTAGTACAAATTTTCAATCGTTAATAAAATACTTTTTATTCATCCACTCAAGTTCAAATACATTTTTTAAAACTTGCAGTGGATGACACTTGATATTAATATATTTTTTCAAATATTAATTAATTCATTAAATTTAATTAATTAATTTTAGATCCTGTTCCGCGTGGTATTAAAAATAAATGAAAACAGTAAATTAAACAAAGTGGATTAACGGTATCGATCCTTGCTTCACAAATGGCCCTGCCTTAATTAATTATTAATTAATTATTAATTTAATAAAAAAGTAACTAAAATAAAATTTTTCTTTGTTGACCTAAGTAGGAATCGACTTACATTTTTTATATTACTTGTTTTTAGTTGAAAGTCTTAATTAAATACGTGTAAACATCAAATAACTAAAAAGTTTTATATTTAATGAAATACCACAAAAAATTTAATCTCTACAACGAAATTTTCTCTAATTTCGTTAAATTTTCTCTAGTTTCGAAATTTTCTCTAATTTCGTAAGCAAATTTGTTAACTGGACCAAGCGAATTCGCGACATCGAGATTCTGCTATATTTTTACTTTCCGAACATGCACCATGTAAGGAAAGTATTGTGATCATGAAAAAAACCGACTTCGAGATTTTGGTGTATTGACACGTTTTGAGGTTTTCTGAATTCATTATGCTATTTTTACGAGATGTGTGTGTGTGTGTGTGTGTGTGTGTATGCAGGGCCGGCCCTAACAGTTTTGCCGCCCCGGACAAAAATATAAAATGCCGCCCCCGACAGTAAAATTACTATTAAAAGAAATAAATTGTTCACAGATACTGTTTTCATGCCTATAAAACTGGAATAGCTCTTTAAACATAACACAGCATAAGAAAAACATATTTATTAAAAACCACACATTAAGCTGAAAACCAAAAGAAAGAGAGAAAAATAAAGAGTTTTTTTTTTCTGACTTTTAATTTCGCAAAATTCCTGACTTTTTCTCTTAAATCAATTTTTCAACTAATTCATGTACGATAGCCAATGTAGTTAAATTATTCAACCTATCTGGAAGAGTTGTGGAACAAAAGAAATTTTTAGTTAGCTTTAATTTTGAAAACCTCTTCTCTACACTTGCCACAATTACCGGCAAAGAAAGCGAAATTCTCGAAGCAATAGCAAGATGTGGTGTAAAATCTATAATGTGGTGTAAAATTTCAATTGGGCTTTCCTTTTTGCCTAATAAGGCCGTAACTCACACTATTTCATTTACTAGATTTAGCGCGTTTATATTCCCCGATTCCCCATCGGTCATAGTATTAACTCCAATTTTTACACTATAAGCAGTATTAACACTGTTACACTCATTTACAATGTTTAATTAGCACTTTTTAGGAGTGTCTTTTAACTCATTTATGCCGTGCAAAAATTTAAAATAATTACATTGGGTACTTATTAAATTAAATCTGCACTTTAAGGTATTAATCGCTTTGTTTACTGTAAAAAAAAAAAAAAAAAAAAAAAAAAAACTATCTTAAATTTTAATTTAGGATCTTTCACCAGATCATCTCGTGATTCGCAATCAAAATTAATATGTTACGTGGCTCCTTAAACTCAGTGTTAGCCAAAATACTATCTCGTCGGTCAGTTCTTTTGCATAACAGAACATTTCATTTAAAATCACATCCAATCGAAGATCCTTTCAAAAAATCTTTACAGTTTCTTAAGAGTTCTAGAGCAGGTGGTAAATCGTTGTCTTCTGATTGCAATACCTTTCTTAATGGATTCATGCAATTGAAGATTTTGTAATAATAGAGCATAGGAACATGAACAGTTGGAGAGAGTTAAATAATCCTAGCCTCATTGGAATTAGATTTGTCAATACCTTTATACCTTACCAAGAATGCGATCTGTTCAATTTTTTTGGCATCAGGAATGCAATCTAGAAATATGGGATAGTATTTGGCTTGTTGAATTTCATTAACAAACTGTAATTTGAATCCAACTGGAAATCTTGTGAAAAATCTATGGAAAATGTGTAAATATTTGTTTGCACATCACGTATAAACAACTGAACAAGGGCGTAGCCAGGACTTTCATTAGGGGGGGGGGTCAAGTCAAGGCGACTGTGGAGTCCAACTGCTCCTTCCCCGGTTTGTCATAATCAGCCCCTATGACTAGCTCATTTTAGGGGGGCAGCTGCCCCCTCCCCTGGCTATGCCCATGCAACTGAAACGAATTAAATGAAATTTATAGCAACAGCAACACCAAAAGTGACAACTTAATTTAAACTGCAGTTGCTAAAATATTTGTAATTTGTTTAAAAGTTTTGAGATTTAAATCTATTGTTTGAAACTGTGTGTAAATGTACGTTCGCCCATTGTTAAAAAATAGGTCAATGGAATAGAATGAAATTTGGAATTACACTGCTGGCCACCCAAATTGCAACACCAAGAAAAACAAGAGATATCACAACAAAATTTATTGTGTAGATAACATGTTGACCAAGTAACAAATGATTAAATTTACAGCATTCTATGAAGCGTGGTTCCTGCCAAAATCAGTACCCAGAGTAGCCGCCGTTGTTGGAGATCACAGCTGCCACACGCCTCGGCATTGATAAAAGAGACTTTGAATGTGTTCTTGGGGTACAGCAGACCAAGCAGCTTCCACACGTTGCCAAAGTTGATCTGGTGTGACAGCTGGGGATGAACTCTGGGTCAGTCGTTGAGAAACCATGGACCACATGTTTTCTATCGGCGAAAGATCCGGAGAGCGCGCCGGCCAGGGAAGCAATTCAATCTGGTGATTGACGAAGAACCCTTGGACAATGCGTGCCACGTGTGGCCGTGCATTATCCTGCTGAAATATGGCTGTTGGCAAGCCCTGAAGGTAAGAAAGGACAACTGGCTCCAACACCTCGGAGATGTAGCGCTGGCTGGTTAAAGTACCGGCAATGCGTACTAGAGGAGTGCGAGAGAGATATCCGATACCGCCCCATACCATAATACCCGGTGCAGGACCAGTGTGACGGTGCATAATGCAGCTGTTCAGCATCCTCTCTCCACGGTGTCTCCAGACTCGAATCCGACCGTCGTGGTGTTGCATACAGAAGCGTGACTCGTCAGTAAAGAGAATTTCATTCCATTCTGTCGTCCACATCCTTCTTTCATCGCACCATTGGCGGCGGAGACGTCTGTGGTTCCGCGTCAGAGGTAGACAAAGCAACGGACGTCTTGCGGACAGACCATTCTGCTGTAAACGACGTCGAATGGTACGCGCAGACACTGGATGATGCGTTACAGACTGAATCTGCTGTGATATGGTTCGTGATGTGACTGAGCGGTCCGTCACTGCCATGCGTACAATCTGCCTGTCATCACGTGACGTGGTGCACTGAGGTCGATGCGGTCGATCACGTCTGTCCGTCGTACCCTCCTGCACCCAACGATCACATATCCGCATCACAGTTGTTTGGTTTCGTCCAATACGACGACCGATTTCCCTGAAAGATAACCCACAATCTCGGTATGCCACTATCCTTCCTCTGTCAAACTCGGATACTTGATCAAAAGATGATCGTTGTTTCCTACGAGGCATAATTTATCGTTTTTTTTGAAAAAAAAGCAAGAAAAACACAATTGCTGTACTTGAAACCGTCGAAATCTCCAAGCCTTAAATAGCGCTTTGAGGTGGCGCCACAGGCGCGCTTGATGTGCGTCTGCGCTGAAATTCTAATCATTTGCATATCTCACCTCAGCTAATGCATGTTGTAAATTTCATATTATTTGCATGCTTCCTTCAGGGTGTTGCATTTACGATGGCCAGCAGTGTATATTGAATGGTAAGTTAATTGAAACAATAGATACCAAAATTGCTTTAAATAATTCTTAGAGAGATTTTGTAAAAATCGCTTTGTAAGTTTGTTCTGGCATCCATCAAAAACGGATTAAGAGAACAAAATGAAATTAGGAAATATGATGGGTAACAAAGCATCATCGAGATTTTTAAAAGATTTGAATAAATTGAAAGGTTTGCCAAAGTTGCATTGTATTTTTTCTTTTCATTTTTAGGGGGCGGGGAGAGAGGGGGAGGGCGTCACTTTAAGGCGTCTGGAGGTAATACAACAGGTGGCTGTTGGACTTGAACAAATTACGTCGATTTCTTTTTTTTTTAATTATTCTTTTTTTTTAATTTTGAGAAAATAGTGCAAAAATTTTACAGGCATAATAATAAAATTTCTAACGTTAATAGAACAAAATTCAGTTACTATAGATGAGATAGTTATTTAACATTAATATATATATATATATATATATATATATATATATATTATTTTGAGAAAATTTTGTGTGACCATTTCGTGAAAACAATTAGTGGTCAGACAAAAGGGAATAAAATGAAATTTTGTTAAATAGTAGGCGGTTAGTAAATTAAAATTTCAGGTTTTTAATTTTCTTCAAATTTGAATTATTTTTGAGGTATGACGTAAACTTTGATAAAGTTTTTCGCGCATCAAGTAAAATCATCAAAATATAATTCAATCTGACGTTGCAGTATTAAATATCGGCTACTTGCTATTACAAAGAATTTTCCAGATATTCTCTTTTCAGTTTAATATTCATCACTAGCATCTTCTTTTGCAACTTTAAATGGCTTCTTAATGTAGGAAGTTCATCCACTAAAAGAAAATGTTAATTCTGAACGTAAAATATTTTCTCTATTGACAGTTTGTCTCTAATTTGTTGTTACTCTCTAATCTGTAATCTTTGAACAATACACAAGAGTTATAACTTTCCTTTCTATATTTCTGCCATTATGTTAATTCCATATTTTGTACTACTACAATGCAAACGAAATTTCGCGTGGTTAGTAAAAACCCATGAATGACAGGTGGGTATATCAGCTAGTAAAGTTATATAGAATGATATTTTTCGGAATACTTTTAACAATTCTTTTACTAATACGAAATGTATTTTTCAAATTCAATCCAAAATGCCACCCCTAAAATTTGCCGCCCCGGACAGGGGTCCGGCCCTAGGGCCGCCCCTGTGTGTATGTATGTGATTGAACACGATACCTCCTAAACGGGGCATTCGATTGAGCTCAAATTGGGTATATATGTTATAAACCACCGTCGCAAGACCGGTATTGATTTTGGTGTATAGGACTTATAGTTTTTCTACAGGGCTACGACAAAGATTTCTTTTACATTCTGGCCTAAGGGGAGGAAGTCTTGAAAGTGCGTAAGCGTTTAAACCCTTTGAGGCGCAACCCTTTCCCGATGCTGAAAAAAGGGCAGCCGTTGCCATCGCTGCACTTAACTACCAGCAAGATGGCGGACGATCGAAACGTTCATCGCGTGCCGCAGATCTAGAGACCCTTTTTTTGACGCAGCTGGCTGTGGGTCTCTAGATCTGTTGTGGCACGCGATGAATGTCTCGATCATCCGCCATCTTGCTGGTGGGCACAGCCAGCTGTCGTCAAAAAAAGGGTCTCTAGATCTGCGGCACGCGATAAACGTTTCGATCGTCCGCCATCTTGCTGGTGGGCACAGCCAGCTGTCGTCAAAAAAAGGGTCTCTAGATATGCGGCACGCGATGAACGTTTCGATCGTCCGCCCTCTTGCTGGTCGTTAAGTCGAGCGATGGCAACGGCTGCCCTTTTTTCAGCATTGGGCCATCTATCCAGCTGGTCCCTCAGTCTTCCATTTTTCAGCAGATGTCAGTGCTCTTAAAAATAATCGTGACAATTTTTTTTTACGGGAAATGGCGTGCTAAAAAGTAAAGGATTCTCGTGGAGCTAGGTCACCCGCCACTATTTTTATAGAAATCCAATCTATTCTTCGTGACTGGCAACAGCCAAAACGTCAGAATTGGGTGATCCCAGAGCCGGATCACTGCGCATTGAAGGGTTAAAAGGCGCACTCGATTGAGTTTCCATTTGGTATAAATGTTTGAATTTTTGCAATCGATTAAAATTTATTTAAATGCTTGGTCATGACCTTAATCGTAAGTGTTCGGAAAGTCGAGTGGAGTCACTCCAGATTTTTTTTTCTATTAATACGTTGACCCCATTCCGTGCAATCGAACAATATCGCGAAATCGTCAAAGCAGCATGCCCACACCGTCTGTGAGGAAGGACATCTGTAGAAAGAATAACCCATTCCTTTGTGGAGGAGTATTTTCTCATGGAGTTTCCGGCTGCACCAAGCACTTGAATTTTGTGATGCGCGCGAAAAAAATTCTTTCACGTGTTTTGCATATGTTGGTCATTATCTGGGAGCTAAACGGAATTTTTCACTGACTCGAATTCCCGTGAAACTCGAGCAATCGAGACTCTTAACTGCAGTTGAACATTTACCAAAGGGGCACACTAAGTTATGCTGGAAACGGTCAAAGAATTATTTAAAATTCGATCTGCTTGCGTCAAAAATGTGATGCTATAGTTAAAGTTTCCCCCAGGACTTTTTCCAGGGGGGGGGTGTGTGCAACCAACACATACATACGTACATATATATACAGGGTGTTTCAAAATTAGAGGAGCAAACGTCTAGGAGAGGTATAGGTCACACAAAGTCCGTTCAGAATCACATAGCGCTGTTGGGAAGGAAACGTCGTCTTTAAGGTACTGGCTCATAGTTACATAATCACTTTAGAAGAAGTGTTACAATACAGTGTCAAATGTTATAATAAAAAAATCTGGAGTGACTCCACTCGACTTTCCGAACACTTACGATTAAGATCATTACCAAGCATTTAAATAAATTTTAATCGATGAATAATTCAAATATATATACCAAATTTAAGCTCAATGGAATGTACCGTTGAAACGCTAGCGCACTTTCAAGAATTTCTCCCCATAGGCCATAATGTAAAAGAAATCTTTGTCGTAGCCCTGTAGAAAAACTATAAGTCCTATACACACCAAAATCAATACCGGTCTTGCGATGGTGGTTTATAACATATACACCCAATTTGAGCACAATCGAATGGACCGTTTAAACGCTAGCGCACTTTCAAGAATTTCTCCCCATAGGCCATAATGTAAAAGAAATCTTTGTCGTAGCCCTGTAGAAAAACTATAAGTCCTATACACACCAAAATCAATACCGGTCTTGCGACGGTGGTTTATAACATATAGACCCAATTTGAGCTGAATCGCATGCCCCGTTCAGGAGCTATCGTGTTCACTCACATACACACAAACACACATACATACATACATCTCGTAAAAATAGCATAAATGAATTCAGAAGACCCCAAAACGTGTCAATACACCAAAATCTCGAATTCGAATTTTTTCATGATTACAATACTTTCCTTACATGGTACATGTTCGGAAAGTAAAAATCTAACATTTTGTAAACTTAACAGCCAAGAGAACTTTGCGACCACGGTTTTTCAAAAACTAATGCATCTTTCACAGACTGCACTTGATAAAATTGTTACTTCAGGATTTTTTTTTTTTTTTTTTTTTTTTTCATTTTATCGATGAAATTGTTGGAAGAGAGCCCATTGTTTATGAGGCTTGGTTAAGAAATTAGGCGCACTGTGTGTGTGTGTGTGTGTTTGTAAGCAATACATACAAAAAGGCACAAGCAAACTGAAACGTACATTCATACTCCGAATTATATACTAGTCACCGAATATATATAGCCCTTTGCGAAGGGCTTTGTCTGATGAAGACCGAAATAATTTTTTGGTCGAAACGATCGTAGCGTGTTATAAGTAACATTTTATGTTTGTTATGTTTTTCACAAATTTTTTATTTATTTTAACATGATGGATGCCCATGCGACAACGGACTGACTTATAAAACACAAATAAAACAAAGTGGATTGAAAATTTATAAACTCTGCAATGCTCATCAGGTATCACATGCAGACGTTTGGAAACAAAACAGCTAAAAATCTAATACCTCCACATGAGGCAATACTATTGCCACGAAATCACTATGAAACTAGCAGTGAAATGATACAGTAAGTGGAGATTTCCAGGGTCTAAAAAAATATTTAAATGTGACAATTATATGTAGAATTCAAAATATCATTCAGGCCTTTTATTTATTACTTTCCGAATATGTACCATGTAAGGAAAGTATTGTAATCATGAAAAAATTCGACTTCGAGATTTTGGTGTGTTGACACTTTTTGAGGTCTTCTGAATCCATTTATGCTATTTTTACGAGATGTATGTATGTATGTGAGTATGTGTGTGTGTGTGTGTGTGTATGTGTGTTTGTGTGTATGTGAGTGAACACGATGGCTCCTGAACGGAGCATTCGATTGAGCTCAAATTGGATATATATGTCATAAACCACCGTCGCAAGACCGGTATTGATTTGGGTGTGTATAGGACTTATAGTTTTTCTACAGGGCTACGACAAAGATTTCTTTTACATTATGGCCTATGGGGGGAAATTCATGAAAGTTCGCTAGCGTTTAAACGGTACCTTCGATTGAGCTCAAATTGGGTATATATGTTATAAATCATCATCTTAAGACCGGTATTAATTTTGGTGTGTATAGGACTTATAGTTTTTATACAGAGCTACGACAAAGATATCCTTTATATTATGGCATATGGGGAGACATTCTTGAAAGTGCGCAAGCGTTTAAACGGTGCATTCGATTGAGTTTCAATTTGGTATATATGTTTGAATTATTCATCGATTAAAATTTATTTAAATGCATGTTAATGATCTTAATCGTAAGAGTTCGGAAAGTCGAGTGGAGTCACTCCAGATTTTTTTTTTTTACTGTTTTTACAAAGAAAAAGAAATTACTTTTGTATTTTCACGTTAATTATATTTTTTCAATTTGCAGAGAGATGCAAGTGCATCCCCCCTTGCATAAGTGTTTATGATTTCGGTTTGTCTGTCTGTCTGTCCATCCGTGCTCGAATTTCCGTAAATATGACAAGATTTCTTCGAAATTTATATATGTTATTCCTACTATATGCTGCTATTCTTATGTTATGCTCTACTGTATTATGTACGCTATTGAAAATGGTCTATTGTAGCATTTGTAGTTTTTCTACAAGAGCACTCAAAATATTCCCAATGCATTACGCTCTATGGGAAGTAATTCTTTAAAGCGTATCATCCTTACTACATATTTACGCTGTGATCCCTGACTTCAGGATAAAACTTTTTCTGCCGTTACAGCAATAAGATTACAAAGTTAACACAAAAAGCCTAATAACTTCTTCACCGTTTGTACGATCCGCTTGAAAATTTTCATAATTATGTATAAAAATATAAAAAAAACAAACAATCTGCGTTACTTTAAAATTCTGAAAATCCAACCGTTCCCTCACTTTTAGGCGATTTTTCGCTCTTTTCTGCACCCTTTTATTTCCGAGAGTCAAAAAATTGAATCATTTGCGTGACAAAATTGCCTATTTCAAGTGAAAATGACGTCATACAATTGGGATTCCAATTCGTTTAAAATAGATTTTCCAGATTACACAGTTGATTAATTATTCCCCCCCCCACACACAAATAAATCGTCTGCATGGCTATAAGTATGGCTGTGTACACAAAACGAAATCTTTCGACTGCGAAAAGTTTCCCCCTCGTTTCGAGAAGAGCATGAAATTCGATTTAGGTCTGTAATAAAAATTGAATATGAACTTATTTATTTGAGGTGTATGAAAATTAAATATATTGAATGTAGACGTTTTCGTCAAATATTTTTTCTAGCGCCCGTTGTAATTGCCTCCACAACGGGCTTTTAGTATATAATAAAAATTGAGTATGAAGTTATTTATTTTAGGTGGACAACACTATGGACAGTCATTCTTGAAAACGTATTTTAGAGATATTCGGTTTTTTGAAAGGAAACAAAGTTGGTATGCATATTATTAAGGCTCTCAGAATAATCCTCTCCGTTGAGAATAGTGTCTGTTCTTCTACAGGAGCACTCAAAAGAATTCTAATGCATTGCAATCTGTGTCATTTGAGAGACACAAATACATTTCTAACACAAGACAATGAGTATAAAATTTTTATATTCTTCAGTTAAACGTTGGAAAAAAAAATTAAATTCCTTTTACAGTGCCTCATAAAGTTGCGTTTATAGTGATAACACAGCATTATCTTATCTCGAAAATCTCGTCAGTTTTAACACTTTGAGGCGCAACCCTTTCCCAATGCTGAAATAAGGGCAGCCGTTGCCATCGCTCGACTTAACTACCAGCAAGATAGCGGACGATTATTTCAGCATTGGGCAATCTATCCAACTGTTTTCGCATTCTTCCATTTTTCTGCAGATGCCAGTGCTGTTAAAAATAATTGTGAGAATTTTTTCACGGGAAATGACGTGCTAAAAAGTAAAGGATTCTCGTGGAGCTATGTCCCTCGCAACTATTTTTATAGAAATCCAATCTATTCTTCGTGATTGGCAACAGTCAAAACGTCAAAGTTTGGTGTTCCCAGAGCGGGATCACTGCGCATTAAAGGGTTAATATATAGCCCTTTAGTGCGTATTTAGAATCTAAAAATGTTTCAGATTTTCTTACTTTTTTTGGCACTAGGGTTCTAGCGGGAACACTGCGCGTTAAAGGGTTAAGGAAAATACATCGCCAAATTTTTCGCAAAAATATTTTTTGTGTTGGAAAGTGTTTTATAATCTACGCGTTTGGAATGATTTATCTCTCTTGTTTTTTTAATTAATCATTACTGATTTTGGAGTCCCTTTAACACAGCGCCTGGGGCACCTATCCCGTTTTCTTCTGTCTGGTGGAGGCCCTGTGGGTCAAAGACTGCCGAGAGCTCACAGATTTGCATTAAACAGGGGGGCCTGGGGTAGAAGTCTGAATGGGGTAGCCCCTACAGGTTGTTACTGTGTCTGATGTTACTGTACTTTATGTATTTTTTTCTGTGTTCGCATTTAAATCTCTGTTATGATTAAATGTATCTAACATGAAATACATTAATATTAGATAAATGATAATGTTTATGACCATTAAGTATATTGAATGTAGAAATTTTCGTCAAATGTTTCATATGAAAACAATATGAAACATATGAAACATAAACATTCTGAAATAAAGCTTTATTTAAAATGAGGACATAAAAAGTAGAACTGAAAGCCTGACTTTTTCATCATATTAATAATCATAATCGGCAAATGCCTATTTATGGGTGTCCCATTCTCGCTGGGTAGCCACTTAAGAAACTTCAGTGGGTCCGGCAACTGACCACGTAATCACTTAAATCTAGCAGCCACCCTAGTGACCACTTCTTTTTGCAGAAATCGTTCATCTGCTGTGATATTTTTTCTATGGAGAGGTAGAATTAAGGAAAAACCAAAAAAAATTACTATTTGTAACTTGTAAATTCATAACCGTAAACAATTATACATTTACTACATTGAAAGAAAAAACACCTTAAACCAAATTCACATACTGTAATAATTTTCCCCCCCTCAAAATCGGGGGGGCCTGGGGCATATGCCCCTCTTGCCCCTGCGATAATCAGGGCCAACGTACACGTCAGTGGCGTGGCGTAGGGGGGAAGAGCCCCGGGGGGCCGAAACCTACGCTCCCCGCCACTGATACACGCACGCGAATTACGTACAAGCCGTGCACGTACGTGCATATGCCCGTCTTGCCTCTGCGATAATCAGGGCCAGCATACACGTCAGTGGCGTGGCGTAGGGGGGAAGAGCCCCGGGCTGCCGAAACCTACGCTCCCCGCCACTGATACACGCACGCGAATTACGTACAAGCCGTGCACGTACGTGCATATGCCCGTCTTGCCTCTGCGATAATCAGGGCCAGCATACACGTCAGTGGCGTGGCGTAGGGGGGAAGAGCCCCGGGCGGCCGAAACCTACGCTCCCCGCCACTGATACACGCACGCGAATTACGTACAAGCCGTGCACGTACGTGCATATGCCCGTCTTGCCTCTGCGATTATCAGGCCAGCATACACGTCAGTGGCGTGGCGTAGGGGGGAAGAGCCCCGGGCGGCCGAAACCTACGCTCCCCGCCACTGATACACGCACGCGAATTACGTACAAGCCGTGCACGTACTAGCATATGCCCGTCTTGCCTCTGCGATAATCAGGGCCAGCATACACGTCAGTGGCGTGGCGTAGGGGGGAAGAGCCCCGGGCGGCCGAAACCTACGCTCCCCGCCACTGATACACGCACGCGAATTACGTACAAGCCGTGCACGTGCGTGCATATGCCCGTCTTGCCTCTGCGATAATCAGGGCCAGCATACACGTCAGTGGCGTGGCGTAGGGGGGAAGAGCCCCGGGCGGCCGAAACCTACGCTCCCCGCCACTGATACACGCACGCGAATTACGTACAAGCCGTGCACGTGCATATGCCCGTCTTGCCTCTGCGATAATCAGGGCCAGCATACACGTCAGTGGCGTGGCGTAGGGGGGAAGAGCCCCGGGGGGCCGAAACCTACGCTCCCCGCCACTGATACACGCACACGAATTGGGTACAAGCCGTGCACGTGCATGCATTTGGCCTGAAGAACTCGTCACGTGCGTGAAACACGTGCCCGGGGTCTTCAGAGAGAAGGTCAAGGGAGTCGAACTGGCAACTGGCATGTTGCGAGTCCGACATCTTGACCAAGTGTGTAATGTGAGGTTTCTTTTCTTTAAATTGCAAGTAAAATATTGGCATGAGAGTCAGAAACCAATTCTGGATTTTTCTGAACAATCATCCCGACATTTCCTTTAATTTTTTCGATGATAGTTTTTGCCCACGACCAGGCTCTTACATCTTTTTCTAAGTGCGTTCCGTCCCAAGAGCTGGTTTTTTAAGGTCCCTTCTGAAACCTTCACGATGTTTCAAACAGGTTACGAAAATCCCCAGCATAAATGCGAGACAACCACCCGCCAAAGCATAAAGAGCGCCCCCTCCCCTCCCTCCCTCCCCAGCATTTTCAGATAAGCAGAGGCAATTTGCAATTTAATGAAATAAAGTTTTTTCAAGAAAATTTTCGACGAGCAGCAAGTCAACATTAATAAATCCAAATAAAAGTCTTCATTAGCAGCTGCAATTTAGAACATCGCATTCACAGGTTTGATTTGCAATTTCTTTCGTCGCGCCCCCCCCACCCCTAGCTACGCGCCCCAGCTTGATTGGAAGATTCCGCCTGCAATGGACATCGAAAACTGGATCGACCCACCAGCATCCCGTCGAAAAAATTCCATTATTAGCTGCGGCTAAATGGGCCACAGAAGGGACCTGAACCAAGCTAAAGAAGAATAAAAGAAGAGACATCAACTCTCTGCAAACGAAAAGATGATAACGCATGACGACTGTCCAGCTCCACAGAGGGAGCGAAATGGAGAGTCATCATCGGAATCCGCGCGCGCAGCTCGAGCCATAGCGGTTCGTGAGAGCAAATCTGGCAGGCCCGTCGACCGGTCGCCCTTTTTATAGCTGCCACAGGAAGTGGGTGGTACCACGTGATCCCGTCCGTTGCCATCCAGACCATTAAAAAAAAAAAGTAATTTAAATGATTTTTTCCCCCCGAATGAATCTACCATCATTATTATCGTCTGCCCTAAATTGAAAATGAGGAAAAAAAAAACCGCTAAAATAAATAAGAGTTCTGAATGCAAGTCTAATTTATTTTCGCCTCAGGCGTTTTGCTTCTCTTCTTGTAGAGAAAGAAGCATATCCGCTCTAGGAAAGGGGGAATTCCCCCTCCAAAAAAGAAAAGAAAAGGTATAATAAACAAATGCTGAGGATATGACTGTAATTTAGAAACGGGGAATATTCAGAGATTTTTGATTAAAAAAAATCCTTTCTTGACTTTTAGACGTTTAAAACTTCTTTCCAAACTTTAGTCTATTATGCAGTTGGCCGGTTTATTTATTTATTTTAAAATCTTATATCGTAGAAATGATTTCATGCAGTCGGGTTGTTTTTCGCAGTCTCCTCTTGAAGAAGATAATTATCTTTATTCATACGGCTTACTGCGGTTCCATTCTAATGGAAGTCATTTTTCTTTTCTTTCCCTTTTCTTTTATTCATCTCAGCAAAAAGGCAATCATTTCTTATGATGGTCTTTTCTTTTCCTTTACCTTCGAGTAAATTATACATGGGGTGATTCACTGGAAGTCAAACCGCAATCATAAGTAGCCATGCGGAATGGATACCAGAATTTTTTTTTTTTTAATCACTAGGGTGGTATTTCGCTCAATCCCATATTTTTCTCTACGCATTCTTGCCAACGCATTTCTGTCGACCCATTTTAATCGACGGGTTTTGTAGATATGAACTTTTCAAATGTGTTTGCCAGATAATGTGGAGGAGAGGAGGGGGGTTGCTAATAAAATGTTGAAAGTCGCACAAGGTTTGCAACTTTTGATAATGGATCGCTCAGTTTGGTGCCAAAACGCGACAATTTATTATGAAGGGGCAATACAGCTAGAAAATCCCTGGCGAAGATTGTAAGATAGTTTTGGTAGGCGATTTTAATATAGATTTCAATTCCGAAGAACTGTTTTATGGAACAGAGACGACAAATACGGTACACTCATAGATTATGATACACTTTCCAAATGATATTTACAAAGGTGAAGTATAGTTTGACTATGCCAGGCGAAAATTGTTAAGCAGTTTTGGTAGGCAATTTTAATATAGATTTCAATTCCCAAGAAGTGTTTTATGTAACAGAGACGACAAATACGGTACACTTATAGATTATGATACACTTTCCAAATGATATTTACAAAGGTGAAGTATAGTTTGACTATGCCTGGCGAAAATTGTTAAGCAGTTTTGGTAGGCGATTTTAATATAGATTTCAATTCCGAAGAAGTGTTTTATGGAGTAGAGAAAACAAACACGGTACACTCATAGATCATGATACACTTTCCAAAAAGTATTTAAATTGGTAGAGAATAGTTGGATTATGCTTGGCGAAGGTTGTAAAACAGTTTTAGTAGGTGATTTTAAGATAGATTTCGGTTCCAAAGATGCGTTTTATTTAAGAAGAAAATCGAACAAGGCACATTCATGGATTATGTTGCCTATTCGAAACAGCATTTAATATGGTGAAGTATTGTTGGCATATGCTTGGCTAAGATTGTAAAACAGTTTTAGTACGCTTTTAATATATAGCCCTTTAGTGCGTATTTAGAATCTAAAAATGTTTCAGATTTTCTTACTTTTTTTGGCACTAGGGTTCTATTTCGCTTAAGACCAGATTTTTGTCTACGTATTTTTATCCACGCGATGTTGCAGACAGGTTTTGTAGACATGAGCTTTTCAAATGTGTTTGCCAGATAATGTCGAGGGGGGGGGTTAATAAAATGTTGAAAGTCGCACAAGGTTTGCACTTTTTGATAATGGATAGCTATGTTTGGTCCCAAAACGCGACAATTTATTGTAAATATATTACGAGTATAGTTAGACAATGCCTGGCTTATATTGTAAAATAGTTTTAGTAGACGATTTTAATATAGATTTCAATTCCGAAGAAGTGTTTTATGGATCAGAGACGACAAATACGGTACATAGATTATGAAACATTTTCCAAATGGCATTTATAAAGGTGAAGGATAGTTTGATTCTGATACTATCGTGGTAGAGCCCCTGATATTCTTAAACGCAGTGCATAGTTATTATCTGGATTCTAAGCCGTGATTTTTTTCACATTTCGATGTTTTTAGCTTTTATATTCACTCATTGTATTTAAATAGACACAATAGGTGAACAAATTTACTAAACAGAATTTAATAATCTGCTATTACGACCATTTTCTCCCCCAAATTTTCCTTCAAGGATATCATTTTGCCTTCTTATAACGTACGCAGTTTTCGAGAATGTTAAAAAACAAAACAAAAACTGCTTCAATCAGTCCAATGGTTCAACAGAAAATAAGATTTTTTTTGTGTGTGTGTGCGTGTGTGTGGCCTCTAAAATTTTAATTTTCAGACTTCCGCCCTTTTTGAAATTTGAAGCTCAATTTTTCGGCAGGTATATTTCATTGCAAACAGTTTGGTACAGAAGCATTTCGCTCATATCTATTGCATTTTAAAACAAAATAATTATGCAAGGAATAATCACTCCTATAACTTGAACAATATCTGGAAAGCTTAGGGAAATTAAGGATTATCACCTTAAGGATTAAGGAGTGGGACCCGAAAGAAATGCGCAATGCAACTATTTAAATTGACAGTGGCTCAGCGGAATAAAAAATAGAGATTGTTTATTTTAATTTCGTAGCACATGTTAATATCGAGGAGCTATTTAAGTAGCACAATTTACGAATTTAATTTGCTGGGACGTATATTTTGTGGCAGAGTTTATCAATCTCATCCCGTTTTTAATTCATGGCGTCCAGTATTCGACTGCCGTAAAACAAATCCCTGATATTTCGGTTAGTTCATCTAATTAATTTTCTAAGGGAGCAATATTGTAACTTATGACGGCGTTTAAAAAAATTACACAGGACAATTTGGAGGAACGTAATTCTACTTTAAAAATCTGGAGTGGCTCCACTCGACTTTTTCTGAACACTTGATATTTATCAAGAGTTTAAATAAATTTCATTCAACTCAATCGTATCTAGTGTTCCGGCACTAGTGCACTTAAAATGTTTTGAGCGTATATAGGCCGCAATATATAAAAATACTTTTTTGTAGTCCTGTAAAAAATTGTACTGCGTACACTCGCTAAAATTTATGTACAATGTAAGGCAGCGACTTGTAATATGCGGGCCTAATTTGATGTCAATCGAATACACCATTCAGACACACCTCACTTTGAATGAATTGAGACCTTAGACCGTAATATATATAAGAATTACTTTTTGCAAGCCTGTCAACAAACTGTCAGCTCTACACACACCAAAATCTATGCAGGTCATGAGAATGTGACCTATAATATGCATTCCCAATTCGCTGAATCGAATGTATCCTATAGCCACTAGCGCACTTTGAAGAATTTTTCTGCATATGTTATTATGTAAAAGAACACTCATTAGTTGTCGTGTCAAAAAACTTTAAGTCCTATACAAAAAAATCTATACATGTTGTGTGACGGTGACCTATAATATACAGACCCAATTTGAACTTCTTCGAATGCACCATTTAGACGCTAGCTCTTTTTAAATGATTTGCGTCCATAGGCCATAGTGTATAAGAATTATTTTTGTGAAATCCCATGAACAAAATATCAACTCTACACATGCTAAAACCTATTCATATCACGTGACTGTGACCTTTTATGTACATGCCCAATTTGTTCTCAATCAAACGCACCGTTTAGACAATAGCTCACTTTCAAAGAATTTCCGCCCATTGGCCACAATGTAAAAGAAATATTTTTCGTAGCCCTGTGAAAAACTACCAGTTCTATACACACCAAAATCAGTACCAGTCTTTTGACAGTGGTTTATAACACAAATACAAAATTTGAGCTCAATCGTATGCACCGTTTAGACGCTAGCACACTTCCAAGAATTTTCGTTCATATACCGTAATGTATAAAAGGAATCTTTTTTGTAGACCCGGAAAAAACCATAAGTGCTATACACACCAAAATCAATACCGGCCTTGTGATGGAGGTTTATAACATATATACAGTGGCGTCATAAATAAAGAGATCGAGACCTTTTGCTCACAGAAAACACTTTATTAGATGGCACATGCAAAAACATAAAATGGAGTTGGAATGTACAATATGTTAGATGGCTGGGTTCGCAAAACAGCCTTCACAGGCCTAACACCAGAGGAAAGTTACCTCTGCACTGGTCGCCGTCTGAAACCGATCTCTTCTCCCTTGAGCTGTCCATCTCGGTTCTCGGTGGGAATCTCAAATGGATTTGGGATACTTGAAGTAAGTGCTCGAAAGTTATGAGATTCCCCACGTTGCTATAGTGTCCAATTCTGAAGATCTCTTGAAACAGTCAGGGATTTATTCGTTCTATAGCGTCAGAACTCCACATTATCAAAGACCTATAGCTTCTTGTCGAAGACTTTACGATACCGCCTAGATCAAAAGTTATCGGAGAGATTCAAGTATTGAGGGGTAAGAAAAGGGATCATCACAGATGTATATTTATAAGTACTAATTGTTCGTAATTATTCGGAAAACGTCACACTATCGAATTTGAGCTCAATCGAATGCACCATTTAGGACAGTGATTCCCAAAGTGGTCCAGATGGACCCCAGGGGTCCACGAGAGACTCGACAGGGGTCTACGTTGGCGTGAAAAAAAAAATGGGGCGGGATTCACATTTTTTTTTTTTTACGAGATTTGGGAATATGGTAGAAATGTAGCAGCAGGGGATCCACCGAAACCAGTAAAATTTTGAAAGTGGTCTACGAGGAATAAAAGTTTGGGTACCTCAGGTTTAGGAGGTATCGTGTTCACTCACATACACAAACACACACACAGAGAGAGAGAGAGAGAGAGAGAGAGAGAGAGAGAGATTTATATACGTTACGGCCAGTTCGCGAATTGGCTGGCAGATTCGCTCTTTGGCCAAAGTCTGAAGTACGTGCAATTAATAGTGTATATTCTACTTTGGCTGGCCATTTCGTGAAGTGGGGGGGGGGGACTCCTTGGCCAAACCCCGAAGTGATATTGGTATATTGACCGGTAGGTGGCACATCAAGATATAATTCGTCATTTTGAAGGACGCAAATCTAATCTCCTACACGCTATCACGTTGTTACAGCATATACGTTCACTGAATAATTTCTATAACGGCTCTAATTTGAGAACAGAATAACACGAGATCCTATTTTTATATATTATTAAGTTTTTTTTTTTTTTTAACTCAGAGGTGTCACAAAAAATTGAACTCGTTTCTGAAACAGTCGTACTTAAAAGTTAAAAATAAAACAGTACACAGAAGTACTCATTTTTAAATACTTCTTTTTTTAACAGCGTATAAGACACCCTGCTCTTGATTTCTTTGTTCCTACTTTGGCCGATCGTCCCAAGCCACTTCGCGAATCGGCCGGCCAAAGTCCGAAATGAAGAAAAGATCGGACATTGGCCGGTAAGTTTACAGCAACGTTGGCCAAAACTCGAATTGGCCGATTTCGGGCTTTGGCCGTAACATATGTTTATATATTAATGACTACCCTACTAGCAATTTTGCTTGGGCCATCATCGGCCGACTACGTGGCCGGTGGTAGCCCGAACAAAATTGCTAGTAGGGTATGTCATTTTATCTCTCACCCCCCTTTATTGAAAATTGTCCCAAAAATGCGACATGAAAATGCGACATAATAAAGTACGTGACATAAAAGTTGTTGAGTATTAATGACTATGTCATTTTATCTCTCACCCCCTTCATTGAAAATCGTCCGAAAAATGTGTCCCAAAAAGGTGAAATAAAAGTATGCGACATAATTTTACATATGTTTAAATACTATTAGTTCACAACAGCTTTAATCTATTGTTGCAATATTTCGTAAACTTAGAATAGGCATCACATGTATTTTTAATGATGTCATTTTATCTCTCACGCCCTTTATTAAAAATTGTCCGAAAAATATGTCCCAAAAAAGCGACATAATTTTACATATATTTAAACTAGGGGAGGCCCCCAGGGAAGGCCCCCAGACTCGCTACGCTCGCTTTTCGTATGAGGCATTCGGCCCCTAATCAGGCTTATTCGTAAAAAAGACATAATTTCAACAGAGAAAACCCGAAGATTGGATCAGATAGAATGTTACTGAGCTATGCATTGCTTGGTTCTTGCATGTTCATTGGTACATAAAAATTTAAACTTCACACTACAGTAGACCCCCTCTCCCTCATAACACGGAAGATATTTTGCTATGGGAATCCGTGTTGTACGGGTCCTGAGCTATACTCCGCTTATAATCGCTGGAAAAATTGTTTGCACTCTTCAGAAACACAATGATTTTCAATGTTGCCATTCAAAAGTTATATTAATTAGGAGCTAAAGCATAATAAAATCAGAACATCTGTTTCAGCTGTATTTTTAATAATGTAAAACCTATTGGACACCCTTCGAATTTGCCACCCATTGCGATTTTTCATTATTTGGCGACTTGCGTACCTGTAAAGTTAATAAAAGCTACGGAACAGATAGGATAGCTTGCCACCCATGGCGACTTCTCATTATTTGGCGATTTACACATGCTTACAACCTATAATTATTGTTCATGTAAGGTTACCGGAAAACCGTCATCCATATTTTCATTTACATAATCGTTTGCAGATTGGCGTACTTAGCACCACGAATTATACCATCTCGTCGCGCTAGCAAATATCCAAAGTGTACTATAACTGCTATAATGGCATAGTTAACGCCGCCCAATATTTCTACTGGTAGCCAATAATCCAGCTGGACGAGAACCGGCTTTAAAATAATCTGCATTTTAATTATTTTTCATTTTCAAGATATTAGTTATTCTGTTTTGGAAAAACGAATAATCGCTCATTCTAAACTCCTGTTGTCTAAGCGAACTTACTATTTGAAAATGGTCAACTTTGTGTAACACATTTTGAGTTACTTATTTCATATAGTTTTTATTTTGGCGAAAAATGGGCGTCATTCTAACTCATGTTTGTAAATTTCGCGCGGTTCTAGATACTTGGAAACGCTTTGTTGCAAAGGAATGAATGATTTTATGCCAAATCTGGCAACCATTCGGTTTATTTTTTCAGTTTTTTATTAATATCTTCTAAAATAATTCGATTTTCGAAATTTAAATCAGCTTAGAAGGGTTCCTCGGAATTTTTCGAATCTGTGGGCACCTTAGTCGAAACTCAAATCCCCACGGTTTAGGAGGAGATACGCTGGCAAGCTTTCGACAGCGGCCTTTACTTTTTTTTAGAATAGAGAGATACTATTAGTTCACAACAGCCTATTGTTACAGTATTTCGTAAGTTGTAGAATACGCATCACACTGGCAGTGTGAAAAATAAGTATTCATAACACTGGTTTAATTGATAACTAAGAATTTTTTTAAATTGTTTTCTTAATGAATGCATGCACCTCACTCTGAAAGCATCTTCGATATCTATTTGAATTTGCTATTAGGTGTTTCAGCAGCGATCTTTCTCCAGTTCTACGCACTTACGCCAGCGCAGTAGAAGCTGTTCAATTCCACGCGCGTAAAGAATCCTTGGGAGTGCGTTCGTAATCAGATAAACCCTGCTGCCCGGACTTCCTCATCATCAGCAAACTTTGTTGCACTCCGTCTGAAATTATCTGCCAACTCTTACATCCGTTTTCGACTCAAAGAACTTACAACATAATGAGCTGACATTATACTAATGAACTGACATTACTGACAAATAAAACCACCGAGAGCAGCCTACCTATTAAGTTTAACCCTTTAACGCGCAGTGTTCCCGCTCTGGGAACACGAAACTCTGACGTTTTGACTGTTGTCAGTCACGAAGAATAGATTGGATTTCTATAAAAATAGTTGCGGGTGACATATAGCTCCACGAGAATCCTTTACTTTTTAGCACGTCCTTTCCCGTAAAAAAATGGTCACGATTCTTTTTAACAGCACTGACATCTGCTGAAAAATAGAAGAATGCGGGAATAGCTGGATAGATGGCCTAATGCTGTAAAAAAAGGGCAGCCGTTGCCATCGCTCGACTTAATGACCAGCAAGAGGGCGGACGATCGAAACGTTCATCGCGTGCCACAGATCTAGAGACATTTTTTTTGACGCAGCTGGTTGTGCCGCGCAGCCCGCTGCGTCAAAAATGGGCTCTAGATCTGTGGCACGCGATGAACGTTTCGATCGTCTGCCCTCTTGCTAGTAGTTAAGTCGGGCGATGGCAACGGCTGCCCTTTTTTCAGCATTGGGAAAGGGTTGCGCCTCAAAGGGTTAAGGCTTTAAATATGACTCTCAAAGGATGGATTTTACTACCCAGCAACGCCACCATTCCGAGAACGAACTGGGTAGAACCATTAACATTCTTTTTTAACATTTGTTTTTCTTTCTATACAATTTTTACACTAACAGAAATAAGAAAACAAAATTTTGATAAGGACCAAACAAAAGAAATAAAATGTGGATTTTTTTTATAAATATATGTATATAAATAAGTTTTGAGCAGCGAAAAATTAAAAAGATAAAAACCTTTTCTTTTACGTGCAATTTAAGATAAACTAGCCACCCCGTACCTTGCTGTTCTTTATACTCAATGCAGTGTTGACTTAATTTCTGGAATCCTTTGAATGAAAGTCATGTTTCTTTGTTTCAACAGTATTTGTCATTCAATTTATTTAGGTTAGGGTTGCTACACATTTCGGGTGTCATCCTAAAAGGCGATGTTGAAACAGCCAATGGCTAAAATGTCCTTCAGCCCAACGCATTGTGACATTTTTTAGATGGGCGAGGAATGCGCCAAGTATTGTCCATTCGATATTTTAAAGCTGTGACAAAGTCCGAAAGATCTTGCATTTTTGTGTATCCATGATTGTTGTTTTGCAATCTATAGGTACTGTGCGACACAGGCTTGCTCCATTGGACGTCGTTGAACTGTTCATTTGGATTTCCGCGCATGCGTTATTGTCATTGCACTCATGCTTACATTTAGCTCTTGCCGTTCGCCAGCCTGGAAATAGCGTCGATTTTGGTGCCTCATACGTTAGGGTATTATATGAATAGATTAGATAGATTATTAAAATTTGAAGTAGAGAAAAAATAAAGCCCTTCTTTACGTTTAGAATAAACGATAAAGCATTTATAAAAAAAATACATGACATAGAATGAATTTTTAGAATAATTTATACCTATGAATACTAGAATAAATTCAAAAATATAAATTTTTGAAGATGCTGAATTTTTGTAGTACGAAACTGAATCTTATGTTTTGAAGCATATTATAAACTGTAGAGTAAAAGAAAGAAAGAAAAAAATATATATACGCTTAGTCTGAATCAGAGTCACTTACCGGATATGTTAATCTTATTGAATTGGGGTATGCATTCAGCTTGGTTATTTTCTATTTATGATATTTCCATAATTCTTTTATTAATTAAATGATGGTTCATAATATATATTTTGCCCAAGTTTAGTCATTTTTGGAAGGCGACCTCTTAGTATGATAATCCTTGGCATGGGCATACTGTAAAGTAATGACTGAATTAAAAAATATTGCAAACACAGTTTGCTGTTGGTGATTTATTAAATTTATAAAGATATGATGGAAAGGGGCCATGATTTATAAAAAAAAATATGTACAGATTACTATGTTCGAGTAATAAATCTTCAGACGCTGTTTTAAAGTTTTTATTTCTCTAATGGCCGGCCTCTGCCGTGAAGGCTTTGGCCACAACAGGCCGGAATTGTTGGTCTCTTTATTATGGGGGCACCTAGAATTCTTATTGTTTTGAGTATAAAACTTTTCACTCTTGCTCTGATTTTCCATGCACACGATATTATAATAAAAAAAATAACCTTACAAATATAAAATATAAAAAAAATCATTATTATTCTTTTATTTTTACTTTAAGAATTGAAAACATTTTATTCGGCAAAATCGCCGCACAAGGCAACCACGATGTTTATTTCACACTTTTTTCACAACAGGAGTTACAATTACGGAAAGCTTTCTGCGTGGAGAACATAAAAAATCACTTAAATTCCGGGAACGGGTGGAATTTCAAAGTTTTAAAGTGAGCTATCATTTATTCTATATTATTTTACATATCTCTGCAAAATTTCAGGCTGATAAGTCCATTTTTGTGGATTTGTATACTAAACAAATCCACATACTGACAAACAGAATTTCATTTTTATTTATAAGGATTAACGTATATTTCAAACTTGATAGCGGACGGGGATGTAAAACACTGATTGTATCTATTGGCAAAAATTTAAGAATTTGACCATTATTTGGATTACTGCAGCGGTTCTCAACATTTTGACGTCCCCCCCCCCAACAGAGGCTAACTTACGGTGACGCCTCCCCCCCCCCTCACATTTTTCAGCTTGCATTCAGTTTTTTTAATCTTTAACAATGAACATTTATTCGAATTTTCTACAAAATAATGCTATCAATCAAGTTTGAATGAACATTTTAAGTGAAAATGGATATATTTTTGAGAATATGAGAATAAGTAAGATGATTTAAAAAAAAAAAAAAACATGCATCACTGCTTGCTCTTTGGTTTTTCTCGCGCCCCCTCTGCAAACGATCTGCGCCCCCCTTGGGGGGCGCTCCCCACAGGTTGAGAAACGCTGGATTACTGTTATTAAGTGCTGCTTGCTTGGCCAGTCTGTCCGCTTGTTCATTACCAACAATATTAGCATATGCCTTGATCCATCTGAGTTCCGACTGGTTCTAATCCTTCAGCTAAGAGAAATCTGATAACAGCCTCTGCTTCCCGTTGTTGGTGCAAACTTGCCGCCCCCTTGTTTCCCAACATCCGCTCGCTAGGCAAGCGTGCCAGGCCCATTTAATAATAGTTCTTGGACAACACCAAAAAATAAAAAGGAAGCACACACTTCGATGAATAGTTCTGTATATTTTATACAACTTTTCCTGTTATTTATTGAATAGACCTTACAGGAGAAATGCGACTGATTACACCGGTCAACACGATTTTTGAGGTCTGATTTCTACATGTTAAACTTTAGTTTCTCCTACGCCAAAACTAAGGAAAATAACTTTTTTTTTTTATGAAAGTTTGCTTTTGTAGAAATTAAGGCAATTTTTCAATTTTGTGGCAAAAATCACCGATTTTTATATTTTTTTATAATACCACCCTAAATTATGATCAGAAAAGTTTTTGCTGGATATAAAAGTCTTTTTTATTCAAGATTTGTGATAAACAATAACATATAAATGTAAAATAATAAGAAATTATATGTCTAAAAGTGAATATTTTTCGTATTTCTTTTATGTTCGCATGAGCAAATAATAATACAAACAAATAATAATATTACAAATGATACTACAAATAATACTACAAGCAATACTACGGAGTTACAAATAATAATACAGTTTACTTTCGGGTTCATCAAAGTGCTGCCATTTTTCGTTTATGAAATAAATTAAAATATACTTATCGACGTAAATCAGACAAAAGCAAACTTTACGAACTAAATATGAAAATTTAAGTGTTTTTCAATGTCTAGAATCAGAATTTAAGAATGAGAACAGAAACCCACCCCAATTTTTTTTTTTGTCGACCGGTGTTACTTATACTGTATTATATTTCAGTGTGATCGACATAAATTAAAATATAAGGTAATATATAAGGTAAAATATAAGAAGGTAAGGCAATTATAGATCTTAACTTTAGTAAAACAGAAATTCACACTTGACAAAAAAATTTTGTATAGTACAATAGATTTCTGACATTCTGCTATCCAAAGAAACACATGTTTAACAATACCAACATATACAGTACATTTAAACTCCGTTTCGAAACTTCTACTAAAAGTTGATGTATTCAGAATCACATAACAGTGCGAGTCCACATTTGTTGTTTTCATACTCTAATTCATAAACACTCTATGAACAATTTTCCAAATTAGCCTCTATAAACAACAAGTTTGTTAATCAAAAATTACATCTCTTAACCCCTTCGGCCCTGAATTTTGATTAGAGCAGTATCAATGAGTGGTTAGATGTGCTGCACTATATGTAAGTATCTTAAATATGAAATATTATGACATCCAGCCAATTACCAAACAAATTACGAAATGTCCTGGTCGTAGGACACGAGGCTATAATTGTGCAAAATGAGAGCATTTTTTAAAAGTTACTTTGTACGAAACCTTTTGAAACAATTTCTTTGTGCGTGAAAACGTGAGAATACTTCATACTTCTCATGCATTTTGATTGCATGCATGCATTCATTCATGCATTCATAAAGATGCATTTAACTTTTGGCTTCCAATGGCTTGACACGTCCATTGTCTTCTCTGCTGGAAATTTTTCTGCCAACTACAGAGCAAAAAGGATAACATTCTGCTATTCTTGCATGTATTATTAGTAGGACACCAGGTTTTCGTATTAAAATTCTTGAAAATGAAGAATACAGAGTAATGCAAAGATGTGTTGTAATATTAGGAAGTCAGTCCGGAAAGGGTTAAATTGAAACATGCTTTGCACAATATTAACTGAAATTGATTGCTTTTGAGGAAATATTAACTTCGGCCACACAGTAGTGGGTCTTTAAAACTATTCTACCTGCAAATCAAATTACTGTGAAATCCCAGTCGTCTTTGGGCACTTTTCCTAGAAGTTTAGAAATGAAGTTTTGAATCACACTCTACATATTGTCAGACTAGATTCCAGTGAGCATTTGAAGTGCGGACAACTCCTGCTGTTGTTCAACAACGTAGCTATGAAGTCACTGTCTGTTTTCACGGGTGCCTCATCTGATACATAATACATATATTCTTACAGGTAGATATATTCATAAACGAAATTAGAAATCACGGTGGTCGTGATATTCAAATCCATCTTTGCTGTAAACGTGAAGAATGAAGGCTACGAAGTAGTCCGAAAAGTAAGTTTCCACCCACGGACATTTAAAAAAAGAAAAAACATTATTACCTTGAAAAATTTATTGCAAAAGAATATTTTAGCTACTTCTCAGCATAAGAATGACATGAAGTGGAACAATTGTCAGACCGTGGGGTAGGTTTTTGTAGTCCAGTGCCATAGAAGTCTGCCGCCTGAGAAAGGAGCCTGAGTATCACAGTTGTTTGCAGTCTTCGTCAAAGGAAAAATGATGTCCGGAGAGATATTTAGTGAGGTGCAAGTCACTGGAAGCAAGATCGATGCTATAGGGTGGATTTACCTTTTCACTGTCCGGCATTACTTTTCCACTCATGTAGACTGCAAACAACTGTGATACTCTGGCTTCTTTCTCAGGCTCTAATATTACCTTAAAAAGAATGTAATAGGAGATTCTGATGATTTTTACAAATTGATTGATAAATATTTCTGACACATACAGCAATGATGATCTTCCAAATAAATACACCGGCAAAGATTTAACCACACCACCAGCCAAAAAAGCATTTACAAAAAAATTTTAATTGTATTTCAGTAATCGTTGGGCTACGGAACTAATAACTGGGGTTTAGTAATCGAATGATAAAATCTGTCATCGGTGATATCAGATTTTCATCAAGTGTGTTTGTGTCAAACGGGAAAAGCTCTTTCTTTAATACTTATCATCTGTTAGAGTGACATGAAACGTCATTAATGATCTTCTAAATAAAGACACTAGCGAAGATTTAACCACACGACCAGTCAAAAAAGCATTTACAAGAAGATTTTAATTGTATTTCAGTAATCGTTGGACTACGGAACTGATAACTGTGGTTTAGTAATCGAATGATAAAATCTGTCATTGGTGATATCGGATTTTCATCAAGTGTGTTTGTGTCAGACGGCAAAAGCTCTTTCTTTCATACTTATCATCTGTTAGAGTGACATGAAACGTCATTAATGATCTTCTAAATGAAGACACTAGCGAAGATTTAACCACACCACCAGTCAAAAAAGCATTTACAAGAAGATTTGAATTGTATTTCAGTAATCGTTGGACTACGGAACTGATAACTGTGGTTCAGTAATCGAATGATAAAATCTGTCATTGGTGATATCGGATTTTCATCAAGTGTGTTTGTGTCAAACGGCAAAAGCTCTTTCTTTCATACTTATCATCTGTTAGAGTGACATGAAACGTCATTAATGTAGCGTAGCTATCATGATGCCATACGTAAGAAGGCCGCCGACTGCGGAAAGAATCATACTTTTGTCGATGGAAATTTTGTCGAACAACATGAATCCGGCATATGCGTCACTGACGCTCAGGACGAAGCGGAGGTTTTGCCAACGGTTGGCGTCGAGCGGAAGTTTGACAACCGCTTGTTTCACTCCAGCAGACGTTTTCGACACAGAAGAGGCGAACATGCAAATACCGACGAACCTCATGCCGCAGAGGCCAAGATGCATCAGCCTGTACACTGTGTCGTACCTGGTGTCCACCGAGGTAAACAAAAGAAGATATGAATGGTAAAATATCCAAGTCACGCAGATGGTGAAAGTGAAGCATAGCATGGCGTGGAACGTGGAATTCACCTCAGATATAGTGTTCAGTATTTCGTTGTGAATGTCGAATAGACTGTAGGTGTTTGCGCATTGCTGCTCGACGAGATTTTTGAACTGCAGCAATATGCGCCGAAGAATGTAACAGATGCAACAGAAGTATATCGGGATAAATGCCGAAAGACTGCTCATATTCCTCAAGAAGGTATAGACGCAGAAAACGCTAGTAGTGTAAGACCGTGGCAAAAAGTCTGGATAGTACTTACCTCCGATGAAAGGTATTAGATTAATTTGATCCAGATCGTGAAATCCAAAAAAGGTCATAACAATGATTCCCATGTCATTCGTAAGCAATACTGTTGCTGTAGGCATTTTAAAGTCCACCGTGGTATTTGGTGCAACTTTCGAATAGAGAAACGCCAAACGCCTAGTGACCGAATTTAGCTTTCTTCTTTTGCTTATAATAAGAAGCCGTAAACATATCTCGCACATTATGACAGTATTGCGTATATGATAGCGCTTTGCGGTATTTTTATCTGAAGACAGGAAACTCCCTATAAGAATGTAAATTTGGGTGATTTCAAACACGATGGACATTAGCAGTGATACTCCAGTCACTGCAATGCATTTTCTTCTGAGAGGCAACTTGATCTTTTGAGTGTATCCAATGAAACGACTCCATAAATACATATTGAAAAGTGAAAAACTTTTTATTACATTCTTATAAAGTTTGTGATTTGTTATCTTTGTAATTTGACTGCCGTTTAGATTTCTTGAACGAACAGGCATTTTTTTAGCTCTTAGGTATATTTTAATTCAGATTTTTATAAATTTTAGATGTTTGTGAGTTGATTTCGAAATTTCTAAGCAACCGATTCTCTATTAAAATTATGTAAAATGTATAAATTTGCAACACATTAAAAAAATATCTTTAATACTGACTAAATTCTTAATAGCGATTCGCACATTTTAGAGCTATGTCTGTTATAATTTCGCAATTTCTCTTATTTAAAATAAAATAATATCTGTTAAAAGCAATTATGTTTTCGTTTTCATTTTAGGAGGTGTATTAATTTTGATGGAATGAAGTCAGCAGAACGTATTTTTTTTAAAAATCTCCGGAGAGGAAAATTCAAAAACACACCTTAATAAAATGGCTAATGTTAAAATCCTGGCTTTTCTTGTCATAAATTTATAATGCATGACATAAGTTTCTTTTCTATACACAGCATTTATGACCTATAGCAAAGTTATATATTAGGGCACAGTTAAAGTGGATGTTCAGTTGTTGCAACTGTTGCTAACAACATCTTTGACAATTGCAGCAATCAATTAAATTTCTTTCTTTTGACTTGAGAATGATTAATGTCTAAAAGTTTTTAAGTAGGAAAAAAAAACCTCTCCTGCAAAAATGAATAGAATGTTTCATTCATTCTTTGTATCTGCTTCGAGATCCATGAAAACTTTCTAAGCTGTTTGAGAATATTAAATAACATCGATTCAGGAATAGTATATTGTTCTTTTAATGGAATTTTCGAGTGAAATAAATTTTTATAAGAAATACACTGTAAAAATGAAAAGCAAAGGAAAGAGAAAAACGTGTGCTTACAAAACCCATTTCATGCATGAAATAAATAACAATATATAGAAGGTATGAAGCGAGAAAAAGAAGAATATTTTCGAGAACTGAAAATGTAATTCAACAGTCGAAATTGCGTTCTAGTAAATGAATAAATAAAATAAAAAGTGAAATGTTTTTAAAATGTTAGGCAAATGTTGAATTTTTTAAAAATATTTAATATCCACAAAATATTGGTATTAAAAAAGTATAGAAGGAAAGAAAAAAATATTGATATTTTACTTAAAATTGAATGACAAAAATTTCAACTAAAATCTCAAAGCGAGCTCCTTTGTTATTATATACTGTATTCCGAAAGGGTACCATAGAAAGAAATAATTGTAGTCATGAAAAATTTCGAATTTTGAGATTTTGATGTACTTTCAAATTTTGAGGTATTCTGAATTTATTTATAGTATTTTTACGGTGATGTGTGTGTATGTGATTTAACACGATAGCTCCTAAACGATGCATTCGATTAAGCTAAAATTTAGTATACATATCAGAACACCACTGTACGGCCAGGATTGATTTTGTTGTGTATAGGGCATATACATTTTTTTAGGGCTTCAAAATACAATTTTTATACATGAGGGTGGTGGACACAGACTATTTAATGTATACTAGCGCCTAAATGGTGTATTCGTTTAAGCGCAAGTATGTGTATATATATAGTCTCACGGTAGCATGATCTGCATAGATTCTGGTGAGTGTAGAACTGATATTTTATACACAGGGTTACAGAAAAAATTCTTATACATTATGGACTATGTAAGCAAATCATTTAAGGTGCACTAGTTTCTAAACTGTGCATTCGAATAAGCTCACATTAACTAAATGTATACTATTGCTCATCATCACATAATCTGTATGGATTTTCATGAGTGTGGGCCTTCTAGTTTTTGTACAGGGCTACAAAAAAATAATTCTTGTACTTTACGGCTTATAGACGTAAACTGTTTTAAGTGCTTTAATGGCTGCATGGTGCATTCCACTTAGTTCAAATTAGGTACGCTATTATAGGTTACTGCTTTACATACCGTACAGATTTGGGTGTGCAGGATTTAGAGGTTTTTATAAGGCTACAAAAAGTATTCTAATATACTAGGACTTACAGACGCACGGTCGGTTACGATCAAGTATTCGAAAGTCGAGGGATGTCACGCAATTTTTTTTATATTTTTTTATTTATTTTTTTTTTTTTTTTGTATACAATCTGTTCAACTGGCGTAAAGGGAAGTTCAAATATCTGCTTTTAATGCAAAAGATTTTCAAATTCACAATCACTAACATTTATGGCTGAAAGTTCTAAGAAATTTTATTTTCCTCAACGTTAATATTACAGTTGGAGAGGAAAATGTACGTAAATGTAACTAAATAAAAAAATAATAAGGATACATATCAATGAGATCGGAAAAATTCTTAATGTTTTCCTACTTCCAACTGAGCTTTTGAATGAAACCGATTCGTGAATCCATAGACAATAATTAACAATGGAAATTTTTCCTCTGGAAACTTTTCCTCTTCGATACTGATTGTTATCTAGATTTTCAGATATTGAACTTTCATTTTGCTTTGAAACACTATGATATTTTCGCAGGGAAAAAAAGATTTAATATTTGCTGTTTCGGTGTATATGCTTCCTTAAAAAGAGATATACTGATCTGACATTTATAATATTTTCAGCTAATTTCTGACATTTTATAAATATCTCTATTTCATATCACACTAAACATGAACATACAAAACAAGGTAATGAACTACTTTAGAATCGCAAATGCTAATTTTTACTTTCCGAACATGTACCATGTAAGGAAAGTATTGTAATCATGAAAAAATTCGATTTCGAGATTTTGGTGTATTGACACATTTTGAGGTCTGTATTCATTTTGATGTGTATAGGACGTATAGTTTTTCTTCAGGGCTACGACAAAGACTTCTTTTACATTATGGCCTATGGGGGGAAATTCTTGAAATTGCGGTAGCGTTTAAACGGCACATTCGATTGAGCTTCAATTTGGTATATGTGTTTGAATGACTCATCGATTAAAATTTAATTAAATGGTTAGTCATGATCTTAATCGTAAGTGTTCGGAAAGTCGAGTGGAGTCACTCCAGATTTTTCAATTAAGGACCACGCACTGACTTTAGTCGTTGAAAAATATATCATACGCTGCATTAATCTAATGTTTTGGCAGCAGAATTTGAACATTTTTACGTGAAACTTCAAAGCAAGTTTCCGATCAGTGTTTCAATAGCAATACTCCTATTAAGTTTTAAAATTTCTGTCATCAAAATACTACAGCAAGGTATAGCCTGCGTGGATAAATAAACATTATCTGTAATGATTGGGTCATTATTGTATCCAAGAAACAATGTGCATAAATATAACAAGTCTAATGTAGGAACGTACGAATTTTACCATCTTTGGAAGCAATTGTATATTTACTTGGATTCGAATGAAACGGTTCCAGTACTCCTCCTGTGAAGTGCACATGAAATGAAAATATGTGTTATTTAGAATTCTTACGGTTCATTTAGAATAATACACAATGGAGTGCTATAATTTTTGAAGCTAAAACAAATTATAACAAATCGAAAAATTGACTTTTGATTTTGAAGTATCTTCTTTTTTTTATTGGCCCCACCATTGTCGAGTGGATAAGACACAGACGGCCGTATTCACCAAGTACTTGACACCCACCAAAACGAGGGTCAGATGTCCAATGGATGTATATTTGATGTCTATTTAACGTCTGAAGTGGTTAACACGGTAACCTCTTCAGACGTTAAATAGACATCAAATATACACCCATCCGACATCTGACCCTCGCTTTGGTGGGTGTCAAGTACTTGGTGAATAGGTTATCGAACATGGTAGAAGGCTGAAGTGTGACGGTTTCGCGTTTGGGCCAAGCAGCTGTCGATCTAACTCGTCAGGACTTGTCGGTTTTCACGTGATGGAACACGAATAAGCGTTAGAAGCCCTTAACCCTTTGAGGCGCAACGCTTTCCCAATGCTGAAAAAAGGGCAGCCGTTGCCATCGCTCGACTTCACTACCAGCAAGATGACGGACGATCGAAACGTTCATCGCGTGCCACAGATCTAGAGACCCTTTTTTGACGACAGCCGGGTGTGCCGGCACAGCCAGCTGTCGTCAAAAAAGGGTCTCTAGATCTGTGGCACGCGATGAACGTTTCGATCGTCCGCCATCTTGCTGGTCGTTAAATCGAGCGATGGCAACGGCTTTCCTTTTTTCAGCATTGGGCCATCTAGCCAGCTGTTATCGCATTCTTCAGCAGATGTCAGTGCTGTTAAAAATAATCGTGTCAATTTTTTTTTACGGTAAATGACGTGCTAAAAAGTAAAGGATTCTCGTGGAGCTCTGTCACCCGCAACTATTTTTATAGAAATCAAATCTATTCTTTGTGACTGGCAACAGTCAAAACGTCAGAGTTGGGTGTTCCCAGAGCAGGAACACTGCGCGTTAAAGGGTTAAAAAGTCCACCGACCAAGACAACCTTCCCTCCCCCGAAGGTAGATGCCTCTCTTGTACGCTGGTCATGACATAAAACTCATACTTTTTTTCTTGTTGTTGTTAGTAAAGCTCTCTGACAACCGAGGAGAGGTGCCAGACCTTCCATAAAAGACAGCGATGGGCATAAGGGAACGGCTTCCATGTTAATGAGCCCCAGTGGGAGGAAGACCGACTTAGCTCACCACCTCCTAGATATAGAAAATTTTACGTCATCGCTAGATCTACTAAAATGACGTCATCACACACTTATCTTCACAAAGTAAAACTATTCACAGTTTGTGGTGTATTGACTCCCGCATAAAACATTTTAATGATTTAAGATGAAAAATTTAATTTTACGACAAATAGGGAAATTTAACTATCACTAATTATATAATGTGATATAGAAATAGACCATAATAAATAATTTTTTATCAGAAGGGCATTTTAAATTTTATATTTAACTCAAGATATTTTCTAAAAATTTGTACCATTCACCAGAAATTTTAAATAGTTTTACTTTGTGAAAGGAAAACTGTGATGGCGTCTAAGAATTAAGCTAATAGTTCTAATAGTTTTTAATCTGCTTTGCTGAAAATGGGTATTGTCGCCAATTCTAATAATTAATGAATGAGTGCCTTTGTTTTTAAAAGTCATATCGTCGTTGTTAAACCAGTATCTGTACAAAAACTAGGGTAATTCCAGGAGAGATGGACCACGTTTTTTCTTCGTTCTCTAAAAGCCATATATATATATATATATATATATATATATATATAGGCGCACCGATGGGGGGCTATGGGGGCTGAAGTCCCCTTTAGGGGGGCTAAAGGTAGGAAGTTAGAAGTGAAAAGCGTTAAAAAAATGAAAATTGTCGCTAATTAATTAATTTTTTTTAGTTCTTTCTTTCTTTTTTTTTATTGTCCTCAAATTATTTGTAACCAAAAAAGACATTTATTTAAAAAAGTTTTTAAATAAATGCTTACTTACAGTTAGTTGAAACACTGTTACACACGGTTACAACGTCCCTCTAAAGATCAGATAATTATTTATGACTGTATAATGAGTTACATTGCTTGTGTTCTATGGGACAGTCAAGTGATACCGAATATTTTGACGTTATAAGAGAGTTGTAACTAACCGAGGTCACTATGACCGAGTTCAGCAGTATTTGTACGTAGTCAAGCCCCCCCCCCTAAACTAAAATCCTGGGTGCGCCACTGTATATATATATATATATATTACCTTTCACAGTATATACATATAGTGTATGATATTTCTTACAAAAATCCTAATGCAGAAGATCATATATGTAAAGGAATTTTCTTTCATGATTTTTAAAAACATTCACTATGTGGTCCCTCTCACCTGGGCTACTCCGGGTGCGATGGACCCTATGAATGTGAAAGACGGACCACCAACCATAAAATAATGAAAAAGTTGTACATGTATTAAATTTATAAATGCTTATTTTCATTACCTGAAAACTAGGATTAACTTACTTGGAATTAAATTAATTTTAATTCATTTATTAAGTTTACGTGAATTGCTATATGACATTTAATATAAATGAAATTGTTTTATGTGCTATGACTTAAGATTGACACAAAACCTGGTGCATCTCTTCCGCCTAGACGTGGCCCATCTCTCCCGATCATCTGGATGACAAGTACAACCCACCCTGACTCTAAATTGTGGATTCCATTGTGGACGTCGCCAGTTTAGGTTATTTGGAAGCCTACATGTTCTCCGAGATTACATCATCAAAACTAGATAGATCACATGTAAAATAAAACTTTTATCTGAAGAGTTATAACCCTATGAAAAAATTATTTGACTCATCCACAGCAACAATGACAATTAGTTGAAAATAGATTATGATTTTTGAGTAGCAAATAGTAGCACGCCTTACAAAATCTGCCTATCAATGCGCCTCTCCATATAGGGCGCATTAACTAAATATTTGGCAGGTCCATCTCACCTGGTGGTCCATCTATGGCGGAATTACCCTATATGAAGCATAGTGCTTAGAGTCCCATAGCAGTCTTTTTATACGAAAATTTGATTAGTAAACTCGTCATGATAGTCAAGATGTCGGTAAATCGCCAAAACGTGCACAAAGCAGATATTGGTTTGACAATGACGATTTATTAGTTCGGAAGTCTTGTCTTTTTCTTAAGGAAATATTTTCGTCAATTGTTTTTTTCTTGTATTTTATGTGATTTGAAGATATTTTAAAACTGGTCACACATGACAGTGACGACGATAAAGAACAGCATAAACGTTTGCTTAAATAGATTGTAACGATTAATCAATTTCTGAAAGAAATGGTTTCTAGTCCCCTTTGTTGAAAGTGGCGATCAGTATGCCGTACGACAGAAGAGATCCGGCCGTTGTCACTATCAGGCCGTTGTTGAGAGGGATCGACCCCAGAATCTGAAAAACACCGAAATCTTCTTTGAAGTAGAAGAGTAACTTGAAAGTCTGCAGCTGGGGCATATCGAGAGGCTTTTGCAAGATGGCTAACTTTAGTTTCGACATTGCTTGTGCGACAACCGAGGCAAAATAACAAACCATCGCAAACCGCAAGAACTGTACCGTCATCATAACTAGATGAAACGCTTTGAACAAACTGCCGTGGGTCTCGAACAGGACCATGTACAATTCCCGGAACACCATGGGCAGAAGTACCATTATATCCACAGCCATGATGACGTAGAATTCTTCGTTGATGAGGTTTATGAAACCGATGATCTCGTTGTAGGCCTTGTACAAATGCTCACTTTCAGAGCTCACGGATTTTGAGGTGCTAGCAATTACTTCTAAAATTACGTTCCTTAATACGTAGCTTGAGGTGCAGAAAAGAAGGGAGACCGCCGGACACTGAGCTGACCACTCCACGATAAGGCAGCAGGCGCAAACTGCCGTTACTTCACCGCGTCTCTTTTCGATGTCATAAACTGGATTTTCGGGAAACACAAGGAAAATGAAGTACAAAGCACCGCCTACTATGAAAGCGTCGTGCAACAACATAGCAGAGGATAGTTTCAGCTTGAAATTCAAAGCACATTTTCTTGCTGTCTTCGCGTACACTGAGACTAATCTTTGCAAAATGCGGTTCATAGTTCTACGTTTAGTATAAATTAAGGCTCTCAGAATCAAATTTAATACAATTATTGCTGAAAACGCGAGTAAATTTTTATTTTCTAGAACTTTGATTGCATAGTTTAGCAGATAAAGGTACAGTAATGCACCAAAATCCAAAAATACCATTAGAACCAATGATGCGAGAAAACTTCTGATATTTTTCCCTTTCCAGCACAATTTGCGAGTGAAACCCATTCCATGTGCCCACAAATAGTAATTTGCGAACGACATTTCCTTTTGGGCTTTATCTTGAACACGTTTCCAACTATTGCTTGAAGCTTTTGGGGAAAGAACGTCACTTTTTTGTCTGTAAAAAATTGTTTTAACTCTTGGTCTTCTTTGAGTCATTTTTGTCCACTTTCTCATTTACTAAATTCTTTCTCTTATTGTGGTTCAAATTCAAATCACTGGTTAAATTTAAACTAATTACTTTATTCCTCTGCTATATTTACTTTGCTCTGTTTCTTTTTTGCAACTATGCTCCTTCGGAAAAACAATTTGCACCGTCAGATTCCTTCCTCTTTCGTATCTAAACATTATTTTACTGGAACTCAAAGTGTTAATTGAGCACGAGTTCCAAATACTGAAACAAATTCATCATCGTACATTTGAGCTGCACAGTATAATTATCACATAATTTTTTGTTGCTGTTCTAGTAGTAAACCAACGAGAAATTTTTAGATTTCTTCAACGATGGTATTAAAAATTTATAAGCATATCAGATAAAAATATATGGGACTTTACAGATCAAAAACATGTAGCTTAATGCAAAGTTCATAAATCGCTTTATCTTTAAATATCAGACAATTTATAATACATTAAAATTAATGATGTGGCACTTACATTTTACAAAATCTAATATGCTTGCGTATCACTGTACATAAACAACTTTAAAAGGGATTTCATCTCAATGGAGCTTTTCTATTAGTTCCTATCTTTAAAAAAAAAAAAAAAACTTATATAGAAATACTTTTGAGTAACATACTATTTTTTCAACTTAACTAACAACAAAACTACAGAGAAAATAACAGGATGCATTTCTTTTTTAATGAAAAAAATAACCTCTGCTCATGAAAAAATATTCCAAAACATCAATATATTTGAGCCGCATATCTCAGCAAGATAAAAGGCAAACGATTTTACAACAAATTTGGATTTTTTAATATAACACTTTCAAAAATTCGACAAGAAAGTAAATTCTTCATTCGATCAAAAAATTTTTCAAAATTCGATCTAGAAAATAAATTCTTCAAAGATCTTCAGACAGTGATTTTGTTCAATTATATAGAAATTTACTCCAAAATGTTACCTGCTTGCATATAGCTCAGGGAAACTGGTTTTAAAGAAGAACAGTTATGAATTCGAACAAGTAGTATCAAAGCATGGATTACAAATAAAAAAGAATGTTGATGTGTTTGTGATCAATAAAATTTTTGACCAATTTCTTTTTACATATTTTTTTTTCTACACGCACTTAAGAACTGCATGTATCATGTATGTCAATGTATCTAAAAAAATCAATCATAACAGATCTCGCTCTGAAAGGACTGCAATTTTTACAAGCTTCATCTTTCTGTTTTTCCAATAACAGGCGCACGCTTTAACGGCATTCTTTACAAGATAAAAATCACTGACAGACCTTGTGGATTATGGTTTTCCTTTTGAAATCCTAGATTTTTGAACAGTGCGAAGCTGTACCCGGGTAAAAGATTTACTAGCAACACCTGTAACCTTGAAAATATTGGCATCGTCCAGACTATAGAATAAATAAATAAATGAAAATAATAATAATACAAGTTATGCAAAGTAAAAATCACATTTTATTGGAAAAAACGCAAAAAAAAAATGTCAAACATTTTCTTGTCCATGGTGACAGTTAATCTTGCTTGTATACAAATAAGGGGGAAAATTATTGATTGAACGAATTTTAGTTGATTCAAGAAAAAGGCTAGATAACGACAAAGCCAGCGAATCCATTTTCTAGACATAAAATATAATTTATACATGAGTTAACTAGGTTTAGTAACTAGGTTTAAAAGTAATAGAAAAGCATATTGGAAAAGGGAGAATTGTTTTTTTAATCTCGAAAGATATATTTCAATAGTTACTCGCTATTAATTGGATATTTCCAGTCTGGAAAGTTCAAAAGTTACGTGCCAGAAAGGTAAAGCCTTTCAATTCTTTTGCACTGATTTTTTTATTTTTTCAGAATATCCAAAACCTTAAAATGAATGCATATAATGCATATACACTTATTACTTTCCGAACATGTACCATGTAAGCTAAGTATTGTAATCATGAAAAAATTCGACTTCGAGATTTTGGTGTATTGACACGTTTTGACGTCTTCTGAATTCATTTATGCTGTTTTTACGAGATGTATGTATGTGTGTGTGTGTGTGTGTGTTTGTGTGTATGTGAGGAGTGAACATCATAATTCCTAAACGGGGCATTCGATTGAGCTCAAATTGGGTATATATGCTATAAGCCACCGTCACAAGATCGGCATTGATTTTGGTGTGTATAGGACTTATAGTTTTGTTTCAGGGCTATGACAAAGGTTTCTTATACATTATGGCCTATGGGGGGGAAATTCTTGAAAGTGCGCTAGCGTTTAAACGGTGCATTCGATTGAGCTTCAATTTGGTATATATGTTTGAACTATTCATCGATTAGAATTTATTTAAATGCTTGGTAATGATCTTAATCGTAAGTGTTCGGAAAGTCGAGTGGAGTCACTCCAGAGTTTTTTTAAATAATATTTTTTGAATAAAAAATAGTTACTTTTATTATCGTTTTCTTGAAAATAATACGAACCTTAAGTGGTTAAACGTCTGCTCCGTCCAGAAAATCGCTTCAGCGATGTAGTGAAATTTTGAACAATTTAAATCGCCACGGCGTTGCGAGAAAAAAAAATACACAAAATTTATGAGTATAAAAATATCACTATTAAATTAGTCTCCATTTTCTACTATGATTTAGTCTAATTTATACTAACACCTGACACTAGATTAGTAATCGGCGAGTTTAATACCCGACTACTAAAAGCCATCTTCTACTACATTTGGGTAGGAAAATGTAAACTTTTGGCCATAAAAATGCACAACTCATTTTAAGATTTTTTTCACTTAAAGATTTTTCAAACTAGCAAAAATATGTGTAAAATTTTTATAACACACGAAAAGAGAAGCTTTAAGTGATATTGTCACATAATCTATTTAAAATTACTCCAGAACAAATAAATTTATTATTCTGAATGTTTCAAAATTAAATCTTATTACACCCTAATACGAATTATCCTTCGTCAAAGTTATTTCATATACCGATACACACTTTATCGCTTGTTTACGTTTAAATTTATTTTGAATAATGGTACTCACTGTGGTGTGTTGTGACATTCAGGCGTACGAAAATATACATTCACCAAAGAAAAATGATTTGCAATGAAACAATCATATTATATTTAAGTGCATACAGGTTAATTTTTATTGTATGCATCATAAAATTTCCAGAGCCATTGCTCTATCAAACATATTTGTAATTCCCATGGGAAAGTTCAAACTTTCAAATTCCCTAAAAAGTAGCATTAAATTTAAAAATGTTTAAATAGAAATATGATTGAAGTAAATGTTCTACCAAATCAACACTTCAAAATAAAGCACATGATGTCCAAAACTGGATGTAAACTTTCAAATAAAGCAACTTTCTTGGTTAACATTAGTTAGAAAACAAAAGTTTAAATAATGTTTCCAGCGACATTACACGCTTAACTTCTCAAGAACTACGGAACTTGGGACTACGGAATGCGCCATCTTGCCGCTTCCTGTTTTGAGTGGGCCGACCTTGTTTATCGGAGGTGACGCTGCAACCCACTCATAAAAAGTTTGTCAAAGTGGATGTAAACCACTATATAAAAAACATGGAGTGTCATGATGTGTGGGAGTCCATGTATCCCGCACTGTAGAAGGTTGAAGCACATCGCTAACCAACGCCTCCTTCTTTTTAATATTGTTGCAGAAAACTCTGCTTAGTTTTCGCCATGCCAATTGCATAACCGAAAAATATCATGATGAATTAAAGTTTTATTATCTCACAGTAGAACATTTAACTGTTTTTACATTTCATGAGAGTAAATCCATCTTGCATGATATAGATTAAATCACTGGCTGAAAATCTTGCAGCACAAAGTTTAAATTTCATAATATCCAAGAGAATTTCACAGCACACTGTATTTAAAATATCATGTTTATAAAAAAGTGTCTTGAATTTCTAACGTTGCAATTGTAATATCATACGTAACAAGTGTTGCAGCAAAATACAATAAATGAATACATCCTGTGGTTACAGACAGGAGTGCTTGTAAGAGCAAAAAAATATTATCTTTTCAAATAAGAACATTTTCATCCTTGGAAAGTTGCAATTATGATGCCATACGTGACTAGTGCTAAAGAAGAAGAAATGAATAAGCTTTTGTCGATGGCAATCTTGTCACAAAATATAAATCCGAAGAATCTGTTATTTACGCATTGAATTAAATGCCACTGAGTTTGCCAGTTATCCTGGTCCAGAGGTCGCTGCAATACCACCTCTTTAATCTCTGACGCAGTTTGTGTCACGGAAGAAGCAAATAGCGTCATAAATGCAAATTTCGTAAGGTGAAAGAAAATAAAAAACAATTTATGCGCCTTGACATATGGGGATCGAAGTTCCCCGAACAAGAACATGTAGCAGTCGTAGAATGTCCACGCAAGCAAAATGGTAATCGTAAGGCATAGCATGGAATGGAAAGTTGCATTTAGTGCAGCCACAATGTTGGCTATTTCGTTGTGGATGTTTAGCAAGTACTTTGTACCAGTCCTCGCCCGCTGAGCTCGCTCTTTTAACTCTAGTAACGTACGCTTAAGAACGTAGCATACACAGCAGAAGTAAATTGAAATGGTTTCCGACAGATAGCTTACGTGAAGGAACATGTGACGTGCATAACGAAAGGCGCTGTGTCCCGTCAAAGTGAACGTCTCAGCTTCCACGTACAGCAAGACAGCTATTATGGCGATACTTACATCGTTTATAAAAAGAATCACGGATAACAGAATCCCGAAATCAAGTTTTTTTTTCTCTAGCTGTTGAAGAATACAGACTGGCCAACTCGCCCACAAAGTGCAAGAGCTTTTCCTCTTTAGTGATAACTAAATACCTGAGCCAAATTTCGCTTGTTTCGGTAAAAGTAGATATGCAGAGTTCTTTCGTAAAAGTTTGAAATTTTAAATATTTTGATACGATAAAACTGATATGTATCAAAATAAGTACAGCCAACAGAACGAGAGAAACTATATTACCATTAACGAATTTTCGTGCGCACGAACTTTTTAATTTCACTTTGTATCCTATAAAATGAAGCCCTAAGTAGGCATGAAAAGGCTTGAGGCTATTTTCAACGCTTTTGTAAAGTTCATCAGGCAATGTCTCACGAAAAGGAAACACTCTATGTGTTTTGAAAAACAATCGCATTTTTAATCTTCTTGTGAAGATTGCCTATAGTAAGTAGTCTTGTAAAGATTGCCTTTTTGTAATGTTTATACCATCATCGAAGTACGAATAAATGTATTCAAAACAGATGCGCCCATTGATCAAAATTAAGTATACAGATGTCTTCTTGCTTGTACAAAAGATAACCTCTTCTTTAAAAATAATTCTGATTTAAATTTTTTTCAAAAATATTCAGCTGGATCATTCACAGTTTGGGCATTTCAAATAAAATATTGAGAGTTGAAAAACGCACGTGCCAGGCAGTGAAAATAATCTTACAGTGTCATACAATTATACATTTTCACTTCTTTGATAATCGCATCAGTTCTACTGGTGCAATACGCAATTTTCAGTTTTACTGTAGAAACGCACCCTTATTTAAGTTACATGTGTAAAATTACAATCTTGGGAAATAGTATTAATAGGAAATAATTTTATCATAATCACTTAATTAAAAAATAAAGTAATTCAAATGAGAATTATAGAATAAAAACGTGGTTGGAACAAGCTGACCTCACACACGAAAATATTGTTCGAATGCGAGAATAGTGTATAGTAAGACCAACTTAAAAATTCTGACGCCGAACAATGAGTATTCCGTAATCCATAAACATTTGATCGATTCTAGGTCAAAATAATGAAAGTGAGCTTTTAAAGTGCATCTTATAATTTTGTAAATTGATTCTTCATAATTTGTAATGAAGTCTGATTTTTTTTTCATTTTCGCTAGGAGGTTCAATTTAGATTATATGAATATGATAGCATGCATAGAATATCTGGCCTTTTGCCTAACGTTGAAAACATCGATCATCGGCCACAAAAAAATCAATAGTAAAATTATTCACAAATTTTGTGCACTCTGCATATCTGTTTCTAAAACCATTTCTTGTTATCCTACGATGTGTCGAGGAAAGCTATACCAATTTAAAAACACGTCATTATTTTTCTCAAGTGTTTTTCTTTTCGCATTCTCTTTTCAGTATTAACATCGTAACTTCTATAGAGATTTTATTGAAATTTTCAGTTCAATTTTTAAAGTATTATTGGTTACGAAATGACTGAAAATATTTGTTCACAAATAGGAAAGCAATCCCAATCCCGCATGAATGTTTGCGGGGCCAGACGGGATTGACACTGAGAAATTAATTAATATTTATAACGATTTCACGATGTTGAACGAATCAACAGACAGAAAATTTTTGCATATTTATGTCTCTTATCTAAGAATATACGAATCAATAATTACAAATTTTAATTTAAAGTTTTATTTTTTTAATTATCTCCCAATGGGAATCTGGATCAAACATTGTAAACTAAATTTTTGCAAATTTTTACAGTCTCCAAATAAACGGATATATTTCATACTAATTTATTCTTAGCGAGTGAACAAGAATTAATAATAAAAAGTTTTCATGTTTTACTAAAGTTAAATCTAGAGGAGGAAGTGATTCATTGGATTTGTTCGATTTTTTACGTTCTTTTTTCAGAAACTAAGAAAATAAAAATAAGTCCTTTAATGTACCTATAAATAGTATCAGGTTGTAACGAAAGTTTTCCGCCAAATTTACTTGAATCAGCTCATGCGGTACCCAGCGATTGAACTTATATGCGATGCCTAGCGCGATTAATGGACATGGCACTAAAGTGTAACTCCTTTAGCTAGCTCTCGAGTGGATGAATATTTGATCTTCTTCCGCAAATTCTTGTTGGCGGGCCACATCAGCATCAATAGGCCGGCCTGAGCGCTCTGCTTCTTAAATGTCATAGTCCTGGTTTTTGAACGTTTGGTACCAAAACTTCAAAGTGTTATATAATACAATAGTAGTACCTTAATCTGTACGCATTATTCGGTGTCATTCTGTAGCTGACTTTTTGCAACAGAACTGAGAGTAAACGATGGTTCAATCTGATAGCGTGATAGTTCCATTTCAGACACCTTATACTTAATCATAACCATATTGTTGTACAGATTTCACAACAAAGTGCTCTAAAACAAGTCTTTTTCTTTCAAATAACAAAAATCGTTTGACAAAATATTGGCAAAGACACCAACGCGAACTGTTTGTACAGACAATACTTGCAGTGGCGGAAAACTTTCGTTACAACCTAATATATTTCTGTAAGTTACTTTTATTAAATCAAATTAAACTTCGTATAAAAATATCTTTCCTTTTCTTATTTCCCTCTGTAAAATGTTGTTGAATTGAGTGCTTGAGTAGAACACACATCTAAAGTTTACCAAAGTTCCCGAGGGATCCAGCATTACAGCCGTACAGACAGTAGATCTTCATCCCAAAATCCCGGGAAACCAAAAACTGCGAGGGACTGCATTCTCAAATCATCAGCGCCCTAAGAAAAGGATGATGAAAAAAGAAGAAAAGGTGATGGAGATGAAGAGTAAGAGCCAGAGTGATCACATGAGCGACCATACCTATCGGTAGGGAGGGTCCATTACACACACCACGCCCAATATTGTTATGATTTACGCACTGGTATAACGTGGAAGTGCTTCGATGACAAATATTGTATTTTTTCTAGGGCAAGACCCTTGACTTCTTCCCCCCATTCTCCACACGCACACAAACAATCATGCCATTGATGTCTTTGAAAGGTAAGCTTCAGTTAATCATGCAAAAAATGTATGGCTCCTTCATTGTTTCATACAAAAAAAAAAAAAAAAAAAGAAAGAAAAAGAAAGAAAAGAAACCTTTCTCTATCAAAATTAGATGAAGACGAGTGATTCTCTTTTTAAGTTGTCTTTTTTACATTCTTTTTTACTCTTTTGTCTTTTTTACGTTGTCTTTTTTACATTCTTTTTTACTCTTTTGTCTTTTTTACGTTGTCTTTTTTACATTATTTCAGCAACTAAGAAATAACTTAGCGTATTATTAAGACTATCATGACTATAATTTTCATATTTATGTAAGGTATTGTATTAATTATCAAATATTATAAAGTGTTAAACTTGATAATGCTTACAATCTTACTTTTTCCTATTAAAAGGTAAACTCCAGTTAATCATGCAGAAATGTATGGCTCCTTCAGGGTTTCATACAAAAAAGAAAAAAAGAAGAAGAAGAAAAGAAAAGAAAAGAAAGAAAAGACACCTATCTCTATCAAAATTAGATCAAGACTGGGAGGACAAGTCTTTCTTTTTACGTTGTGTTTTTTACATTCTTCTTTTTTAGCAACTAAGAAATAACTTAGTATATTATTATGAATATCATGACTACATAATTTTCCTATCTGTGTGAGGTATTGTATTTATTATCAAGAAGAGTAGTGTGTTAAAATTGATAGTGCTTACAATCTTACTTTTTCCTACTTTTTTCTATTGAAATTAATTTTTAGTTGAATAAATGTCAATCCCGTGGGATCAACAAGTCTAAATCACGAAATCCCGCGAAACGAAACACAGTGCGGGATTGCATTCCCTATTCATAAAACTATTTTCAAATATTTTAAGGTTTCTTGTAAATAACAGGCCTTAAATTTGAAAAATACGTATATTTAGTCACGTAATTGGCCATTAGGGTGGAGCGAAAAACACTTTTTTTCGAAATTCCCATTGCCTGAGTCATTAACTGGTGAGAAACTGATAGGAACAAATTGTCTCCAAATTTCAACTCAAAATATTGCCATCTTCAGGTTCCACACCTCAAGCGAATATATTCCCAGTGTCTTTTTGAGTCTTTTATGAATTTTTATTGAAATAATTGCGTTTAATTTATTGATTAAATAGTTAATACTCCGATACACGTGCTCCATCAAGAACAATGGCTAGTTCGGGCATTAGGTCTGCCATAGATTTAGGGAACCTCATCGACCGCCGCCGTTTTCCGACATTTGGATTCTTGACTAACGAAATCGTCATCATTTTCTGGGATGTATTTCATTTCTGAATCAGATCCTAAGTCGGCGTTTGCTTCTCAATCTACGATTTCCAGCACTGACATGTGACAACAAAGTATTAATGAAGCAATTTAATAAAGAAAACATAACTAATTATTCAATTAATTAATTAAACATTATTATTTTAATAAAAATAAGCTAGAAATATGAGTTGTGCTTGCGTTGTGGAACCTGAAGATAACAATATTTTGAGCTGAAATTTGGAAACAATTTGCTCTTATCAGTTCCGCATCATTTAATGACTCGGGCAGAGTGAATTTTGAAAAAAAGTTTTTTTCGCTCCACCCTATTGGCCATATTTTATTTCTCTGTTGAGATTTCTCTTATTTTATCATCACTTCAGATTCACTTTCGTCATATATACCTAACTCTTAAAAAGAATTAAGATTCATTCAGTAAACAACTGTGCATAGAATATTAGCCGTTTTGAAAGATATATATATATATTTGGGAAAATTTACAAAAAAAAAAAAAATTCCTCAAAATGCATGATAATTATGAATAATTTTCCGAATAATTTATTTTTTCTTTTCTATAATTTACCTGCAAATTACATTTAAAAAATCTAAATTGTAACTTGTGTGTATGTGTGAAGGACTTGTCTTAAATTGATTTAGTTTCTAGTAAAAAGCAGTGCCATGAAAACTACTTCTAATGAAAAAAGAAAAAACCTCATAAAGGTTTTCAGAGCTGAAATTTTTATTGTGATGGTCATAATTTGTTTTACAAAACTACACTGTTAGACATTTTTACATGGTCATTTTGCACATAGTATTTTAACTTGACAATAAACAGAAATGAAAATTTATTTATGAGTAAAGTTCTAAAAGAAATATGAATGTTCGCATCAAGCAGATATTTCCAAGTCTGAGTCAGTTTCATGACGTAAATACGGAAAGCAAGCTTTGAACAGGCCCGCAACATATGTCTTTTTGGATTTTATCCATTTTTTAAATTTCTGGCTTGAGCTTAATTTCTTGTTAAGCGTTTGGCTGACACATGCACAAGACTCCGTTTTAGATGCTGTATTTGTCATCGTTCCTTTATCCAAAGACATTAGTTCATGAACATAGGCGTTGTCCACTGGTGCAAGTTTTTTACGTCCGCCCAAGAGTCTATCCTTCAACGCTTCTGCAGCAGAAGGCCTTTTGCTTGGATTGAGATTCATACAACAAGCTACAAACCTTTGAGAATCTTTCACTGATTTCTTCAGAATTTTAGACTTGGGGAAGGAGCGCCTCATCGAAGTTTCTAAGCTCTCATACTGCAGAGTGCTCCAAATGGCTGGGTAAATGACGTCGGGAAAACTGTACGTGCCATCTCCCGCTTGATGCAACGTCTTTGAAACGTGACATCCAGAAAACATTTCCAGGGCCGCAAAACCGAGTGTCCACATATCGAATGCAAAACCGTTTAGCACTCCGGCAAGTCCAGTTTTTGGAGGACGATACACACGCGGAGTCCCATATTTCGTAATCGGACCACTGGTTTCTTGAATAAATCCAAAGTCACATAACACCGCTTTGTCAAATTTTGAGATAAGTACGTTGTTTGCCTTCAAATCCAAGTGACAAATGCTTCGCCCATGAAGATATGTAAGAGCAGAAGCGACGCCTTTCAGCCAAGATAAGGCTCTTGAGAATGCCTTCTTGTCCAACTTAAATTCATCATCCTCGAGATACTTATCAAGAGATTTCGGGAGCAGTGGCATGAAGAACACAAATGTATGAGACGCCGAGAAATGAGCAACGTCTATGAGAGGTAGTATATTTTTGTGATTCAGTTTTTCCCACAAGTGTAATTCATTGTCAGTCACGTCCATTTCAATGACAACCTTAGCCGCGATTGCGTCTTCATTTGGCCGTTTTAACTCGAACACTGCACCAAAAGTTCCGCTGCCGACGTTGGCGAGTGATTCATATCCCATACTGATTAAGACGTCTGCCGTCGCTTCGAGTGCTTTCTTTCTGTAAAAATCCCAGCCGATCAATCCGTATCTATATCTATGCAGAAGCAAGTCCATGTTCAGTTCGGAAATGCAAATATATAATATATACGGCAGGCAAACTGTTTTTGAATAGCTTTTTAAAGGGCTTTCATAAAATGATGCAAAGATTAAAACTATTTCCACTTCGAATATTTTAGCTTCGTTGTTGAAAAAGTTATTTTTGGGAAGTGTTTATTGCTTAAAACATTGTTGAATGGAAAATGAAAGAGAAAAGCTTATAGTTTTTAACAATCGCTAACAATGTTTTCATTGTTAGTTCAATATAAACAAATGATAGCTTATGTTCATATAGGGTGTCCCGGAGCTTCGTGTAAGAGTTTTAAAAGGGAGGTAGACAATATTAGTTAGGAACCATAATTACATAGGATAGCATGTGTGGAAATCGACAGGTGGCTCTGTACGCGAGCTCTCAAAGTCGGCGCGTGTGGCTACCTCATTCTGATAGCTGACAACATTTACTCTTTCTTCGGAAGCTTACCTACCACAACGTTCAAACAATTTTATTTTACATTAAAAATTTGGATTTGTATAAACATCAAAATTACTTTTGAAAAAATTAGTGGTGTATAATCTTTCCGAAGAAAGAGTAAAAGTTGTCAGCTATGACAATGAGGAACCCATACCTCGAGATCTCTTGCACAGCGCCGACTATCGGTTTTCGCCCCATGTTTTCCTGTGTAATTATGTGATCCTAACATTGCTCTCTACCATCCCTCCAAATTTGTACAAGAAGTTCCGATATGCGGGATAAGTGTGAATCAAAATGGCAGTCAATAATGCATGACAAAAATTTTGTATCTGCCAACGGGAGGAGCTCTTTAAAAAAAAAAAAAAAGTGCAAAAATTTGGTGTGGTTCGTGCATTTTAATATGACATTAAACATGACATTAAACATGACAGAAACAATATTTTACAAAAATTTCATAACTTTTTCAGAAAATTTCATTTTTGAAGAAAAATTTAGGAAAATTTTATACTTAGGCCAACTGCTGCTCATTGCATTTTTCTCAACATTTAGTAACTTCCTTCGCACAGTATACTCCTATAATACTTTTTGTGTTTTGTACCAAAAGTTTTATTGTATTTTAAATATTCACTGAAATATGGCCAATTATAATAAAAACATATAAAACATTATTTAATACGGCGGATTAATTAGTTAAAATTTTTTATTTGGGAATACCTTATTCCCCCGTACACGATATATATTTCGGTTACACACATAACCATACACATAATATAAAAAGAAGCCGCCATTAGTGAGAGATCCAGAAACGACTGAAGATGATTATGTGTGTAACCGAAATATATATCGTGTACGGGGGAATAAGGTATTCCCAAATAAAAAATTTTAACTAATGGCCAATTATGTTGAAAAACGTTGAAATTTTTGAGACAAAATTCACTTTTTTGTCTAAAAGTACCTGCAAATTTATTAATTTCATACGTATAAATTAACTTTTGTTACAAGCATGGGAGTCTGTGTTAATATCAATAGAATGTTATGTAAAATTTCGTTAAGATATCTTTAGAACTTTTAAAGGAGTTACTGTTAACGTGATGCAAGACACCAAAAAATCCAGGGCTTCGTACCGTATGTTTTTCGTTCCGGTTCAACTAAAAATAAATATATCGGTTCAGTTCCGGTTTTCGTTCCGCCATAAATATCGGTTTTCGGTTCAGCTCCGAATGAATATTTTTATTTGTACAAAAATATGATTATATCAAACAAGAAGATGTAATTCTATCAAAATTTTAAAAGATTTTATTCTTTTTTTATTGGTAAATTGGTTACAGTACACAGTATTGATAAGTTGGTTACAGCAACAAAATGACTGAAGACATATCAAACCCAAATAAACCCATATTTGTTTTTTCGGTTCAGTCCCGGTTTTCGTTCGGAACAAAATAACGGTTTTTTTCCGGTTTTCGGTTTCCGGTTTAGTTCCAGTTCGAAGCCCTGCAAAAAAACATAGTTTCCCAGAAAACACATTTAAGATTTTATTTTAGCCTCGATGTTCAAGTGGAAGGGACATCTATATCTTCATTTCTATTTATCGTAGAAACAAATGTAAAACAGTTTTGGAATCTCAAGAATATGCTCTTTCAGATAAAATAAAAATTGATTTTTATTCCCCACAAAAATGGCTTTTTAGACCTAGGTAGATACCTTAAAAACGGTAAGACCTCTACGTCCTATTTGAAGAATGATACGGAAATGTACAGACACTTTGTTACGCAAAAACACAACACAGTTTTATTTTTCTCTCTTGATTTAATAGAATATAAAGATGTATATATTTAAAGAGGTCCTCAGCTGCCAAAATAACAAAAAAAAAGAAAGAAATATTTAACAATTTTGGATTTCACACGCAGAAGGCACTCGAGATCAACGTGTAAAGTCCCATGCTTTTCTCATATTTACAGAGACCGATCCGTTTTTCCTGCCCTCCGCGCGTTTGCCCTCTGGCGGAAATCTTTTAACCCTACAAAACTATTAATTCTTGACCAATCGCAAATTCATAAAAGCTTAATCTTCAAACTATCTGAATTTGTACTAATGGAGTCCACCAAAAACATTTCATAAGTGCAATTTTTTTTTTTTAAATTGTTAAGGTGAGTGAAATAGTCTGAATTTAATGGACTGGAAACTAGCTCTCTATTCTTCGAAGTAAATGATGATAGCTCCTTTAGCATATCAAGAAAAAGAACTGAGACTACAAATTATTTTTGAAAAATATTTATTTATTAGATTAATTGCAAAATATGCGTTAGTTGCATTTCATATCTTACTCAATATTTTTTTTGTTTCAGAAAGGTATTATACAAAATTAAATTATGTTTTTTTTGGAAAGAGATTAAATCCAGTATAGTCAGAATTTTCTCTAATGATCAATGTTTCTTCAATCGGCTGTGATTTCCAAAAAATGAAACTTATTAAAAAATTAGCATCAGTAAATACCATTTATTATACTGTTTTATAATTTTGGGTTGACACGGTCCACGAAAGATTTTCCCTGTTTTTGGTGTTATGAGTTTTGGTGTAAAAGGTTTGAAAACATTGATTTAAAAGGATTTAAGTTGACACGGTCCGCGAAAGATTTTCCCTGTTTTTGGTGTTATGAGTTTTGGTGTAAAAGTTTGAAAACATTGATTTAAAAGGATTTAAGTTGACACGGTCCGCGAAAGATTTTCCCTGTTTTTGGTGTTATGAGTTTTGGTGTAAAAGTTTGAAAACATTGATTTAAAAGGATTTAAGTTGACACGGTCAGCGAAAGATTTTCCCTGTTTTTGGTGTTATGAGTTTTGGTGTAAAAGTTTGAAAACGTTGATTTAAAAGGATTTAAGTTGACACGGTCAGCGAAAGATTTTCCCTGTTTTTGGTGTTATGAGTTTTGGTGTAAAAGTTTGTAAACATTGATTTAAAAGGATTTAAGTTGACACGGTCAGCGAAAGATTTTCCCTGTTTTTGGTGTTATGAGTTTTGGTGTAAAAGTTTGAAAACATTGATTTAAAAGGATTTAAGTTGACACGGTCCGCGAAAGATTTTCCCTGTTTTTGGTGTTATGAGTTTTGGTGTAAAAGTTTGAAAACATTGATTTAAAAGGATTTAAGTTGACACGGTCCGCGAAAGATTTTCCCTGTTTTTGGTGTTATGAGTTTTGGTGTAAAAGTTTGAAAACATTGATTTAAAAGGATTTAAGTTGACACGGTCCGCGAAAGATTTTCCCTGTTTTTTGTGCTATGAGTTTTGGTGTAAAAGTTTGAAAACATTGATTTAAAAGGATTTAAGTTGACACGGTCCGCGAAAGATTTTCCCTGTTTTTGGTGTTATGAGTTTTGGTGTAAAAGTTTGAAAACATTGATTTAAAAGGATTTAAGTTGACACGGTCCGCGAAAGATTTTCCCTGTTTTTGGTGTTATGAGTTTTGGTGTAAAAGTTTGAAAACATTGATTTAAAAGGATTTAAGTTGACACGGTCCGCGAAAGATTTTCCCTGTTTTTGGTGTTATGAGTTTTTGGTGTAAAAGGTTTGAAAACATTGATTTAAAAGGATTTAACGTATTAATATAAAAATTCTACAATTGATTTATACGCATGTAATCTCGTTTAAAAACATTAATAATTTATAATTTCAATTCTTTTTAAATTAATTTTTTAACTACATCAATTGGGAAACACAACGGCAGTCCAATATGATTTAACTCCTAGATTTACAAGTGGATGTTTCAAAACTCGAAGAGGATTAGTGAGTTTTATTGAATAAATTTAAAATCACAAGGCGGCCAGGTCTTCCGCCCCATACCATACTGTTCTTCATACTCAGTGCAGTGTTGGCAAAATTATCGGACTCATTTTAACGAAAATTATGCTTCTATGTTTTAACAGTATTTGTCATTCAATTTATTTAGGTTAGGGTTGCTACACATTATGGATGTCATGATAAAAGCTGATGATGGCCATGGGGCCAAGTACTAGCATTGCAAGATGCATGAAAAGATATAATTGGTGACATTCCATTCATAAAATTATTATAAAAATACTTTATTGGGTGATAGCGTGTTGTACAAATTCCTACAGAAATATTTCCTAATTACAGGAGCTGCGGGGTTAATGTGCCAAAGTTAGCAAACCCTTCGCTTTATAATACGGTTGCATTTTTTAATACGTATCTTTGGTTACAAAAATATAAAGGAAACAGGAAATGGCTAAAATATGATTCAGCCCACAGCAAGGAAATTTTTTTTTTAAATGTGCGATAAACGCGTTGTGAAAAGATCCGAAAGAATTCCCTTCTTCGCTTTTGTATTGTTATTTTGTAATCTAGCTACTGCGTGACGTACGTAACCAGTAACGAAAATGCTTGCTTCACTTGACGTCAATGAACTGTTAATTTGGATTGTGCGCGTGTGTTATTTTTATTACGCTGATGTCTACATCTAGTTGTTGCCGTTCCCAGCATAGAAATATCGTTGATTTTGGTTCTGGATATTTTAACATATTGCGTAAGTAGATAACAAGGAGCTAGTTTTTAATGCCTTAAATAGGGCACCAAATAAGTCGCGGGCAAACCCGAGAGATTAGCCTAAATAACCACGCCGATGAACCGTTCTCGAGGCAAGTTTATCTGCAAGTATTTCAAACTTTATAACCTGAATGTTTTTTCCTTCCGCCGATGTATTATAACGTCAGATATAAAGCTTCAGAATGCTTTATCTTCAATGGACCAAATTTTAGTAAGTTGTCAATGGGGTCACGAATAACGGAATATCACGCTTATTTCCATAATAATTCTGCAAAATAGCTCTTAAAATAAAGGGTTAAACTGTACGTGCATAAATGCACATTTACATAAAGACGCTGTCTGTTTTGACTGACATCTCTTGTTCAGTTTTGTGATAACTAAGAAATTTGATTAAAATTTTGAAAATTTGCTTTTTAGTTGCAAATATAAACTAAAGAAAAAAAAACTTTAGTTACAAATAGGGACATCTAACGAAAATTATATTTCTTACCAGCTACTTTAAAACTTTAGTTACAAATAGAATGTTTTTTGCTTTTTTAAATTTGCTTTAGTTTGCCATATAGTTACAAATAAAACCTATGTTTTATTTATAACTAGCCGCCTCCAGCGAACAGTTGGTCCGCCATCTTAATAAATCTTGTTCGGAGAGAATCCTGTTTCTCACCTGCTTCTATGACACTGAAATCTCTCAGATTCTCTCTGAATAGAATTTAATATTAAGATGGTTACAAATAAGGGCGGCCCTAGGGTAAGTGGCGCCCTCTACTAACGCAAAAAAGATGGCCCCTTTTATGCTCTACTTAGTTTTTGAGTTCGAAATGGCGCCGGTGCTCTGATGCGATCCTTAACGTGTCGTTCCGCCCCTACTTACAAAAATAAGATGGTTTAGTGATTAAAACCTACAAAAAGGTTGCAAATCATTTTCGTCCTATATTAATTCTGAAGAGCGCCTAGATATATTGGCAGGAAAAACGTAAGAAAAGCTGAAACACTTTGAGATTTTAAATACGCATTAAAGTGCTATTTTATAAAAAGAGTATCATAATCCATGCGTCTACACTATTTTCTTTCCTTATTCTACTAAGTTGGAAAGTATATCATTATACATGAGTGTGATTAAACAAAATTAAAATTGATATTTCTAACATCTGTTTTCTGAATGTATCACAATAGAAATAAAATGGAGAAAAGCACGCGCAGAAAAATGCACAATTAGAACTGAATGAAAGTTTCAAAAACTAATTTTTAATTTGTTTGTTTGTGTAACATGTATTTCGGATTTGTGTGGTGGTTGGCCCCAAGTCCGCTTATAAATCCACGTCAGAAGGAAAAATTATTCAGGTGTATTCTTTATCCAGGCATAGCAGACGATATAATGAATTTATTGATTAAAAACTGTGTATTCTATGAATCTCCGCCATCTGTCGACTGCCCAGTAAAATAAAAACTCAACTGTATCCTTTAAAAAAAAATGAAATATAGTTTTTTTTTTTAAATTTTTATAATATAATAAATTTTTATTATATGCCTTTTAGGGCTCCACAATAAAAAGCTCCTACTTTTAAAAACTTTATTTGTATTTTATTTTTATTTCATATCTTTGATATGCGAGAAGAGTATTTTTACGGATTACACGACTTTATTTCCTTGCTAAAGCACTTCATGCAATTTTAGAAATCAATCATTAGAAATTGTATCAATTGTGTTGCTGGTTTTCACAATTACAAGCAATCAGCAAAAATGCGTCAAGTATCAACAAATCATACTAATGAAAATCTGAATGAAAAGAAAGCGGCATCAGACCGAAGATTTCATGTTAGCACATGTTTACATTCATGTTCAGTCAGGGGATCAATCAAATTTCGATCCATTTAGTGGTAAACTAATAATCCTAATTCCCCCAACCCCCCTCCCCGAAAAAAATCTACCTTATTATTTTTTTTTAAAACTGGATCACCGTAAGAATGTTTTGATATTTTATGTTGAAAAACAATGATTAACAAATGATATTAAATTGTAAAATGTATTTCTTTTTCCAAAATATTTTAAACTTTTATTTTTCCTTATTTTTTATAATCACCAGCAATAGTGTTGATGTGTCAAGCACAGACAGATCTTACTAATGCAAATCTTCATAATGGAAAGAAAGCGTGCGGTATCAAGCCGCACAACAACAGAACCTTTCTTCATGTTTGTCCAGACTTGTGATCAATCGAAATTCGATCAGTTGAGTAATAAACTAATCGACTAATTTTTTTTTAATGTACTTCAATTTTCTTAATTGATACGTTGTGATCTCCGTTGAAAGGTCTACGTTTTGAGTGTCTTCAAGCACACGCAAGATATAGTTCATGAAAGAAGTATATAAAGATTTCTTGTTTCAGAAGCAATCTTCTAAAATAATATTGAGCCGAAAAAAAGTAATTCCTTCGCTTCACATGTATGCATATATAAGTACGTACAGGGTGTTTTAAAAATATGGTGACACATTTCTAGTTAAGGTACAGCACATAAAAAGAATCCCCCAGCAATGTTCCATCTAAAACGTTGTTTTCATACAGAGATTATTAACAGTGTGCTTCGAGAAAACCATGTGATTTTTCGTACATAAGTACAAAGAAACTAATTATGCTAAGTACTTCAAAATTTTTAGAAGAGCTCTTTACAAATTATGTTGAACGGCTGCTGCTATAGTCATAAAAGTGGGGTCTCAGAGTAGTAAAGTTGCCATGCGCTACGCAGGAAAACCGCTTAAAGCGGCACCTGGCGGCTAAATTTAGATTTAGTGTTCTTATCCCAAAATCGGTACAAGATACGTTAAAAAAGTCAGTTACAAAGTTTTTAAGCATCGATTTAGTAAACGATGACACTCAGCGTAGATTAATGCTAAAAATAGAGAAGGTAAAATGCAAGGGGCAAAAGCGTTTTACTTATGCTTCCGCCAGCTTGCCGCCAGTCATGCTGTACAATGTGCAGCGGGGATTACGGACCAGAGTTCAAATGTATATTTTGCTGACGGAAAACACTTTGATCATGTAAGATAAATGCAGGTATGTACCAGCACTTTACTTTTCAAGGGAAGAGAGAAGTGATTTAAGCTAATTTGAAAAATGAATGCCAATTTTGAAACACAAAATTTATTTTTCAAGGGAAGGGAGAAGTGATGTAAGAGTGCTAATCTGAAAAATGAAAATTAGGGAGGTTCTTAAAACACTTTGTTGGCAACAAAAACTACACATGCACAGACAATTCTTACATAAAAATACATCATATTCACATTTTCCACACTATCATTTTTTCCCCTCCCCCAAATTTAAAATAAAAATTCCATCATATGAGCAGTTTTTGGTTAGAAATGGCGAATATAAAGTCTCACAAATAAAATATTTTTCATGTAATTTAACATTGCTTTGTACAATTTCATATTTTATTTCTTCAAGGGGTGTGTTTGTCAGAAGTTTCAAAAACTAATTATTAAAAAGTTACATTCTTATACTAAATATCTATTTTAAATAAAAAAAATCTCATATTTAGTAAAGATTATAACTACTGTCAGTGGCTTAAAAAATTGGTAAAAAATTTCATCAACTTAGGTAAAATTATTAAATTTAAAATATTGGTCTTCAAGTATTAGACGTTTTAAACAGAGGAATGTCAAAGCAAAAAGTTGCACTTTTCAGATTGATGGATAAAAGATTGAAATTTGAATGCTTAGAACGTGCAATGAAATTTTTTGTACAAATTTGGGAGATTAAAAGCGTTTTCAGCACATGGAAAAATTTAAAATTACTTTTGGTGAATTTGGAGCAAAAATGTCCAAAAATTATCTACTTGTAGCAGATTGGAGCATCATCATTGATTTGGTGCAATTTGAAACAATTAGAGCAGCTAGCACATCCCTGTTAATGAACCTGATTTCAGGCAAATGCAATTTTGGAAAACTTGACCGTAAAAATGTGAGTTTTGTGCCTTCCATTCGTAAAATTGTTGTGCCCAATTATTGCGCACATTGATGTGCAGGAAGTATCTTTTCTTACTTAACTGATGATGCTGAATAACTTTGAAATTGATTTTTCCCCATATCTCGTGATCTTTTGAGATAAGAACACTAACTCCAATTTTAGTCGCCAGGTACCGTCGTAAGTGGTTCACTTCCGTAGCGCATGGCAACTTTACTAGACCTAGACCCCACTGTCATGACTATAGCAGCAGCTGTTCAGAAATTAAGAGTGCAGTTAAAGGACTTAGTTGCCATACTGTATAATACTGTGTAGGCATTATACTATGTAGGTATTAGAGACTTAAAGAACTAATGTACATTTTACAGCATTTCAGCATATTAATGTGACCACTAGACATTTTCTCTCCACAGCACCAGTGTTGCCATACAAATAGATGTTTTTTGGAAAAAACTAGCAGAAGAGTTTTCCCTTCTGCAAAACATCAATTTATTCACAGAAGTTTAACTTTAAAAAACAGGGAAAAGAAAAAAAAATTGAAGTGATTCGACTTTCCGAACACTGATCATAACAAATAAGAATAATAAGGATTATTCTTTATAGCCTTGTATAAAAATATTTCTAAATCCTACATACAAAAAGTCTGTACAGGTTACGTGAAGGCGACCTATAATATTGTTGCAAAAAACTGTGTAGTTTACTTTTATTTGGGTTTACTTACAAGTCCAGTGAATGTGGAAAGTCCTAGTGTGGTGGTTTGTTACAGTATTGGTTAAAATTTGAGGAAAACTAAAGCCTAAGATGATCGTACAGTGGTATTATGCCGCGCATAACCTGCCTGGCAAGTACTCCTAGTATTACGCTGAAAAAATTGAAAAATGATTGACATACACCAAAACACTAAAAAAACTAAAGACTCTATGCATTGCAACTAAATACCATTTATTCTTAGTCATTCCACTAATATTAATTAACAGACGATATTGACATAATTTTAAACTTAAACATGTCTGGGGGAGATGTGGTTTTGGAGGATAAGGGGTATCCACAAAAGTTTTGAGACGCAAATAATAAATAGATTACTGTTAATATTCACCATTCTGATGAGGTAGCCGTCTTTACACAAGACACGATCGACGCGTGTCCTCTTGGAACCGCTGTCTTTTTCTTAAGCCCTCATCTGGCCTCTGATTCCATGTTTCTTTTGAACACAACTTGATCATATTGATTCGAAGCACACACTGATTTTTTAAGTCCGTTCACACCTTTTTTCAAACTCTGCTCTGCTTCTTTTTTCTAGCACACTCGTTCTGTCGTCTTTTTTTTCTTCTCCCACGGGGTTGATTCCTCTTTTCTTACCCCCTCTTACATCATTGGCTGGAGTTTCTGATTTGTTCGTCTCGGGGAATTAATGCATCCTCTCGTCGAATCCCATACATGTAGGTGGATCATTCGGAACTATACCCCGCCAAATTTGCATATCGTTTTCGGCCATAAATATTTTCGGCCATAAATATTTTAACGTTGACAGTTCATTGTGCTATAGTGTCCAGACTGTCCATTGCCTGGCGCCTCTTCTAATTTACGGTCTACTTGTGTGGTCTTCCCATGGGAACCGTCTCAAAATTATATTTTACTGCTGTTTCACTTCACCACATCTCTCCCCCGTGTACATAAAAAAAACAAGAAAAAAAAATATTCAATGTCCACAGTTACTAGTTCATTACACGTAGCTACACATGTGCTACGTTTTAAAATTTGGCACTTGTCCTGTATAGTCCATGCGATATAGTCCATCATACGTAGCAAATTATGTGCTACGTTCTACAGTGTAGTAGTTGGAGTTTAGTCCATATAGTCCGTCACGCGTAGCTACACATGGCAAAAGTCTCAGTTGTGATACATTTGTTCTCCCGTTGTGTCTCAAGCATTTTGTGGTTTCACGTGAACATTTCCGTTCTTCTTTGCGGGTTTGTTTTGTCAGATTTTGTTAAATCTGGCAGTATCGATAATGTTTCCGAACCACTTTGCATTAATAACATTAATGAGTTACCTTTGTATCTTGTTTCTCAATTTCTTCAAAATAATATATTGTACACCAATGGGATTGTACACACATTATTATGTTTGATCACACATTCTGTACCAACATGCACCATATTTATATTATTAGAGTACCATATTTATATTATATATATATTAAGAATAACATACAATATCATGTGTGTCTATTATTTGTTACACATATATATTTATCTGCATATCATAAAAAATACTCGTCTTCCTTCCCTTTTTTTTTTTTTTTTTTTTTTTTTTTTTTTTTTTTTTTTTTTTTTAAATTTATTATTATTATTATTATTATTATTATTTTTGCTCAGACAGGGGATTCATTCCTATATTGCACACCCTTTTATTTATACGGTACACCTCACGTACCACTGTTTCAAAATATCTAGCCATAATCATCGATGCGTTCTTATTTACTCATTCAATTCATTAAAAGAATTTCACCGCTAAACCCGTGCGTTCTGGAACTACCCTCTCTCCTCTTGTATTCCTTTTAAGCAGATCCTTCCGGCTGCGAAACTGTTTGTCGCTTGACAATCGGAACTCATGGTTGAAATTTCCGGTTTTTCACTGCGTATAATACATCCGCGCGTTTGGAAACGGGGGAAACTGCAGCTCGACGACTCAACTCGCGCTGTAGGTAACCGGTTTATCTCCTGCGCCGGGAGTGACTCGGCACCTTTTTCGCCTGTGTTTTTTTTTTTTTTTTTTTTAGGATGTCAACGTCGTGTAGAGGTAAGTGATTGTTATTTAATTATTTTGTTAATGAAAGCTTATGCCGCCCTATTAACTGTAATTTTGTAAAGAGAAACAAACTTAACGTTACTGTTCTTACGTTTTATTTTGTATAGCGCCGATCTGCATGTCGAGTCCATGCGGTCTGATAGGTTATTATTCTGTGAACTCCCTATGTTTACTTTAAAATAAATAGTCTTCTATTATTCTAGAGCGCGTCTTACTCATCGTGGTTATTGCCTGCAATTGCCCGATAAGTACCAAAATCCAAGGGGAAATCTGCAGCTTTCCGTCCCAGGTACTCTGGTGACGCAACTCAATAATTTTATTCTAACTTGTATTAATTAAAATTTTTTGTAAAATTACTGTACTATGTAATTGTCTCTCCTATAGTTGTATGTCCGGTATTTATTTATATGCATATTTTTGTCTTTTCATGTTGCCCTTCTCTTGCATCCTATGCGTGACATCCGAACGAACGACTCTAATCCGAACGAACGACTCGCCCCCATGCGAATGGCTCCCTGCCGGTTTGTTTACCAACAGAAAAAGCCAAACGACAAGACCAGCTGATGCCTTGCTAACTTGTGTTTTACTTTTTATTTTATTTTTTTTTTTTTTTATTTATTTATTTATTTATTTTTATTTTATTTTATTTTTATTTTTTACCTACGTATGTGTGTGCCTGTTATCTTATTGCTTGCTATTATTATCAACATTATTATATTTTGTCCGTCTCTTTTTTTTTTTTTTTTTTTTTTTTTTTTGGTTGTTAACATTTCCTTCATTTTCAGCTTAGCTTTTCTGCAGTGCACAAGGTTAAACGGGATATCCCTTTTGATTATATATATATCATGTCATTATTATTATAATTCTTATTATTATTACTGTTATGATTAGCTAAATTCAATTGCCTTCCAGGTCGCGTTTTTCTCTTTTTCCTATCAGTTTTGTAATTCTCGTTTTCGTTATCCTTTCACAGAAATTCCAATCTTTTAATCATCTACTGATGCAACCGAAAAAGAAAAACACTCTGAATGAACACACTCGTGGAACACTCTGGACCTCACAACTCGGCTGCTGGTAAGAACCCCTTTTTTTTTTTTTTTTTTTTTTTTTTTTTTTTTTTTTTTTGAATTTTTGTTCTTTTCTTATGTTTGTGCTGTTTCTCGCCCCTTCCGGGAGCGGTTGCGTAACCAATAACCATGGGTGGGGGTTTTTGACTCGTCAGGGTCTGTTTCTTGTGTCTGGGGTTTTGTTATGCTGGCTTTGTGCCGAACTTTGGGTATTTCGATTCCTAAGAGACTCTGGCGACTCCTGTCTAACTCTGGGACGACCCATTTTTTTTTTTTACTTTAAATATTTACAGATAATATTTTACCTATTTGAACACTATATGTTCCGTTACCGTATACATATACAAAATGCACTTTGACACTTTCAACATACACATAAATGAAAAATATTGTACATGAATACATACATATTAAGCAAGTATTAATTCAATTGTTCAGTTCTACTGATTGTTGCATAATATTCCATCAATAAAATATTTATTTATTTATTTTATTTATTTACTTAATTTTATTTAATTTAATTTTTCTATATGTCAATACGTTGTAATGACTACAAACTATCTTATTCACAACATTCTTTCTATTAGAGAAATTAATTGTTTTAACAAAAATACCTTCTTTGTCACCTTTAAAATCAAAGTTCTTTCGTATATATATATATATATATATTTTTTTTTTTTGCAGCAGTATATTAACACTTACAAATTACAAATAAAATATTCAAAGAATGTCAATGCATGTTTTTTTTTTTTTTGTTGTTGAAACTGAGAAACAAGATAGTAACTTCGTTATTATGATGCATAATTTCTCTCCCAGACTTTGTTTTATTTTTGAAAAATCTACTATATATATTTATTATTATTATTATTATCATTAATTTAACTATCATTTGAGTTACTAGGAGTACATAAAATTGCCTTTTTTCTACGGCACCATTATGTGGTGGTTTGTTACAGTATTGGTTAAAATTTGAGGAAAACTAAAGCCTAAGATGATCGTACAGTGGTATTATGCCGCGCATAACCTGCCTGGCAAGTACTCCTAGTATTACGCTGAAAAAATTGAAAAATGATTGACATACACCAAAACACTAAAAAAACTAAAGACTCTATGCATTGCAACTAAATACCATTTATTCTTAGTCATTCCACTAATATTAATTAACAGACGATATTGACATAATTTTAAACTTAAACATGTCTGGGGGAGATGTGGTTTTGGAGGATAAGGGGTATCCACAAAAGTTTTGAGACGCAAATAATAAATAGATTACTGTTAATATTCACCATTCTGATGAGGTAGCCGTCTTTACACAAGACACGATCGACGCGTGTCCTCTTGGAACCGCTGTCTTTTTCTTAAGCCCTCATCTGGCCTCTGATTCCATGTTTCTTTTGAACACAACTTGATCATATTGATTCGAAGCACACACTGATTTTTTAAGTCCGTTCACACCTTTTTTCAAACTCTGCTCTGCTTCTTTTTTCTAGCACACTCGTTCTGTCGTCTTTTTTTTCTTCTCCCACGGGGTTGATTCCTCTTTTCTTACCCCCTCTTACATCATTGGCTGGAGTTTCTGATTTGTTCGTCTCGGGGAATTAATGCATCCTCTCGTCGAATCCCATACATGTAGGTGGATCATTCGGAACTATACCCCGCCAAATTTGCATATCGTTTTCGGCCATAAATATTTTCGGCCATAAATATTTTAACGTTGACAGTTCATTGTGCTATAGTGTCCAGACTGTCCATTGCCTGGCGCCTCTTCTAATTTACGGTCTACTTGTGTGGTCTTCCCATGGGAACCGTCTCAAAATTATATTTTACTGCTGTTTCACTTCACCACACCTAGTAAACAGTGCATTTGATCAGGACGAAAAAAAAAAAATGATCGGCTTTAAAAATTCGACGAACAATCTCCAGAATACAGTTCACAGAAATTAATAAACAATAACTCGCTGATCCAGTCAGCTATTCAAAGAAGCTTCCTCAAATGCGGCATTGCTCATAGAATAAAATCCTTCGACAGTCTAAAATCTCGAGCAGAACGGTCAGCTGCTCCACAGCATGCAACAATGAAGATTTCACATACAGCCTTCAAAAAGAGGTTTCTCAAAACAAGCAAAAGATCGCTTGTGAAAGAGCACACAATAACAGAGCCTTATGGCTGTTAAAGATACTCATTCTCAGCGAGCGAGCTCACAACCGAACTGAACTGAACTTTGAAGTGACTTGTTCTTTCATACTTTTTACCAACGTTTCGATGCGTTTGTATTTTCACTCCCGGAATGTCGCAATTATTACGCCATACGTGGCGAGAGCTCCAACAGATGACAAAATCAAGCTTTTATCAATGGTGATTTGGTCGAACAGCGTAAAACCGAAGAATCTGCTGTTCACGCATAGAATCAAGTGGAAGTGGTCTCTCCACAAGTTTGCATCAAGAGGACGTTGCAATACAGCCTCTTTGATTTCGCAAGCCACTTCCGTCACAGAAGAAGCATATACAGTGATAAATACGAATTTAGTAAGGTGCAGGATAATGAAAAAAAACTTGTGCATCTTGAAGTATTCCGAGCTCACACTTCCGAAGAAGAGTGCATAGGAGTCGTAAAATGTCCACGTCATCAGGATGGTCAAAGTAAGACAGAGCATTGAATGGAAAGTTTTATTTACTAAGACCACGGTGTTTAGTATTTGGCTGTGTATGTTCAGTAAGTGTACCATGCTTGATCTTTGCTGCTGAACTTGGCGCTGCAATTCCAACAAGATGCGTTTAAGGACGTAGCAGACGCTGCAGAAGTAAATCGGAATCATTTCTGACATGTAGTTTACTTTGATGAACGCTACGCGGAGGTAATCCAGTTTTCTAGATCCACTCAAGGTAAATGTTTCCTTATCGACGAACAGAAAGAAAGTAATTATAATTACACTTACTTCATTCAAAAATAGAATTATGTACAAAGGAATCGTGAAATCAACAACACGAGACGACGCTGTGGTTGAATAAAGATTCGCCAACCTCCCAACAAGAAAAGAAAGATTTTCCTGTTTAGTAATGACTAGAAACCTCAAACAGGTTTCGCATACTTTAGTGAAAGTAGCTATGTAAAATTCTTTCGAAACTTTATTTTCAAAGCTCAAATATTCAGTAACAGTACCATAGATTTGCAGAGTCAGAATTATTGCAAAAAATGCGAACGAAACTGTGGGACCAGTAACAAATTTTCGAAAGAGTGAAACTTTTATTGCTTGTGAGTATCCAATGAAATGAAACCATAAGTAGACCTTGAACGGCATGAAGCTGCTTTCTACCCTTTTACACAGCTTCTGGCGCAACGACCTTTGAAGATGAACAGCTTCCTGGGTTTTTGAAAAGAATGGCATTTTTAAAAATTTTCTCTTGAAGACATCTAAAAAGAATGTTTATCTCATCAATGATATGTTATGAAATTGATTCGTTATCGGATCTGTGGTCGATCTCTTTTTAAAATAGTGTTCGGATTGGTTATTATTTATATTGCTAAGCAGAGGAATCCAAAATAAGTTTGACAAGTATGGATACTTTAAAAAAAAAAGTCCATGACTAAACAGCAAAAGATGGATGCTCTGGTTGCATTTCGGAATAAAGGAATGGTTAAACTCTAATAAGATAAACAAAATATTCAGTTTTCTATCAGTTTGATATCCTTGACGATGTTTTCCATGTTGAAAGTAACGAAGTTTATAGTTTTCTGGTGGCGAAGGGAAAAATAAATCGGTTATATATATATTTTAACAAAATGTCGCTGATTGTTAGACTTGAGTATGTCAGACTAAGCATAATGATAAAAGGTCTTTGCTTAAGACTTTTTACACAATCATTTTTGTAAAGAAAATAAAATTAGATCTACCAGCGGATCTCATCCGTACAAATCTTCTAAAAGACACATGCAGTACAATGTACTAAATAACTTTGGTGTATACGAAATGACATCTTCATGTTGCGATGAGTTTAGTGATCAATCAAAATTCAATCAACTTAATGTAAAATGATAATTGCTTTTCAAACTTTGTCCTTTGAAAACTAGATAATCATTTTCCAAAATGTGGCATATTGATTTTCCCGAGAACATGCTATTTAAAAGTCATGACTTGAATGATCCTGTGATCTCAATCCTAAAGGATGAATAATTTTATATGTTCGCGAAAGTGAACAAAAGTGGGTTATTTTTCTTTCTTTTATTTATCATTTAATAATCAATTCTCCAAGTTTTTTTTATTCGCAAAGATAGCAGTTATTCCATGCATGGAAGATGATTTTTAATAACTCATTTCTTTGAAAATATTATACGAGACATTTTCTTTTTCCATGGAAATTAGTATTTTGTCCGAGGAATCAACAAATATCGTACTTTGGACATTTTCAGATAATTTGTTTCTAGGTTTGGTGATCTATAATTCTTAGCACGAAGAAAATATTGGAAGTACTTTGGAAAAGTCGCTGATTCGATTTGTTGAGATAAACTGAATAAAAAAAAACTGTTTTGACATACCATAATTACTCGTGTATAACGCGCCTTTTTTTTTCAAAAATGTAAGACAAAAATCTGAGTGCGAGTTATACACGAAATAATTTTTTACTTATGCATGTAATATCCTCGATGTACGCGTTCATCAAGAAATTTATTCATCGTAGATAATAAAACTGGAAAAATCTTCTTCAATAAAAGTACTTGCGGCATCTTTAGTTCACTGGTCATACTTTATTTTATACGAAAACATTATTTTTTAACATTCATTAGCAATTCTTATTACCGATGCTAGTGATATCATCACAGTCCTTGCCATCACTGGCACAGTCAGTGACCTCTTAAATGATATCGTTTTCAGTTCCATGCTCTTAATTGAAAATTTCAGTCACTTTCAGAATTACTTACACGTCAAATTTATAGTGTACGTTATGTACGAGATAATAAAATTCCACCTACTAGCCGCCAAGGCTGCCAGCTTCTCTTCTCCGGCCCATACCTTACTGTTCTTTATACTCAGTGCAGTTTTGACTCAATTTCTGGACTCATTTCAATGAAAATCGTGTTTCTTTGTTTTAACAGCATTTGTAATTCAAATTATTTATGTTACGGTAGCTACACATTTTGGGTGTGTCATCCTAAAAGCCGATGTCAAAACAGCCAATGGCTAAAATGTGCTTTAGCCCACTGCACGACGACATTTTTTAGATGGGCGATTCATGCGCCAAGTACAGTCAATTCGATATTTTAAAGCTGTGAAAAAGTCCGAACGATCTTGCATTTGTGTGTATCCATTATTGTTGTTTTGTAATCTAGGCTACTGCGCGACGTAGGCTTGCTCCGTTGGACGCGATTGAACTGTTCATTTGGATTTTCGAACTTGCGTTATTGCTATCGCACTATTGTTTATATCTCACTGTTGCCATTCGCAGCGTGGAAATAGCGTCGATTTTGGTATCGCATACGTTAACGTATTATATAAGTAGATTTTTCATTCGAAGTACGGAGAGCTCGTTATACACGAGTAAATACGGTGAGCTGATGCTGCTGCAAAACCTAATGAGTCTAAGGATGCAATTCAAAAGCACTGGGATCCGTTTAAATCCAAAAATTCAGCATTATCGCCCGTTACGCAAGTCACCATCCACCTGCCTTTGTAGATCGTTTAAGTTTTTTGTCCTTCCTCATCCGCAAAGGTCTTATCCATTTCCACAGTCAGTAACGTACCTCATACGTAAATTTGCAGAGCCATTGCTCTATCAAGCATATTTGTCATTCCCATGGGAAAGTTCAAACTTTCAAATTCACTAAAAAGTAGCATTAAATTTATAAATGTTTAAATAGAAGTATGATTAAAGTAAATGTTCTACCAAGTCAAAACTTCAAAATAAAGCACATGATGTCCAAAACTAGATGTAAACTTGCAAATAAAGTAACTTTCTTGGTCAACATTACTTAGAAAGCAAAAGTTTAAATAATGCTTCCAGCGCAGTTACACTCTTAACTTCTCAAGAACTACGGAACTTGGGACTACGGAATGCGCCATCTTGCCAGTTCTTGTTTTCAGTGGGCGGACCTTGTTTATCGGAGGTGACGATGCAATCCACTCATAAAAAGCTTGTCAAAGTGGATCAAAACTACTATATAAAAAACGGGGGGGGGCCTCAAGGATGTGTGGGAGTCCATGTATCCCGCACTGTAGAAGGTTGTAGCACATCGCTAACCAACGGTTCCTTCTTTTTAATATTGTTGCAGAAAACTCTGCTTAGTTTTCGCCATGCAAATTGAAAACGGAAATATATCATGATGAATTAAAGTTTTATTATCTCATAGTAGAACATTTAACAGTTTTAACATTTCATGAGACTAAATCAATCTTGTACGATATAGATTAAATCACGGGACGAAAATCTTGTAGCACAAAGTGTAAATTTGATAATGTCCAAGAGAATTTTACAGCACACTGTATTTTAAATATCATGTTTATAAAAAACAAAAGTCTTGAGTTTCTAACGTTGCAATTGCAATATCATACGTAACAAGTGCTGCAGCAAAAGAAAGAAAAAAGCTCTATGGTTATAGACAGGCATGTTTGTAAGAACAAATAATATTATCTATTCAAATAAAAACATTTTCATCCTTGGAAAGTTGCAATTATGATGCCATACGTAACTAGTGCTCCAGCAGAAGAAATGAATAAGCTTTTGTCGATGGCAATCTTGTCACAAAGTATAAATCCGAAGAATCTGTTATTTACGCATTCAATTAAATGCCACTGAGTTTGCCAGTTATCCGTGTCCAGAGGTCGCTGCAATACCACCTCTTTAATTTCTGACGCAGTCTGTGTCACGGAAGAAGCAAAAAGCGTCATAAATGCAAATTTCGTAAGGTGAAAGAAAATAAAAAACAGTTTATTCGTCTTGACGTATGTGGACCGAAGTTCCCCGAAAAGGATAATGTAGCTGTCGTAGAATGTCCACGCAAGCAAAATGGTAATCGTAAGGCATAACATGGAATGGAAAGTCGCATTTAGCGCAGCCACAATGTTGGCTATTTCGTTGTGGATGTTTAGCAAGTACTTCGTACCAGTGCTCGTCCGCTGAGCTCGCTCTTTTAACTCGAGTAACGTACGCTTAAGAACGTAGCATACGCAGCAGAAGTAAATTGAAATGGCTTCCGACAGATGGTTTGTGTGAAGGAACATGTGACGTGCATAACGAATGGCTCTGTGTCCGGTCGAACTGACCGTCTCAGCTTCCACGTACAGAAGGAGCAGTCATTATGGCGATACTTGCATCGTTTATAAGAAGAAGAACGGATAACAGAATCCCGAAATGAACTTTTTTCTCTCTTGCTGTTGAAGAATACAGACTGGCCAACTCGCCTACGAAGTGCAAGAGCTTTTCCTCTTTAGTGATAACTAAATATCTGAGGCAAATCTCGCATGTTTCGCTAAAAATAGATATGCAGAGTTCTTTCGTAAAAGTATGAAATTTTAAATATTTTGATACGCTAAAACTGATATGTATCAAAATAAGAACAGCCAATAGAACGAGAGAAATTGTATTACCATTAATGAATTTTCGTGCGCACGAACTTTTTAATTTCACTTTGTATCCTATAAAATGAAGTCGTAAGTAGGCATGAAAAGGCTTGAAGCTATTTTCAACGCTTTTGTAAAGTTCTTCAGGCAATGTCTCACGAAAAGGGAGCACTCTATGTGTTTTGAAAAACAACCGCATTTTTAATCTTCTAGTAAAGTTTGCCTATTGTAAGTAGTCTTGTAAAGATTGCCTTTTTGTAATGTTTATACCATCATCGAAGTACGAATAAATGTATTCAACATAGATGTGCCCATAGATCAAAATTAAGTATACCGATGTCTTCTTGCTTGTACAAAAGATTACCTCTTCTTTAAAAATAATTCTGATTTAAATTCTCGAAAAATCACTTGATTTATTTTTTCATAAATATTCAGCTGGGTCATTCACACTTTAGACATTTCAATTAAAATATTGAGCGTGGAAAAGCCAATGTGCCAGGCTATGAAAATAAGTATCATACTATTATACATTTTCGCTTCTTTGATAAGCGCAACAGTTCTACTGGTGCAATACGCAATTTTCAGTTTTATTACAGAAACGCACCCTCATTTAAGTTACTTGTTTAAAATTACAATCTTGAGAAATAGTATTAATAGGAGAGTATTTTATCATAATTACTTAATAAAGTAATTGAAATGAGAATAATAGAACAAAAACGCGGTTAGTACAAGCTGACCTCACACACGAAAATATTGTTCGAATGCGAGAATAGTGTATATTAATACCAGCTTAAAAATTCTGACGCCGAACAATGAATATTCCGCAATCCATCAAGATTTGATCGATTCTATGGCAAAATAATAAAAGTGAGCTTGTAAAAAGAATCTTCTAATTTTGTAAATTGATTCTTCTTCATTCTGTCATTGATTCTTCTAGATCAAACATTGTAAATTAAATTTTTGCAAATTTTTACAGTCTCCAAATAAGCTGAAATATTTCATACTAATTTATTTTTTAGCGAACGATCACAATTAATAATAGAAAGTTTTCATTTTCGTTTTTAATTTTTTAAAACCACACTTTTAATTATTTTACTAAAATTAAATCTAGGCAAGAAAATGATTCATTGGATTTGTTCGATTTTTTACGTTCTTTTTTCAGCAACTCAGAAAATAAAAATTCGTGCATTAATGCAACTATGAATTGCATAGTTCTGTAAATTATTTTCTTTAAGTAAAATTAAACTTCGTATAAAAATCTTTCCTTTTCTTATTTCTCTCTGTAAAAAGTTGTTGAATTGAGTGCTTGAGTTGAACACTCATTTGAAATTTGGCAAAGTGCCCGTGGTAACCAGCATTATAGCCGCACACACAATAAATCTTAATCCCAAAATCCCGCGAAACCAAAACCCCTAGTTACAAAAATAAGATGGTTTAATGATTAAAACCTACAAAAAGGTACAAATCATTTTCGTCCTATATTAATTCTGAAGAGCGTCTAGATATATTGGCCGTTATCAAAAAAACGGAAAGGAAAAAAAAAGTAAGAAAATTTGAAACACTTTGAGATTTTAAATACGCATTAAAGTGCTATAATATTAAAAGAGTATCATAATCCATGCGTCTTCCCTATTTTCTTTTTATCTGAAGCAAATTTTGAAAATTTGCTTTTTAGTTGCAAATATAAACTAAAGAAAAAAAAAAAAACTTTAGTTACAAATAGGGACATCTAACGAAAATTATATTTCTTACCTGCTACTTTAAAACTTTTGTTACAAATAGAATTTTTTCGCTTTTTAAATTTTCTTTAGTTTGCTTTATAGTTACAAATAAAACTTATGTTTTATTTGTAACTAGCCGCCTTCGGCGACCAGTTGGTCGCCATCTTAATAAATCTTGTGTTTCTCACCGGCTTCCATGGCACTGAAATCTCTCCGATTCTAAATGGAATTTAAAATTAAGATGGTTACAAAAAGGGGCTGCCCTAGGGTAAGTGGCGCCCCTGCTAACTTAAAAAAGACGCCCCCTTTTATGCTCTACTTAGTTTTTGAGTTCGGAATGACTCCCCTTCGAAGCCGGTGCCCCGATGCGATACTTACCTTGCTTACCGTGTCGGGCCGCCCCTGGTTACAAAAATTAGATGGTTTAATGATAAAAATCTACAAAAAGGTACAAATCATTTTTGTCCTATATTAACTCAGGACCTTCTAGATATATTGGACGTTATCAAAAAAAAAAAAAAAAAGTAAGATAATTTGAAACACTTACAGATTTTAAATATACGTGCTATATATTAAAAGCGTATCATAATCTATGCGTCTTCCCTATTTTCTTTCCTTATTCCACTAAGTTAGAAAGTGTATCATGTAACACTTGAGTGTGATTAAACAAAATTAAAATTGATATTTCTAACATCTGTTTTCTGAATGTAACACAATAGAAATAAAATGGAGAAAAACACGCGCAAAAAATGCAAAATTCTAACTGAATGAAAGTTTCAAAAACTTATTTTTAATTTGTTTGTTTGTGTAACATGTATTTCGGATTTGTGAGCTTGGCCCGTACCCGCTTATAAATCCACGTCAGAAGGAAAACCTTATTCAGGTGTATTCTTTATCCAGGCATAGCAGACGATATAATGAATTTATTTATTAAAAACTGTGTATTCTATGAATTTCCGCCATCTGTTGACTGCCCTATAAAATAAAAACTGAATTTTATCCTTTTTTATTTTATAAAATATAGTTTTTTTTAA